>JAAIXI010000255.1:1516844-1717499 GCA_013403645.1 Heliconius nattereri
TATGGAATTAATGTCTATTGAATGTAATGCAGGATAGCTGCCAACTAATGTAATAGATTGTACCATTGATTTTGAAAAGAGCAACTGTTAAGTTTCTTGCCTGTTTCTTTTCAGCAGAACTGCCTTCCGAACCGGTGGTAGCTTTTTGTTCAAATGTTCATTCGACGATTCAAAAGTGCTTATTATAAGTCTATTTGAATAAAGAATATTTTGAATTTTAGAATTTTGAATCACTAAACACGCAATATCTCTAAAATTCGCGTAAACTGCGAGACGGAGTGTCTCAATACCATTTTCTTAGCATGTATGCAAGAGTTGAGTTAAAAAAATAGAACCTGTACTAACTGCAGAGGTAACAAGAACTATACATTTAAAACGACCACAGGCACTAGTGATGTATAACGTTCATTAGCGCTCTTGGCTTGATGAATCACCTCATCAGCCATTACCTCAAGTCGGGCTTTTATTAACTGGTTACTTAGCGTTTTGTATTCTCAAATAATTCAAGATGTAAGCTGTTATGGCCTCGGTGGAGCCCGACTCGGTTTTTTTATTTATCATCATGTGAAAAACGGGGATTCCCCGAATGGGAATTGAAGTCACAACCTATCGCGTTTACAATCACACGCATGTGCTCCTACGCCACGACTGGCCTCAAACTGCCTTCACTAAAAAAAGAAAGATATCATTTCTACAATATATATTCAACTAATGGAATGAAAGGCGCAAGTGAAGTTGTCGCAGTAAGCGATAGTCCACCCTCAAAGATCCATTCCAGCGTAACATATTGTACAGAGAAGTGGACTACTTTGTTAAATTGACATTTTTATACGCGATTGTACGCGCTCTATACGGTCGGTCGTGTGATAAGCGTTTTACGTAACAGGATATATTCGAATGGAGAATATTATTAAACTGTGCTTACGAGGAATCTATTCATTGGACGCATTTATTAATATAGAATAAACTAACACCTAAAACAAAAATTTCTTAAATTTTTGTCCGTTTATCTGTGCGGTTTATTCTAGCTAATCTCAAAAAATGCATAATCGCCTCAAAAGCAGTTTTCACAATTGCATTTTGGCATTTAGTGTTTTTTTTTCCCCGATATTTTTTTGACATTTACGCTATATCCTATTTTCAGAAGGGTAGGTAGAAAGGAAACTAGTGTTGTGACTTTCTATTCCTTAAATTCTGGCGATTTCTGGAGGGATTGCGTGTTTAGTAGCTGAACTCAACGCCACACTTTGCCTCTACACCAGAACGAAGACTTGAATATATTTTCTTCTCTTGAGTGAATATCTAACCCTTGGGGCTTACGGTGCCACGTTTGTTTATCGTCTGTTTATTAAAAAAAGTAAAAGTATAGATTATCGATTGTAAAACTGAACTTACAAACACATATAAATAGGGAATCACTAAGAACCCGCTTTGCCTTGTTAAGTGGTTACCAGAACGAAAAAGTTAAAAAAATAATAAACAACAGTGCCGAGTGGGATAAATAATTATTTACGAACCTACAGCCATCGCGCTTACAGTCACAAGCTTGCACCACTGAGCCAGGACGGTCTCTCAACTCAATTTTAAATGCAGCTCTTCCCTGAATCCCGTGAACAGTGTCGCAATATTCTTAAAGCGAGTTCCAGCGGCACAGAGTGTATTATATTTGCATGCAACAAGATGCACTTTATAAGCTTCCAAGGGACCTCATTTCAAGAACATAAAGCCAAAGATAAATAGCTATTTTAAATCTTCTCATCGCAAATATCATAGGGAGTTCTGTATGAAATTGAAATTCGTAGTTACTTAGTTTATTTTTCAAAAGTAGCAAGTTCGATTATTACTATACGCCATTGAAGATGTTCTTTTGGTATATTTGAGTATAAAAAAATAAACATCTGAATGTTTGCCAGTATATCTGTAGAGGTTATTAAAAAATATTATTTAATAGATAAAATATTTTCTTTCTGGTTTCTCCGATAAAATGTAGCGTTGAATTCCACCAATTAACTCGCAATGTCTCGAAAATTGAGCAGCTAGTGAAGAGAAATAAAGAGCAGAAGTTAATAACCGGAGCTGTAATATTAGCCCAATAGCATACTTTTGTTTAAAAAATCTTGTATGTAAATACTGTATTTTTATAAATATTTCTGTTTATTTTAAAAGAGCCATATAATTTTTTTCCGTCATATTTTTCCCTTTGGAAGATCGCGAAATCATATCAATCTTAAACCAAGCAAAAAGAATAAATTAAACCTTTTTAATGTTTTCTACATATTATTCCTACTATTGATAAATATTTTCAAGCAATAAGTAAATAATATACTGCCAAAGCTAAAATAAAATAGTAAATTTTCATGTTAATTAAAAAAACCTCAGTCCGTCTCGTGAGAGGATCAAAACCGCTGGATATAAGAGCACGCCCGCCTCAGAGTTCGTGCCCCGTGCTGGGGACGTGACGCCCGCCTTCACTATAACTAATTAAGACTGCATAAAAGCAGCTATTTCAAGGAAAATATTGTTCGTTTTATTGTATCACTCGTTTCTGTACGCGGTTTGGTAAATTAGATATTTATTTATTTATAAGGCCCACCAACAATTGATACAATTATTACATGCCATTAAAGAAAAAACAAAGTAAATTATTTCTAATTGCTCAATTATTTCCACATGCAAATGCTACACACAAGTTATACATTATTAACATAACAAACAGTTTCATATACGCATTAATAAATTATTCAGTTAATCTATTTTGTTATACAAGTACGAAAAAAAAAAACAATTAATAATATGAATAATTTAATTTATTTATTTATATATGATATATAAAATATTATAAATGAATTTGGCCAAGGTGGCTCATCGGCACAGTCTGCCTGTTAACATGATGATTGTCGTTTCCATGGTACGCCGTCTCATGTCCATCTCCACAAATATAGCCAAATATCAGTATAGAATCACTTTTGACCGACTCATCGATATGGCAGTGAAACACGGGTATTGCAGAAGAAGAATGAAAAAAAAAACGTGTTCTAGAGATACGATATCTTCATAGGATATGCGAAGTCAGATTAGCTTAACTAATCCACAATGTAGAAGTAAAGAGAATGGCAGTTGCTAGCAGGGATGCCACAATAAGAATAAAGAATATGGTTAGGTTATGTTCTTTTATTATGGCGTTCCGAGCGTGCCAGTTGAGCACATATCACTTCACCAATGTCACGCTGTGTGGAGAAGAATATGCTTATATGGTTTGGTCAAGTCGAAAGAATGACTGATGAAAAAATATAACGATAAAGCGTAAAAAATGTAATTTAAAATTAGGAAATATAATAATAATTATGTAATCTATATATATAAAAGGACTTGTCCTCACTGACTGAGGTAAGACGCACGCACAGCCGTAACTGCTGTGCGCAGAAACGTGAACTTTGGACAGATGTTTACTTTTGTAATCTGGACATCCACTAAGAAGGGATTTAGAAAATTTTTAACCCTAAAGGGATGAACTGGGATTGAAAGTTTGTATGGAAAAAAAAATAAATTGGCATCGATTTTGAGAAGTATTTCATTGAACGCGTGTTTCATCGTTTTCTAGAATTCACCCCTAAATAAGCAAGAGAAGCTGCGCGCGTCCGCTAGTTGTATAATATAGAGGACACGGGCATTTAGACATCAAATATATCACTCTATGAATTCACTGTGGATATTAACAAATTGCCTTTAGGGCTTCAGTTGCCCTTGTCAGAACTATATGCGTAAGTAAATTTGACTTGACACATTCAAATTGTGTAATAATTATCATTTTAATTGGTTGTATCAAGGGAAATGACTAAATTAAATACTGTTAGAACCACTTATATAGAAAATGTATTTATTTGGGCATTTTTACAGTAATTATTAGATTTCATTATAAAATAATAATTAAGAAGCATATTTAGTGACCACAGTGTATTAATATATCATTGCTTATTTCATTTTAAATTAGCATTTACTTTAAAAAAGAAAGAACTCGCATTTTTTGGACATTTTGGTACAACTAACAATGAATTAAAATGTACAAAGAGGCTATTGTTATACAGTGGGACTGCTTGTTTCTGTAAATGCAATGGTCATGGGTTCCATTCCCACCTGGGAAAATAATTTTATTGTAATCAGTTTCAGCTCCCCTCTATTATAAGAAGTTGAATTCCGATATTTTCCCTGTATTGTTAACTAAATATGGCTGTAGAAATACAAACGTTCGTGTCGAAATAAACATAGTGAGCATTCGTTTACTCCTGTAATCCAATAGTAGGGCAATCTGACACGGCGGACAAATTCCAATACTGTATTGATAGTAGGGCCAAATAGCCTTACTTTCTAGGGTAGGTTATAAAATTTATTTTAATAGGTTTATAAATAAAACATATATGTCCATATAAAGTATTGTATGTGACAAAATAATATTGAATTGACTGAAATTTTATAGTTTTCATCTTTTCTTTGAAATTATAATTTTATCAGATTATGAAAGTATGGTAGTAAGATTGTTAACGACAGGTTGAGGATTCGATTCCCGCTCGGATAAATTAAATATTTATTTAAATTTATATTTTTATGTCTTCGCTGTGGTGTCAAGGTTAAGCGTGGTGTTGAGTTCCGCCACCAGAATTCCATAAACTCCAGAATTACGCAAACGAATTAATTGTAAAAAAAAAATTAATTATTAAATAAATAAATACATTTCTTATAAGATTTAAATTTATAAAAATCGTTTTCAAACAGATGTTCGTTAGTTGCTCCAAAGATGGACTTCAGATCAAATATTCAAATGATCAACCCATAACCAATATGTCAAACAAATGTATAATGTAATTAAGGCGTAAATAACTTTTTTGATTGTGTTATTTGATCCCTTCAAAAGTGTCAGCTAACAGCAATTACTGCGGTCCTCTTCGGGGATTCGCCTATTACGCTCATCTATCATGTGTTACTTGAAATTTGTATAATTTAATTGCCATTAAATAACGTATTATAAATATATACTTTTATGATTTTTTAAAAGTTTTATTCCACACTAAAGAAAGAATAATGTTTTGCCAGTAGGACTTAAACCGGCACCTCCTGAAAATCGCCCTAATCCTAAGCTTTGGTTAGTGGAAAGTAGTCAAAATCTTTCAAATCAAAGAGTTTTGTCGTAGGCTGATATGAACATATGGATTAGTTGTCAGATTGCTTTAACGATTTCCAAGAGGCGCAGGTTCGAAATGGGAACTTTTACGTTAAAAAATATATACCGACGTACGGTGCAAAATAATTTAATAAAATGCTTTTCCCTGCAACTTTGACCGCACGGTGGAATCGAAATAAATATAAAGTTAACTCTAACTACAGATATAGTGGATTACGTCTAAAATTTTAAAGTAGTACTTTAATAGTCTTCCTTGAAAAATAGATTATCCAATACAAAATGGTTTTTGAATTCAAGCTGGTAGTTTCTAAGATTAGTATGGACAAACAAATTAACTCTTCAGATATATAGTATATGTAAAGATTTTAATGTCATAACATTATTATACTTATTATGTAGAAAATAATAAAAAAAACTTTCATCTAACGATAACGTCCATTTAGAAATGTTTGAATAAACACAAAAAAATTTTGCGTGAAAATAGTTCAACACCAATTGCCCATTCGTTGCACTAATAGCACCACTAAATTTCAACCTATCATGAGTTTTTGAGCATAGTTTTTTATTCGATTTCACATACTAACAAATAAAAATATTTCTAACAGGATACGCCGGAACCAAGTGTTAACATACTCCATTTCCCTCTTTTTTCCTAATTTTCAAACAATGCAGAATAGAGCGAAACAAATAAATTATATTAACAAGTACCTTAATGTTGATAAAACTTAAAATAAAAATCTTAAGAATAATTCGATCCCTAATTTGGGAATCAAACCCAGAACCGGTGTGTTTACAATCAGATGTTGTAGTGCTAAGCCACGACGGCCTCTAGTGAAATAAAATAAAGATAAATTTTTGAACCTGATGTGCCGTAATAGAGGCTCTTTGATTCATACGAGTGTATCGCGATATTTATTAAAATATTTACATTTAACTAGAACGCTTTTATAGTGAATAACTTTAGTTTGTTTTTACTTTTTTTACTTTTAGAGAATTTGGTCAATATTTTTTCCTTTTTTTTCCATCATTTTATCAGGGGAAAACTTCGTGTCAAAACATTTCGTTTTGTTAACGACATTACTCAAAGGTGCGCTTTATTTTCTCACAAAATAATTTATTCCTACGACTGGGAATCGAATTTCAACTACTAATGTATGTCCAATTCACTACTAATTAGTCTGTAAGTCTGTAGCAACTTTTAAAGTTGGTACTCTCGGGTGCAAGGATAGAAAATTACAATGTGTGGATGTAAATATATCGACGCTGAACTAAATTATAAAAAAAAGATCAATTATGTCATTTGAGTTCGATCCTGTGATCTGTAATATAATATTTTTTTGGGATCTATACCAAAGGGTCAAACGGGAGCCTATAACTAAGATTTCATTGACTACAGTCAATCAAATGTGTTTGAATTTTCATAATAGTATGATTTCTTCCATCTAAAAAAATATTTAAAAATTTTAATTGTTGTGCAAACATATGATTATGTTAAACATATATACTACATAATACAGGCACCTGCAGAGTACATAAGTCTCATTCCACAAGCTATATTAGTACCCGCGCCCTACACTACTATACTCGTAGAGGTAACTCGTATGGTCGTTACAGTCCACCGCCCTACGACGCGGGTCGTTTAGCACGGTATTAGTTGAAACGTTGTTATTTGTAATGATACTTTAAAATAGTTTCTTTTTTAACACGCCTTTATATCTTCGGTCGTATCTATCTATCTATGTTTGTTACGGAAACTTTGAACGTGATTTTGAGTCAGATTCATTTGAATTTTAGCTTAATTTAAGTCAATGCAGTAATATGAATAAAAAACTAGTCAAGTATAAGTATGAGTAGGACTCACGCATCGAAGGTTCCGTATCAATTTCTGGATTATAGGTCAACGGGAATAATAATTAATAGTAATAAAATTAAATAATTAAAATAGTAATCGAACCCATATCGTCGAGTTTCCAGCTGCACTTTGTGCCCTTACGCTACAACCATATAAATAACTGGCAATATGCCCATGATAAGAATCTGACCTAACCTTTCCACTAAATAACACCTCTTTCTTACCTAATGAACCATAAAAGTTAATTAAGTTAACAAAATAGTTAATAATTAGCCGTAAAATATGAACTTAACGCGCCGTTACTTTAAATTAATGGAACATTAAGTAAGCCTTTGTTACCTGGATATGTAATCGTCATTAAATGTACTAAGATACTAGCATAGCCAGTCGGGGCCATATGCGAGCGATTATAAACACAAAGGTAGTAGGGTCGATTCCCGCTCGGGAGAACCAATTTAAAACAGGCTGGGGCTGAGAACGCTAGACTGACGTTTCTTATTTCACCCTTGTACCTAATATCCATAAATTATTATCTTTCGCATCATCTTTTCGATAGAAAATTTGCTTAAAGTTTGCTAAGTATGTTATGAAGTCCTTCTGGGGAACGGAGTGTTTTAATACTGTAGAGAAATCAAACACCTCGAGGCTTTTACAGAACTTATATTTCTTCCAGGGCTAAATACCATTAGGCTTGTACAATTTATGTCCCAGGACTTTTACAGAACTTATACTTCTTCCAGGGCTAGATACCATTAGGCTTGTACAATCTTAAATTATAATACAATATTTTATTCTAGAGGACCACTTTCCTCTTCAGCTCCAAATCTAATAGTGCGCATCAGAATTTTCATCACATCAAGCGTCTTTTTTAAATTGTCAACTCGCGCTAGTTCTATGTATAAATTTTTAAATATATCTTTTTATTAAACAAAGAGGTCGATTTACATTTTGTTATAACAAATTATCGTGAATATAAAAACTATTTATAAAAAATCATTACAATACTATTTAGATTCAGCCTGAACAAATAACTAAATATTCATAATCGTGTAGTCCACGCGGGACGAACGCAATAACTCTACTTACAAGTTCTTCTTCCATTCTAACTGTAGTTAAAAATTCCTTTTAATATTATAATTTTCATATGAATTTAAAAACTGTAAAAAATTTAAAAACGTCCACCAGACCGGCTCTCGCTAAGCCGGCACAGCCAGCACAGTGGCTGTGGACATAAATTTTAATCCCTGATGACGTAGCGTAAGAGATAGCGAGCTTGTAGACCGAGAAATTCGCACAGCATGGCGCATCAGATATATGACCATTTATATTATTATTACATTTACTTTTGAGAAAATATTTTATGAAATTAGTACTAGAATTGTTTTAGTGGATATTCGAGACGGGAGACGAAGGTCTTTAATGTCAGTCGTGGCGAAGAATCACAAGTATGTGACTGTAAAGTCGACTGTTTGTAGGTTCGATCCCCACTCGAGGAATATTTACTTAAATTTATAGGTTAATTTTTTCGATCTGGTGCTGAGGTAAATCGCGGTGTTGAGTTCCGCTACTCGTCATGCAATTGTACGCCGCAAAATACAACGGGTACATCAAAAAATTGACGTCAAAACATAAAGGAAATAATTTAAAGTTAGTTCCAACACAAAGTCAAGGTATTTAAACTCTGCAAAGACGCTTTAGCTCCGCAGAGTTGGTAAAAGCTTAAAAACCAGACTAAGGGATAATAATACATTAAAACAGCCAGTGCGGAAAATTAAAATGTCAACCAAGTTTTCTATTCTAATTTGCACATTGTTTTCTTATTAAATAAAAGAATGTGTGTTACACTACGGTCTATATGATATTAGTGGCAGTTACTCATATATATTCTCATACATAACTTAAAAGTTGTAGTCAAAAACTAAAAAAAAAACCGGTCAAGCGCGAGTTGGACTAGTACACCTTACCAATTTTGAGATTCAATACCTATGGAAAGTCCAATTTATAAAAAATTACAAAAGTCTGCAATGAAGGTGTTTAGATCAATAGTACGTGCTTGTAACTTGGTAAGTTACTTGCTTTAAGTATATAATTGATCGTAGTGAAACTGTCTTAATGGGAATGGAGTGTCTTAATGCTAGGTTCCCAGGTTCCATCTGCCTGATCTGCTATGTGCGGAATCCTATACAGGTATCTATAGCTGTGAAAATAAAAACAATGTGTTAAATTTTTATCGGACCAGAATAAAAAATATTATTTTAAACTTTAAACTATTCAAGATCCATTTTTGTATATTAATATTTCGGCGAAAAAATATCGAAACTGAACTATTAACGAGCACGTGCAACAAAACACTTAGAATTATTTATTTTATAGAAAATACTTCTAAAATATTAAATCAAAAAATAAGTTCACTTTGCAGTATTTAAAATCGAGCATTTCGTTTAAATGTTATATAGAAAAATATATTTTATTTTACATTTTTTATTTCAATCTTTTCATGACCAAAGAACGCAAGCTTTTTAAATTTGTTGGATAAAGATTTAATTTTTTATATAATATTTTATAAATATTACATAATTGTTATATGTTCGAGGCCGTTGTGGCGCAGCGTTACAAGGGTATCAGGGGTTCGATTCCCACGCGAGGAAATAAAATATTTTTTTACATTTGTTTGCTCTGGTGTCCAGACAAAGAGCGGCGTTGAGTTCCGCCACTCAACACGCAATAACTTCAGAATTTGGCGGAAAGTGGGGAACAGAGTATCTTAACACTAGGTTCCCTCTGCCTACCCTACTGTGTACGGGATACAGCGTGAAGCTGATTTAATTTAATTTGATTTACCTACTAACTAAAACCAACTCTTTCCCGCAATTGCAATCACTTCATACAAACAACACCAGTATCGCAGAGCCCTCACACAATCCGCTTCCCGCTTCCGCTTCCCGCTTCCGCTTCAAGGATGAACGAGCGCGAGTAATTAGAAGTACGTGAACCACGTGTTAGGTAACAGCGGAGATTTGAAAAGCTAACTTTGTAGGTCACAAGTCACCGACGTGACAGGCTGTTGTACAAATGAAATAGGCCTTTGACATTATATGCCCTACATTCCAGTTCCTTAAGGAATATTTATTAGTTTGTGGAGAATAAGTCTTATAGAGCTTGTCCTGTTGTAGCAGAGACGACAAATATATTATATTTAACTTTAAGCTCTTACTGTAAGCGCGGTGGTTACGGATTCGATCCTCAATCGGGGGAACAAGGTGTTCGTTGAGTTCCGCTATTCGCCACACTTATTGCGTATGGACAGAAAGTAGATCACGGATGGCGGAACTCTTATGACGATTGTAATGTATCAACACTATATCGATATATCGAATTAAAGATTATTTTTTTCATTATAAAAGCTCATTCAAAAAATAGCTTATTTGGCCATCGTGAATTTTATTTGGCCAAGGTAAATTGAGGCTTTCTCCTACGAGTACCTACTTTCCTTATTACTCCTCAACTCTTTCTTAATAAATGGTTTTTAATATAAGTCATTCTTAGGTTTTCCATTATTTCACATACTAATACAGTAATTAACACAAAACACATAAAGTAGAGAAACCCAAAATTTTTAAAGGAGTGGTTTTAAAGAAAGTGTTTAAAAGCCTTGGGCTAAAACAATATACTTAAAAAAAAATTAAAAAGTACACCACGTAACATTTCCGTTTCGTAACGTTACAGCCTACACTTGAAAACCGTTTAAACTATATGGGCTGTAAATTTATAGAGGAATTTGGACTTTAATTTGTAAATATAAAGTTGCTTTTCCTTTGACAATTATCGTTGCTATTTCGGGCTGGCATCACGTGGGGAATGCTTCATTTTTAATTGTTATTTGTTTTCTGGTGATGAAAACATGCCACGGTTAATACTAGCGTAGTTATTTGTTTTTTTTTAGCTTCAGACTGTATCCTACACATACATTGGTGGGGCTAGGCAGAGGAACCTCCTGTATCCCGCACATACCAGGGTTGAGATAATGATCTATATGACAGTGGACGAGGCAATAGGAAATATAAAAATATAAACGTAAACAAATATTTCACTTCCTCGAGTGGGGATCAAACCCAAAACCGTCGCGTTACAGTGCCGCTTCACCAGGACAGCCTCAGATTCCACTCAGTCTCACCTAATTACTTAACGGCCGACCAGAAATTGAATATATTGTAGTTGGCGCTGCATTCGCGAACTTCTGCAAAACTATTTGGATACTATCTAGCTCTTGGGAGGCCTCGAAGATACAAACCCGCTAAAACTTCGAAATGGCCAATGAATCTCCCACTTTGATTTAATGTCTGCCAACAACGTCATAAATATATACGAGGGAAAGAGTTGTTTTATACTGACATATTAGTTGAAGCTAAACTGAAGTCTATGTTAGTATATAAAACTTAATATTTGCTTGTTGGTACGCATTAACCTGATGAACGTTTTGAATTATATTTTATTTCGTATGGGATAGTCCGTTTTTTGAAATAATATATTACCTTACGTTAGTCAATATAGTATATAAGATTTCGATCCCATTACACTGAGTATGCGGTCAGAGTTACCTCAGCCATTTAGAAGGTGTCATACATAATTTCTTATTTCTTCTTATTAACTAAAGACTATAGTAACCTAAGACTATAGTAAAAATAAATCGAAATATTTGTTTATTTTTCTAAATGAACTAATGATTTCGTATTTATTGTAAAATATATTCACTCAGGGAAAAAATAATGGGAGAAAATGAAACGTATACCATGTAATATCTTGAAATAAAATGTTTTGGTTACCTAAAAAGTACTTAGCAGTGTTTTATAAGGGAACAACAAAGTGCGAAACCCTTGTCCCGCCATTGGCCATAACTTTTAATGTACGTAAATACATCTAAAAATATAATTTCTTTATTTTGAAAATTATAAATAATAATAATATTATATAATATATTTTCCATAGCAGACAGAAACAGAATCTCGTATTAAAACACTCCGTTTCCCACATTCCGCCAAACATTCAAGGCATTGCATATCGAGTAGCGGAACTCAACGCCGTGCTTTGCCTAAATATATATATCTACATATGAACACCAATATAACCGATCACAGAAGTCACAGATTCAATCAATTTAGTTGATTAATACAAGCCATTTCTCGTTCCCGTCTGACGATGTTCAATAGATAGCAATTGTGACTTCAAACGTTACTATATTTGAAATTTCTGGTGAAATTCAAACTGAAATATTGTTTATTCTCTTTAAAATCCTCAAATGTATTGACGGTGCATTGAAGACGAGCTCATCTGATATGAGGTTTGATATTTTTAGAAGTATTTTATGTTTTATAAAAAATAGAATCATTTTTATTTTAGTTTAAAAAAAACTTGAAATATCGTTACATCCTTACTAATATGCAATTGTAGACTCGATTCTCACTCGCTAGGATGAAATATTTGACATTTTCATTTCTTACCTCTGGTGACGAGGCAAAGCGCGACGTTGAGTTCCGCAGTCAACACGTGATGTCTCAAAATAATGGGACGGAAAGTATCTTAATAATTGCCTACTCTGATATAGTGGGGAACGGAGTGTCTTAACACTAGGTTCCCTCTGCTTATCCTGATACATACAGCATACAGCGTGAAGCTAAGACTGCAAAGGATGTTTAATTCGGGAACAATCTTACTTATTATTTGTATTATTTAAAATCTATTCCACATTAAACAAAGAATACCAACAAAAGTAACTTCTATTAATTAACCCTCATACCAACAAAGGGAAGCCCAATGGAAGTAGAAAATTCAATTCAAGTTTTTAATATTGTTCAATTTGATGATCGAAATTGTTAATACAATTTACTTGCGGCTGTTTCTCAAAACAAAATTACAAATTGGTGATCTCAATGCTTGATTTAAACTTTGCATTAATTGGATTTAGACGAGGTCATTGGGACTCGATCGATTTCATAAGTTCCTAGTTCTAAGTTATGACCTATTTCTGTTATGAGGTAAGGATGTTTTCTCAGAAATTGTTAGTTATATTAAACTTAAGTACCTATACAACATGTAGTGGCGTGGCGGTTGTGGGGTCTATTCCCTCCTTTTTCACCTTTCCTTTTCTCCTCTCGCAACACTGAATGCCTCAAGAATCCGGCGGAAAGTGGGGAACGAAAGTGTCTTGAGTGTCTTAACACTAAGTTTTCAGGCTCCATCAAACTACCTCGATATGTGGGGGGTAGAATATGCAGCTAAAACATATTCGTACCTATACTTACTTGATTTTGGAAGAGACAAGAGACATTAACCAATAAAAGTTCTTCAAATCAACTGTATTTGTAAAGAACGATCTTAATAGACTCAAATTCGAGGGTCCCCAGACCTGCGTAACCTACATCGTCTACAAAAACAAACAAATACATAGGTAATATTCTTACGAATTAGTAATATTGCGCAAAATGGCGAGGCGTTTCTGGATTTCGTCGTCTAAAGCATAATGACATTTTGTAAATTACAAGATTACGTCAAGTGTTAAGAAAAAGAAAAGAAGTTTATATTTTGTTTTAATTGGACACTTCCGTTCCCCAAAATTTTACTGAATTTTAGCGTTGCGTATTAAGTAACGAAATTCAACCCTGCACTTTACCTGGTTACCAGAGCAAGAAAAAGAAAATATTAAATATTTCATTCCCCCAAGTGGGAATCGAACCCACTGTAAGTGTTACTATGATTGGAAAATATCAGTATATTAGGAACTTATATATAAATAAATAACTGAAAATAAAATTATTTACAGAACCATTCCTAGAATGCCGAAAGTGTAAAACTTAAACAAGGCTAGGTCAAAACTAAGCCAAAATTTAATATAAAATGTATGAGAGGCGGAGTGGAGAATTCATATTTGTGATATTACAGCCTATTATGCGGCGTGCTTTTAGTGCTTTAAGAGTAAGGTATTCGAGTTATTGTGAATTACTGGACCAATCATTTTTTGAATACTTTTTTTAGGTATAGGAAAACGCAGCAAATCCCAGCAATATAGGAATCTGGAAATCATTCCCTACATTCACTTGAATTCTGAAGATATTGTGCGCCGAGTGACGTAACACAACGCCGCGCTTTTCTTTGTTATATATTTCATTTGCCCTGTGGGAATCGTTTTCTGTACCTGATTAAGTAATAGTACATACATACAGCAGTACATGCATATAGCATGAAACTGAATAAAATACATTCTTCACGCAATATCTCGGAAATCGGACGGAAAGTGAAAAAGGTAGTGTCTTAACACTAGATGTAAAAAAAATAAAACTAAGACTTTGAAAGGCAGAAAGAACGGTACAATGATCGAATGTACTAAAAATATATACAATAGATGTAATCCCATGTTCCCGTCCAACTATAATTCCACTATATTTTACTACGACATGGACGTCTTAAATTCGTTTACTTGGGTCCGTACAAATAGATAACCCTCGCCTCCCCTACATATATATCTATATATGTAGTTGACATCTCACTATTGGTTCGTTTTATTATTATTGTATATATAAATTCAAATGAACATATAAACAAAAAAAGCTACCACCGGTTCGGAAGGCAGTTTTGCTGAGGAGAGCCGGCAAGGTACTCAACAGTTGCTCTTTTCAAAGACAAATAACCTTTGAACTTTAAATTAATACGTTTACGCACCGAATTCGCCGTTTTACGCCATCTTAAATTTATTCTTCTACACACCTTTTTAACTATAAAACAAACAAAGCTTCTTAACACGTAATGTCTGAAAACATCGACCAGTGGGGACCAAAGTGTTTCCCCTCCCCTACTACTATTATATGGGAAACACAGCTGGAAACTTAAAAAAATAACCCATACGAGAACATCATAGCAGCCCACAAGATAACACGATAGTGCCATTTAACTACAGGATAAAATACGTCGTTTTCCAAGAGTAATATTAGGAGGAAGATACATGTTTACGCGTGAAGCCATCTGCGATGCGGACGGCATAAATCACCGCTGAGACGTCGTGGATAAATCTTCAGGATTATCAGACATGGTTTTCGGTTTAGAAATGACTCATCTTTATCAATTTCTTGTTGTATCTTATCTTTACTTATACTTTAAAGGTTTGGGTATTTCTATGCTTACTAGCAATATAAAACTGAGAAGTTATTTTAGTTCAACGTTTATCGAAAAAACCTTTTTGTTCCTTTGTAGCTTTACTCTGCGTTCCGGAAATACCAGGGTAGGCAGAAGAAGTCTGGTGTTAAGACGCTGCTTTTCCCATCTTTTTCGAGACATTGCGTATTGAGAGGCGGTACTCAACGCCACAGTTACTTTATGTAATGAATGCTTTTACTAGAACTAAAAGTGAATATTATAAACCGACTTAACTCAGTGGCTGTTTAGTGGTTTGCACATATATTTGCTCAATATATTCAAAATCGACAGGTCGTGCTTAAATATTTATAATAATAAAATATTGGCATCATTTACGTCATATAAAACGACATTAATTTTAAAGCTAGCGTTATTTTGATTTATTATAAGTATTTTCGTTGAATTTATTATAAGTGTATTTTGTACATATACAATGTATAAATAAAATTAGCCATGTTTTGGCGTAGTCAATATGTAGGTGCTTAAATTTTCAATTTTAAAGAGACAAATCGCGGCGTTAAGTTTCGTAACACGCAATGCCTCCAGAGTTCGGGGGAGGCCCGGGTAATACAAAAGTATTTTAATAGCAACGGAGTGTCTGGGCTTAAGTTTCTAGGTTCTCTCTGCCTTCCCTGTTGTGATACAGATGAAGCTAAAAAATCTAATTCATCTCCGAACCTAATTTTTGTTTAACATTATGAAAAATTTTAACTTTTCAAACTGAAAAACCTTCTTAAACAAGTGTTTAAGTAGATTATGGGTAATTTCTTATGATTTTTTAAAGTATTATATATTAACTCTACATACATTCGATACGTAATTATTTTTGATTATTATTATTTAAATGTAATTATTTGATGTAATTATACAAAACGTTATTCCTAAGCATCTATGCATAGACATGCTTATATTAAATGTGATTGGAAAAGGCATTTTCGGGAAATTGATAGCGTTCATCGTATGTACAGTATGCAAAAAAAAAATTACACGATATTTTGATATCTATTTAAATATCTTTATAAATTTATTTAGGATGTTTTCGAAAACGCGTTACCTAACCATACGGGGGTTAAACATAATGAGGGCCAACGTAGGGCAGCGGGACAGCGTATTATTTTAAACGCTATGGTTGTGAATTCGGTCCACTTTCGGGGGAATGATAATATACACACTAGCGACTCACAGTTGGCTTCGCCCGCTTAAACTTATTATTGCAATATAGCCAAATTTTAGATAAAATTTATACATAAATTTTAACCTTTTTGTTATTCTGATATATGTTTTATGTTGTTTCATATAAATCCGTAGTTTTTACCTGAAAGTGGAATCCATTTTCACAAACTTAGATTTTTATAATATTAATAGAATAATTTTAATATCCCCGCTCTAGTAGACAACGGACACGGCGTTGAAGTCTGCACGCACAACTAGCTTCCAACTATGGGGAAATGTTTTCATTTTCTCATAGTAAATTTCCCCTAAATAGGAATAGAACCTACAACCGTTACGTCCAACCAAATTTCTGTATTCTTCACTAATTTCAAGCGTATCGTTACACGTCAGAAGCAGTACCGCCCTAAAGAACCGGTCGCGCTTCCAGCGGGCGACTTTTAAAAAGTAGGTTTTTCATTCCTTTCATGTCAGTTACCGCGTATCCTATCGTAATTACGATCTGACGTTGAAAGGGCGAGATAAAAGAGTACACCGTTTTGGTATTATGGACCCAACGTTTTGTCTCATGATGGTGCTTGTGAGGGTAGCTAGATTTATTTTACATATTTTTTATTACTGGGGGTGAACAACCTCCAGTAATAAAAAAAACACCTCCAGGTTCCTAAGATATACGTAGACAAGTACCTTATAGAATGTATTAAAACGCTATTATCGATTTATTTGTTTTTCAAAGTATTTAAATATTCTTCAAAATATTTTTTATATTGATACTTATAAACAAATCGTGTGATAAAGTGAAGAATATATTTTTAAAATGAAAGCGTATGAGATTACTAGTCACATTTTTATCATCTTTATGTATACGTAATATGAGAAATCACATATACAATGACTAGTAACCCGCTCGTGGGCTTGTCGGCGTAAGCTAAATATCCCGCACATAGCAGGGTAGGCAGAGCAAATCTGGAAATCTAGAGCACTCTGTTCCCATTAACACATTTCGGTCCTTTATTTTTCGGAGAATTCCGAAGGAGTTGCGAGTGGAGGAACTCCACTTGCGTGTTGAGTAGAATTCAACACTGCGCTTACCAGAAAAAGGAAATGAAAATAAAACATTCCGTTAAGTGAAATTAGAATCCGCAACTGTCACGTTCCAACTCAAACGCTAGCCGCTGCGCTACAATGGTACCAAATTTTTTTTAAACAGTTTTATTTAGCTCATTTTAATATTTCTGAATACCGACAATTTGTACGATTATACTTTAAAAGTACGTATATTTCTTTAGTTTAATGAACACTTTATTTTAATCAGGCGCTGCAGAAGCTGAGTTTTGATTATAAAGTCTATTTAAGAAATTAAAACTGTCGTGGTATAATAAAATGTTATTTAACTTAATTTAATGCTATTTTAAATATCTTTACGTAGATACTTTATTTGTTTAGAATAGATATAAATGAGATAACTCAATTAAATACTTAAAAGATCTAAATAGTCATTATTTTTTTTACTTAATAAAACATTTATTTCTCTTTTACCATTTGAAGTGTTGTTATATATTTAGGAGCGAAAAACATTTCTAACACTTTCCGTTACCCATTTTCCGCCGAATTCTTAAGGCACTGCGTGTTAGGTGGAACTGAGCTCAACGCCGCGCTTTACCTTGGTATCAAAGCGAAGAAATGAAGTTACTCGTATTAATAAATAATATTTAATTCGCCGAGTGGGATTCGATCCCGCTACCGCCACGTTTACATTCACACTTGTGCGACTACGCCACGACGGTTTCAAGAACATTACTAAAATAAAAAATATATATTTAAAAAATAATAAAAAATATTTTTTTAAATATATATCTTTTGAATCTTTTAATTTACGTATTTAAATCAAAATGTTACCCATTAATTTCAAATGTTCTATTGGATAGTACTTTTAGCGACACAGATTTTTTAAGCTAAGTACAAAGAAAATTTGAACGCTATTAACCTGGTAAGGTAAGATTTATTTTTATAATTTCACGCCCAATAAAACACAGACTTTACTTTAGATAATTGCACGGGAAAATATTTGGTTTATAAATTGCTTTGCAAGTTTCGAGCTTCGCTGTTAAACTTAAAAATATAAGTAATCGGATTTAAAATTTTTTTTTTCCTTTTTATTAGTGAATTAAAGACACTCTGTATTGAGTCGCAGTTCAACGCCGCAGTATCTCTACCGGAGAAAAGGATCGTTTTCATATATGGTGAATTGGGACTAAATCCACAGTCATCCATCCTCATTCCAGTAAGATACAGAATCCGCAACTGATATACTACAAAAAATATAGTTAATTCTAGATTTCCCACAATGTTATTTCCTTCTATTCACAACTATTCAAATCATTTTTATTTAATTTTTCTTTGGGTTACAGAAAAATTACAGCACAAATTACCGTTCCGCAAGCAAAATGTACACGAAATAAAGTTTCAGATCCAGGCAGCTGTGAAAGTTGAGAACTATTCGGGAACTTGCTAAGCTGTTGGAAGTTCGGCATTCGCGAAGTACGACCGGACCGCCCGCGCCGAGACCACTTACATTACAAGTTTTATACTGTATATCATAAGCAGTTAGGACATTTTGTAAGGTACCAAATAGGTACCTTAGTCCTTATAATGTGGGTTGTTTTTGGTGGTTTTTGAATATAACTTGAGAAATTAATTAAAATTAAAACTGAGGACGTCTTGGCGCAGCGACACAGGTTGTAAACGTGACGGTTGTGCGTTCGATTCTTATTCGAAATTGAGAAACGCTGAATGAACAAAACGAACTATTATATGCTCATAAACTTCAGCTGTCTTATAAGAGCAACGTTCATTCTTTGCATTCTAACTATAACTTTTACTTCATTTTATATATTTTATTAACGAATTGGAACTTTATTGTTTACTAGTGACCAACACATGGCTTCGCCTGCTTAAACTGTACAATTATATGTATACTGGTCTGATTTATTATTGTAAAACCATTTTAGAGACCATATCTATAGTTTTTCTAAGATAAGCGTACCTACACAAACGCCCAGACGACCTTAGAAAAACCTGTTACGTGCGAGTCGGAGTCTTCCAATTTCAGGATTGTAATTCGGCGGAAAGTACAACTCTTTTCTTCTATATCTCCGTAAACTTATGCTTGTCAAAATTGTTTTTTTTAAATGAAATACTTATAAATTTTCACTTTTTGGATTTTTTCCTTAATTTGTATAGTAAGTTCTCAGTCCCGCCAAATTTCATAAATGTAGGTGGACGGGAATTACCCTATAGGTTTTGATCACACGGCGAATGATGCATAAATGGTCGTTACTTTTGATTGCGATGACGTAGAAGCTTAATTTTTTCTGTGTCTAAAAGGATTTTTAATTTTAATATTTAATATTAATATCAGCTTGATATCACTACACGACCTGGGGATAAAAAATGATCTCGCCTGAGAGGTACGGAGGTACGGAGGCCTAAAAAAGTTAAAAACCATTGTTTTCAGTTCTATTACATTAATGGATAGATATCTCCTATTCACATGTACAGACAGTTATCAGTAACAATGTATAGATATATCAACCAAATATCCTAGCTCCAGTCAACTAATGTGTAGAAAGGTACAAAGGGATGACTGCGCGTGTGGATATATCATTTCAAATTTCATACAAGCTTTATTGTGATTAAACAATTAATACATGTGTATATATTATAATAGAAAAATTGATATATTAATACATGGAGACCATGGTCGCGCAGGTGCACAAGTTTAAACCCGTAAACGCGACGATTGTGGCTTCGATTCCCACTCGGGGGAATAAAATATTTAATATTTTCATTTCCTCACTATGGTAAAAAGATGTAGGGCGGCGTTGACTTCCACCATTAAATATGCAATACCTCGTGAGTTAGGCCGAAAGTGGGAAATGGAGTGTCTTATTCATACATTCTTAGGATTCCTCTGTCTACTGTAAAATGTGCGGGATACTGCGTGAAGCTACAAAAACAATTAATATTGATATTATAATTTTAAAGTAACACAACATTTAATAGTCTCTAAAATAATTGCTAAGCCTCCGGCTTAAGCCTACAGAACTATTCATGACCTCGTAATATTATTTTTACTTTAAACTTTTTTCCGTAAGCAGAGAGATCTAAAATATTCCGTTTTCCAGTACCCACTCAAAACAATGTTATTCCGTGTAGAGGAGTGGCATAACTAATCATTCCCTATCCCATAATATAACCATAATCATTCCCTAAATCAGAATCGAACCTACAGCCATGACTTTTACATTCAATCACTAATAGCCTAATATACGTCTATATTATGTAAATAACTCAACTAATCCCATATGTAAACATATGAGTTGAATATAACGCAAACACCAAATTGAATGAACAAAATAGCCAGAATATTTACTGAGGGCATCACAGAGTCACTACAACAAAGCCCCCAAATCGAATAAGTCCAAAGGTCTCAGGTCAGGGCGCGGCGGCCGAATCGAATTTCCTTTCTAGTTTTCTGTAAGCAAATATCCCGAACAACCAACTACGATCGCCTTCAATAAATCAGCCCAACAAGATTAAATTCGTCGCGGTTTGTGGCCGTAGTTTTACTTTATAAGGTCAAAGGTCGACTAATATATTGACTTTGCATTTTCTGGTGTAAGATATTAAAAGAAATGGTTATTCGTTGGTGTATTGGGGTTCGAGTTTTGTATGATGGTAACTTGTCACACCAGATTAGGGGAGGCGAACGGAACCAATGGTCTTTCGGTCCAATTTTCAATGTCACTGTCCACTAGAGCGGAGAAATAACAAAAAAAAGTGAATTATCTATAAAAAAAGAAACCCTGAACCTTTGAGGCCGTCGTTGTTGAAGGTTGCGGGTTCGATTTCCATTCGGGTGTATGAAATATTTATTATTATCGTTTCATCGCTCTGCTAACAAGGCAAAAGCAGGGCGTTGAGTTCCTGATCTCGGCAGAAAGTGGGAAGGCAGTGTCTTATGACTAGATTTCCATGTTCCCTCTGCCCTCTTCGCACGGGATACAGTGTGATGTAAAAAACCAAATAATTAAAAAAAACTAAATTAAATAATCATAAATCGTACGGGAGATGCCCTTTTTCATTATTCTCGAACGATCATGTTCCAGAATATTGTCTTAATATTTAATTAATATCAGCGACAATCAACCTTCAGACCCTCGTCAAAGAGAAATAAATCTGACAATAAATTATAATAACTAAAAGACATTTGAATGACAAACGAAAATATTATTTTATTATGTCAGAAGAACAGCTGTTAGCGTTTATTTTTGTTTATTATTTTTTTATAATAATTTACGAGTTGCAGCATCATCAACTTGTTCTAGTGGAACCCATTTCGTCCTACAAATTCAACTGACTGTAAACGTGACAGTTTGTGGGTTCTTTCCCCACTCAAGCAAAATTAAATAGTTAAATACTTTAATTCCCTCATGGTAACGAGGCAAATCGCGGCGTCTAGTTCCGCGCAGTCTTAATGAAAATGGAGTTTCTTAACACTAGGCTCCCAGGTTCCCTCTGTCTAGATGCAACGTAAACCAAAGAAAAAAAAACGATAAACAAAAATTTCATATTACTGTGTAAAAAGTTCACCATTGTACATCTGCTCACGGAAACTGATAACAAATGTAAGACATTGAAGGGTCCGTATCTGGAGGCGTCATCCATCATTATTATAGTGTTTGTGTGTGTAAAGTAACACACACATACACACGATGGGCTACCCAAAAGTACGGTAAAGATGTTTTCGAACCCTTTTAACCCTTGCTTATTTAAATGAGCAACTTTACTTTGAAAGCTGTAATAACGTCCATCTGTTGTCAGTTCTAATAGAAAATCTCAACATATCAATTAGTTATGGTGTATTTCCATTAAATCTGTGTTAATATTGAAATGGTTAAATGAAAATTATTCATAGATTTTTTATATCAATTCTATTGTAATTGCATTATTTTTTTTTATTTTATAAATTCGAGGCGGTCGTGGACGAAGGTACATGAGTATGCGACCGTAAACATTACAAGTTATGAATTCCATTCCCACTCGAGGAAATTAAATATTTTATATTTTCTTCCTCAAGCTCTGGTATCCAGACAGAAGCGCAGCGTTTTTATTTTTTATGCATTAGGATTTCTTGCTTATATATTTTTTTTATTTAATTTAATTAAGATTCCGATGAAAATTTAATTTATATTTTAATTCAAATATAGCAGTTTTAAGCAAACAATTAAACGGATGTTAGTTATAGGGAACTAACATTTCTCGTTTGTAAAAATAAGCGCTGAATTTCAAAGATTATGAATGGTGAATTTATTCCTTCTACTACAACGAATCCACGAATTATATCTGTTCTGAATGTGGTTTGAAATGAAAACAGAAATAAGTATGCCTTCAGAATTCTGTTGAAAGTGGGGAAAGTATTGTCTTATCATTAAGTTCCCAGGTTCCCTGCCACGTACAGAATACAGTGTGAAGCTATTAAAAAAGAAATAATTAGAAAACAGAAATATAGCTGACTCAATGATATAATTCGAAAATTAATTGAACTAACAATATAAGTAGCTTATAAAAAGGAAATGTCAGTTAAGAAGGATTTTTGATAAACCCATCCTCTAAGGGGGTTAAAAGGAAACGTACCCTTTGAATTCTATAAATAATATTTTCAAGCAATTAAGTTAAATGTACGCTACTTTAAGATTTTCATAAATTTTCTAGAGCGATACGAATTTGCTTGAAATTGCTTGAAATTTTGAAAAACGCCAAAAAATTCACAACGATTCATTTGACCAGAATAATGTATATGTACCTACTGTTATTATATTAAAATTTGTTTATAACAACATTTTACTACCTTAAAACATATAAAATCAAGCACACAACAGGATATACAGAGGGAACCTAGTGTAAGGACACTACGTTCTCCTCTTTCCACCGAATGCTGAAAACATATTGTGCAAAATAATAACCATCGTACCGTTGTGGCATAGTATCTGTATTGTAAACATAATGCTCATAGCTAAGATTCCCACTCAAAGGAATAAATGGTTTAATTTTCTTCTTCTGCTAACAATATCAAAGTCTCGAAAATTGGACGAAAAGCGGAGAACGGAGTGTCTTAACACTTGGTTCCTTCACTTACCCTCCTATAAACCGGATGCTAGGTACAAAATAAGTATAGTTGCAAAATTCTCGTAAGAGCTAGTCTATAATGAGAATATAAATCAAGATAACGGGTGATAGGTTGTCTCGTTGCAACTCTACTAGTAACTACAGACACTGCCCAGTAAATAAGCCTTAGTTAAGTTTCAAAACATTAAGTAAATTAACAGCAGATCTTTTTATTCTTATTAAAGCAATGCTGCCGTCTCTGTTCACAATTTTATTGGAATTCATTACTAAATGAGATATTTTTACGTGAATCAGCGAAAAAGTTCGTGGATTCGGTCCATTGTGTATTCTCTTAGTTAGGAAAATATAAAAATTGTTTTATGAAGTATGTACATTTTTTACATATAAAGTTTAGTATTGATTCGAATCACACTAAATCTATTATGTAATTTTATTCCCTCGAGTGGGAATCGAACCCACAATCGTCGTGTTAAAGTCACAATCTTGTCCTCATGATGCTGAGCCACGGCGGGCTCGGTGTCTGCTTTATACTACTCATATTTTAATAATTAAGGATTTATTTATTTAATTCTTTTAAAACGGTCGGGTTATTTGTTTCTTTTTTTACAAATATTTAACGTTCAATCTCTTGAAACTGAAGCCTCATTATTAAAACAAATTTTACAACTCTAATTGAGGAAAATCCCTGAAACTCAATAAGATAATTGGTATTGAATTTTTAAACCCCCATCTTCGTCTTACGAAATGAAGATAATTTAAAATTTCCTTTGATCCCAAAAGTATCTGTATTCTTATATTTTTTTGTGGAATACATTTTTTTCTAGTTTAATTACAATTTTATTTTTATCTTATATATAGATTGAGGTAAGGGTTGAGATTTTTTTTTACAGATAGTAAGATAGATAGTAGTAGATAGTAGTCATAGTAGTAAATAGTAGATAGATAGTATTCACTCGCAAAGTTGTTTAACTTCGGGATGTTTTTATTGGAAATATTAGAAATATTTACTTACATACTAATTGGTTACTGTATACATTAATTATTATCTCTTTTCGCCTCTGAATTCTTTGATCGGGAATCGTCTCTTGGACATAGAGGTCCCTTGCTGTCCCATCATAGCCTCAATTTGAAAAGATTTCACGTCACGCTGCATCCCTCACACAGCAGGATAGGCAGAGGGAACCTGGTATTAAGACACTCCAGTACCCATTTTCCTCTGCATTCTGGAATCATTGCGTATTGAGTGGCTGAAATTAACGCCGCGCTTTGCTTTGACACCAGAGCGGGAAAAATGGAAATTTTTCACTTTAAATTTTTTTCACATTAAATATTTCACTTCCTCGACCAGGAATCCAACCCACAACCAGCCGCGTCTAAGGTTATACTTCGAGTCCCTGCCTCACGACTGGCCTCAATAATAAGACAATATATATAATAATAATTTATAGGCCGCATAAATAATAAGTTAGTATATTGATAGTTAAATCTAATTATACATTTTGTGGTTTGTGGTAAAGACGAATGACAGTATGTCCATTTCAGTACATACTATATATCATTCTATGTAATATGGACCGTTTTGGCACAGTGGCATACTGATTGTAAACGCGATTATTGTAGGTTCGATTCTCACTCTGGGAAATGATTATTCTCATTTCCTCGCCCTCGTATGTCCGCAAGCAGCATTATGCGAGATTCTACGTGAAACTGGAAGAAGAGATACCAATGAATGAAAATAATCACAAATTAATTACTGTATTCTCTTAGGTTATCCTTCAGAACTATAACCATAAGAAGGATACGTAAACAATGAATATAATATATTTCCCTTTCCATTTCAGTTATCAATTCTTAAGTTCACGTAGAAAAGACACTTAGTTCTTTATAAAACGTAACATTTTATCATTGTTTATGTAATAAATTAAGGAAAACGAGCAGAAATGCTTGATTTCAATATTTTTTCTGTAAACGTATGTAAAAATATAACTTACTCATTGATATTGGTGTACTCTATTTATATTAACTTCCATTTTTCCATTAAAATATCTTTACTCTATTTGTTTCTATAAATTATTATAATATATTTTGCTTCACAACCCATTTATTACGGTCTCGTATCGTTTCTTTTATAGGTACCTATAAAATGTGATGTTTTGTCGTCTTCTGCTAACGAGAGTGTAGGTAATATATTGTTAAAACAACGCGGAATTTCTAAACACTACGTATTAAGCGACAGAATTTAACGTCATTTTGTTTTACCTAAGTTCTTTTGAGTGTAGAATGATTATATTTAAACTATTTTCATTTCTTCGCTCTGGTAAACATAGCGTGGCTTTATTCGTTATTTAAAATGCAATCTCTAGATAAAAAATCTCCCATGGAAATGGGGAACCGATTGTTTTTCTAGATTCACTAGATTTTCTCTGCCGACCTTACTAAGCGATAAAAAGCATGAATCATAAAAAATGTATACGTACATTTCAATAAAATATAATAAAAAAATATATAAAGAAACAAGACAAATAGTCTATATTTTATTTTGAAATCAGCGTATAAATTAGTATTTAATATTTAAAAAGTTGTCTCGACTCAAAGGCGTCGCAGTATGCTTGTAACTTTGGATCATTATGCTAATTTACTCGTAGTTCGTGAATGGACTTAATAATGCTTTATGAGTAGAGTTGGAAGTTTTTTGATAGTTTTCTACGTATTGCATTTACTTGTTTTATAGTTGTAACGATGTCGATGATGTAGAGTCATTCTATATTCTGCATATAGCAGAAGAAGGGCAAATTCCACCTGCATTTTGCATTAATAAGACACTCCATTCCTCATTTTTCTCCCAATTTCCAAGGCTGCATATGGATTAGTGACACAATTCAAACGCCGTCGTGCCTTATCATATTACTAACCAGAAAATGAAAATAATTTATTTCTATGAGTGGAAATCGAACCTACAACCTTTGCGTTTACATTTAGATTGACAGACACCTGTACCGCTACGAACCACACCCATCTATAGTTATAATGAAATTGAAAACGGAGAGTCTTCATTAAAATGTATCTTATGTAAAAAAATCATATATAATACAAACTTAAGACCAACTGGGACAGAACAACTTTTTCCAATGTCCAAGATATATAGATAACGAAATTATCCAATCTTATCTATCTTCGAGCTATTGCATTGAAAGGTCATTTGAAGAACTTTCTAATGAACTGAACTGGTGATCTCGTTATAATTGATCAAAAGCTGCAAATTATAAGTCAGAATAGTCAGAAAGTCGGCCACCAGCGCCAAGTTAGTAGAAGGACTAAAAATTAGAAAAGTTTCGCCCCGCTTTCCCAAAGTCAACATCTGACCTAGAAGTCGAGGCATTCAGATGTTTTAATTGGCCGGACGTAATTTTGTGAGATTTCACTTTTGTGGTTTATTCTTTTTGATTTTGTATTTTATGTTTATTAAAGTAGCGCTTAGTTCTTTTTTTGTATTTTTAGGTGCTGTTTATCTTTTGTCTCTAAAACTCGAGGAAAAGAATTATTTTCTTTTCCTTCCTCTAGCTTGGAGACAAAGTATGGCATGGAGTTCTTCCACTCAGAATTAATGTCCAGAAATTCGACACTCAACACGGAAAGTGGAGAACGCAGTGTCTTAACACTAGGTTCTCTGCCTACCTTGCTGAGAGCGGGATAAGCGTGAAGCTGATTAAAAAAATATCAAAATTAAAAATTATATATTTCAAGAAGTTTTATCTTGGAATTCAAAGCTCAAACCAACAACCTCTAGCGAAGGAAAGAGTGCTATTTTCAAAAAAAAATAAAATATAATTTTCTTTATACATTATTCTAAGAAATTCAAGAACATCATATTGATATTTCTCATGTAATAACAATCTTTTTCACCGATCAACAATTTCTTATTCTTAAGCAATAATTAACGTTAAGTTTATTCCGAAGCAATCAATTTGTCGGGTTTGTATCGAGGATCGAGGGCGGGCTGTCGAGGACGTGCCCTGATTATGTTAAGGCTGGACCAAGTCAACAAGTCAAATTACTTTCTTTCCATTTTACGATAAATGCTTATAAATGTGTGTACTAATAATGTATTATCCTTTTGTTCTTATTCTGTTGCGTGGGATGTTTTGGTTACAAAAAATAATCTTCTTTATGATAAAGAAGATACAAAAAAAATAGTATAAAAAGCTCTTAATCGATTGATTATGAATAATATAGGCATATTTTGTTAGTGAAGCGTAGAATACTAACAATGTTTAATGTGACATCATAATTATTTTTAATCAATACAACAGGAAATACCTTTTTTTTTATAGTCTTTGCCGCGTAGGGCACACTCATATTGAAATAAAAAGTTTATAGTCTCAAATATAACTGAGGAAAATAAAGTCAGAAACAAATATTTAAAAAAGCTTATTACCAGATTGGGAAAGAAAAATCATTACATTCCCATGTCCCACTACGCAATGTTGATAAAATAACCCAATGTCCCAATAAGATATTATATCTTATATGTATATATATATATATATATATATATATATATATATATATTTTTTCTTCCATTGATGAAAAGATACCATGGCATTACATAAAACTGTGAAGAAATACAGAATATCTGGCGTGACCATATCGAATACAAATGAGCTGATGTCATACTAAATCCCATAAAACTGTTTATTACCGCTGCCTCGGAATTAAGATGGCAAAAAATGTTTATAAAGTAAAATTACATTTTTGTACTGATTTAAAGATTTCTTTTTGTGCTTTTCATATCTATCTTAAAAATGCAGATTTTTATGGTATTTATTCCATATTATATATTATACTTTTTGTTTTCTATTGTTTTAGCTATTAGTATTCAGTTAATTTCAAGTCAAATTCTACGTCAGGTTCCCATTCAAAATATAAAAAAAATAAAAAAAAAACGTTTGGAAACGAATACAGAAGAGCCATGTGTCGCTAAGATCTGTTTGCCTTCTCCATATAATGTAAAAATATTTTAATAAAGAAATAATTTTATTACATCGGAGATTTTCTACTTCATTTCAAGATAGTTGCAAACCAAATGGTTTGGTTATTTAAATGCTTTTGCGGAGTATTCAGAGTAATTATTGTAATACATGTTCGATATGGTATTTTCGCGATGCCGCTAGTATGCTGACCTACTCCTTAATCCATGTCTCCATACTAGCCCTTCTAGAGGTGCTCATGCTTTTTATATGACCATCCCCCAATAGAATCGTATATACTGCAGTCTCGTAGTTAAACGAGATCTATCCCTGCCTCTCTTACCACTCACTCTTGCTAATAGCACAATATAATGAATAATTTATCTTATCCCACATTATTTTTTACGACAGAACGTTCGTAAAAACGTAAGGAAAAATGTAATATAGCCTTTGAAAATCCATAAACTGAGTCTAACATTGATATAGAGAGGCATTAGGACGAGCAACCGTATCTCATAGCAATCAATCCCAAATCCCATTACAATATAAGCAAGCTAAATATTTTGTTTCTTTTTATTTGTGACGGTCGATTTGGCCGTCGTCCCATACAAGACATATTTCATGTATATATCTTGAGTTAAGTATAACCACGGCGACACTTTGTCGTGACTTTATCAGGCTTTGACATGGAATATTTGTATGAACTAGTTATTTTTGTTAGCGTTTTACTTCAGTTCGTAGTGGGTCAGTGGGGCAGCTTTGAATTGTTATAACGTGGGTCGTGGGTTCGAGTCAAATTCAGGGGAATGATTACTTTTAAATTATTTAAATTTTCCTGTCCGGATGGGCAGAGCATCCTTGAATTCAAGAACAATATTATAATTCAACAGATGAGATTAATACTATATTATATTATACCTTCCGTAATGCTTGATAATTGCAAAATGGAGTTTAGTATCTGTGTGAAGAATCTAGGTATCAGGATGGATAATACTCTGACATGGGTTCCTCAAATAGCGGATTTAAGCCGCAAGGCCTTTGCTGCTATTGGTAAAAAGATGGAAGGATATATTGCCGCTTATAACTAAAATATCATTAGCTCAATCTCTTCTTTTTCCTATACTGGATTATGCAGATTCCTGTTACCTAGATTTGTCACAGCAGTTGCTGAATAAACTCGAACGTCTCCAAAACGTCCGAATAAACTCGAACGTCTCCAAAAATCCGATTCATTTTTGGACTTAGGAAATATGATCATATTACCGAATATCGAGTTCGACTTAAATAGTTGACCATGAAACATTGTCGCAATTATCATGCACTCATCCTTTTATACTCTATCTTGTATCTCCCTTTAACTCCTTCATACCTCAAACAAAGATTTACTTTCCTGGGCTCTCGCTCTCAGTCTCTCAATCTACGTTCTAAATATGACAATATATTGGAGGTTCCATTATGTCGCACCAAGTGCTATGGTAAATCATTCACCGTAAAGACGATAAAATTATGGAATGAGCTACCGCGGTTCATCAGGCACTCGACATCTATCAACATTTTCAAGCACCGTCTTAAAGAATATTACTTGTCGTTTTAGTCTATGTACAGATTTTACTGATATTATGTATGTATGTATATTACTATATTCATATATGTGTATGTTTATATGTATATATGTATGTAGTTTGTATGTATGTACGTATATATGTATTTATTGAATATATATGTCGGTGTACAGAAGTATTGAAGTGGTTCCGGAACGCCAGCGCCATCTATTGGCGCTCGACAGAGTTAGTGTTATGCACTGGTATGGAAGGGGCGAGTCGAGGCGTGGTGTTGGTTGGCCTAGAAGAAAAAGCTGCAACAGTACCTCGTACCGCTCGGCCAACCTACACCAGAACCTTACCAACCAACTTCCAGAACCATACACTAGAACTGTACACTAGAATTGTACACTAGAACTTGATACTAAAACCGTACACTAGAATCGTACACTAGAACTTTACACTAAAACTTTACACCAGACCTTTATACCAGAACCTTATACCCAGAACCTTATACCAGAACTTTTTACCAGGACCTTATACCAGGACCTTATACCAGAACTTTATACCAGAACAACTTGACACCAGTACAACTCGACACTACAACTCGACACTACAACTTGACACTACAACTCGACACTACAACTTGACACTACAACTTGACATTACAACTTGACACTATAACTGGACACTAATCTGGATCATAATTGTAACTAATCACTACACAAATACCACAGCCATGTACCATCGACATCATCACTTCACTTTACTTCCCTTTACTTTACTTTACTTTAGCAACAAGTTACAACCAAATTAAAAGAAACTTCCGAGTAAAGACCTCTAACGCCACGGCTCTCCAGCCGAACAGCAATCACATTGCTCTCTCACATCTCAGTACGCATATCCACCGCGCGGATAGCCCGCGTATGTCACACCTGCGACAACACGCTACGGTCTCTGCAGACCACGACCTCCGCCAGAGCTAAACGCACACCGCGCACCCACGGACTACTTGAGTTTCCCCAAGAGATACCGATTTCTACCTGGCTACGACCACGAAATAACTACTGGTACGGTCGAACACGTTACGGCCGATAGAGCCATTTACTTGAGTTTCTCCAACTACTTAAGCCTGAACACCATTATTATCATCAATAACATCATAAATTACACATTGATTTCGTCGGGTACATGACTTGCTGGCATTTTACTTAACCTATCGTAAGCAAATTTGTAAGTACGTTTACAATTTAAAGCTTTCAGTGTGTAACGATCACACTCCAAAACTTCGACAGCCTTAAATGAACCTTTGAATTTCGAATCTAATTTTGTCTCATTTCGCTTTTCGTTTTCCAATTCCAATTCGCCAACAGAAAACTTACTAATTTTCGTTTTTGTCATATCAAAACGGGACCTACCATATTTCGCACACTTCGTAATTATGTCTGATGCTACTTAACGAATTTCGTCAATGTCAACGACTACCACCACAAACGACAGCTATACCTCACTACTACACATCAAAGACACACGCCATTGACACATCAACGACAAATCAATGTAAAAGTAAATGTAAATTTGTTATATGCTTTTTTCCATATTCTTCTTGCCTTACACATAGACAAAATAGGTATATTTATAATTTAAATATGACCTTGTATAATGCGACTCAACGTCATAGTAACGCGTTTTTTTATTTACATTTAAATAAGTTTATTTATAATAGCTGTAAGTTGACAGAAGATACATTGTATCTACCTTTATATTTTAAAAAACAAATTGCTACTTTCGTAGCATATAATATACAAGACTCTGTTATACATTGTATAACAAAGGAAATAGTTTGTAGTAATAATTTTTCATTAAAAAATTATAATGACATAATAACTTCCAGTTTAAACTAGAGAGCACTGGATCTCGAGATGTAACAGTACAGTAAATATTGAAAACTATAAATTGTCAAGTTCGTTCGTTACAGAGAAGGCCATCCGCGGCGGTTCGCTTATATTAGCAAGAAATGACATACGTTGTAAATCGCGACCAGATATATATAGTAGCTCTCTCCGACGAACGCTCCATTGAATTGTCCTGCGTTGAATTCAATACACATATTATAGTCTGCGTGTATCGACCCTCCTCAGGTAGTTTTGAAGTATTTGAAGAAAAAATGGAGGATGTTCTGAATAATTTGAGTTCGAATAGTAAATCTTTAATCATATGCGGAGACTTTAATATAGATATAATACAGGTGACATCATTAAGCCTTCGTCTTCTAAACTTATTTAAATCTTTTAATTTGCTTAATTTGTTCTCTGAACCAACTCGTATAACGAATACGTCCGCTACTTGTATAGATAATGTTTTTTGTTATTGTGAGACTGTAGAAAAACAAATTATTACTAATCTAAGCTCGGATCATTGTGGTCAAATGTTTTCGGTAATAGATAAAACAGTTTTAGAAGGTAAACAAATATCACTTAGACCAATTACTGAAAATAAAATTAATATTTTTAATAAAAGAGTGAATGAAAAAATTGCAAACTTAGAAATAACCGGATTAAATCTGAATCAGCTATATTGTTAAGTTTTTAATTTACTCTCTACAGAGTTTGATAACATTTTTAAAGTTAAACAAATATATAAAAACTGGAAGTTAACTTTTAGTGACTGGGCAACTGTTGGTATATACCGAAGCAGAAACAAACTATATGAATTATATAATACTAGCGAGCCCCTCGCGGCTTCGCCCGCTTTAACTACTAAATTATTCATATAATGTATGTTTGCAAAGCACTTAAGATAATGTGAAAATTAATTAAACCCTAATGCAACTCGCACTTTCGTAGTTCCAATAAGGATTTTCCAATTGTTTTAAAATAAACACAAATAAATAACACAAACAACAGAAAACTTAAACGAAAGAAATTATAAACAACAGACTACCTACTATTCTCTTACCCAAAAATACTTAAACGAAAGATGTAACCAACTATGTCGCGTGGAAATACATTATAATTATTGGATAACTCCAAAGTACGTGCAATCACTTCTAAATTTACTTTGCCAGTAGTAGCTCCGAACGACATCAGGGCCTTGGTTCTCTGACGGTTAATGCTGTTAGCCCTATTGGCTTTTACAGCGACACCGGTTGGGTAGGGAAGAGGGTACTCTGTCCCTGATGAAAAGCAAGCACTACGTGGCTGCCTGTGAGGAAAATTAAATAGAATGCATCGGCCGGGAATCGAACCCGGGCCGGCCGCGTGGCAGCCGAGCATTTTACCACTGAACCACCGATGCGTGTAAGGTAGGCGGGCGCGGCGGACGCAAAACGTCGCGGGGGGCCGAAGGACGAATGGCGAGTGGCGAGCCGTTTCGCAGCAAGGATTTTTTTGATATTGTAACAACTTCTAAAGTACTTATTGAAATAAAAACAGTAAAAGACAGTTTTGATCATTAAATGGCCAACGTAACTAATATACTTATTTATATGCTGAGAGTAAGGAATAAGTAAAACTGGACTCGATACAGCTGATGTGTCAACGGCGTGATGTGTCAACAATTAAATGCTTTTTTCTCTAAAACTATTCGCAATTTCGAAATAGTGTAAAAAGCAAATTTTATCTTCGTTTAACGTAAAAAAATAATAAAGTATTTTAAAGATAAGGATTAATACCATTATGGGAATATTTCCCTCACAATAAAAAATATATTCAAATTACAATTTTTAGACAGAAATATGACCACTACACGTTATTCTTAAAAGATACGAATATGCCGTCGCGGACTTTTTTGTAGATCTTATTAAGAGGAACAATGCTGCAGTACATTATTTTCATGTAGTACTTACCATTAAAGCAGCGCATGCGCGAAAGTGTATCGACGGGTAGGACTTTATACACATTTATCTTATTTATGTTAACTTACATAAGAATGTACAAATAATAAACTATATATAAACCTTCCCTGAGAAATACTCGACCTAATGAAGAAAACCGCATCAAAATCCGTTGGGTGGTTTAGAAGAAGAAGACTTAGAAAGTTCAGACAGACACGAAAAGCGACTTTGTTTTATAAGATATAGGATGAGGCAATGGAATCAAGATCCGGAGTTCTTGTTAAAAGTTAGAAATTTTTCAAAAATATTTAAAAAGGTATGCCAATAATAAAATTAAAGCTACATGGGATGCTGTCACAAAATGCAATTGGAGTGTTTTGTGACTTATCCAAAGCCTTTGATTACGTAGACCATGTAACTCTGTTGTTAAAACTAATTTGACCCTTGACCTTATTGCCTCAGATGTAAACCAAAGAATCCAGAAAGTTAGTATAAATAATGTAAAATTATCTGGATCTCCTCTAAAGATGGGCGTTCCACACGGATCCATTCTTGGTCCCCTTTTATTTCTTCTTCATATTAACGATCTACCTTTTTATGTAAAGGACCTATGTGATATTGTACTTTTCGCGGATAATACCTTTAAGATAACCTTTAATATTTAATATTTAAGGTTGACAGAAACAAAATAAACTATGCCGATATGAATAGTGCATTATCGGATATTCTTCTTTGTTTTGATGTTAATAATCTAATGTTAAATGTATTGAGACGACTAAATGTATTGAGTTTGCTTTACAAAATGTTAAAAAACAAAATTTTAGTCTACTAATTAAAGGAGAGACTCTCAATTTGTCGGAATCAGCTATTTTCTTAGGTGTAACTAACTATACATTCCAAACTCCAGTGGAACACTCATGGAAGCACTTGCGGATAAACTCAGCTCTGCCGCGTTTGCAATTAAAAAAATAAGACAAATGACGGACGTTGACACTGCCCGACTAGTCTACCATAGCTATTTCCATAGTATTTTATCTTATGGAATGCTGCTATGGGGTAGTGCTTCAGACATAAATTCAATATTTATCCTCCAAAAAAGAGCCGTAAGATATATTTATAAATTAAGAGCGCGAGATTCTCTGCGAGATGTTTTCAAAGATGCAGGTATTCTTACAGTTGCTTCCCAATTTATATACTATAATATTCTCTTTGTCCGACAAAATATACATAGTCATAGTAAACATAGTGACAATCATACAATAGGAACGAGAAATAAAGATAAGATTGTAACTCCAAGTTTTCGCCTCCAAAAAGTTAATGAATCTTTTATGGGTCTGAGCATACGTGTACATAATAAAATTTCGCATTGTATTCTATGTTTGCCACTTCCAAAATTTAAAATATCACTAAAAAAAATTCTGACGAGTAAAGCTTATTACACTGTTCAAGAATATTTAGAGGACAAACATGTATGGAACTAATGTCTATTGAATGTAATGTAGGATAGCTGCCAATGTAAGATGTAAGAGATTGTACCATTGATTTTGAAAAGAGCAACTGTTGAGTTTCTTGCCGGCTCTTCTCAGCAGAACTGCCTTCCGAACCGGTGGTAGCTTTTTGTTCATATGTTCATTCGACGATTCAAAAGTGCTTATTATAAGTTTATTTGAATAAAGAATATTTTGAATTCGAATTTGAATGACATATCAACGATACACACAACCGATACACATCAATGATAACGGTATCACAACTTTACGTATTAAAAGCTACCGGTTCATCGTACAATCTATCGTGAGTTGTACTCTCCTATATTCTTGTCACAATCTATTACCGCTAGTCTTAAACGTTAACATAGACTTTAACACACTCCTGACGCGCCTTACCTGCCTGTTAGCAGAATAGAATTTTCGCTCACCGGGATCAAATGAAAACCGGTTGCGCCATCGAGTTTCGAGAAGTAATTAGCACTTTCTTTACTAATAAAGCTGGACTTTCAAAAGGAGAACAGTTCGGCTTAATGATATTCTCGTGTAATCGTTCTTTAACTCTGTCGCCCATAATGCCACGTTCATCCGTCGACATTCTATATGGACGCCAATGTACTGTGCGATTCTAAGCAATTAATCTTATTTTAAGTTGTCTGGTATTTGCTAGAGTCATTGGAAAACCGCTATGAAAAATTTTAAATATCGATCTAAGGTTTCTAAAAGTTTCGATTTGTTACTACCAGTAATATAAGCTGAGGTGTCAGTCAAAGTCCACTCTATTTACACTATGTACACTATCGTTATTCACTGAATTTACTCAGATTCCCGTCTAACCAAATGTCAGTCACAGTTATGTTTACAGGAAAACTCTGATTTAAAATCTCGCGACAACAATATCTCAAGAGGGCAATCGTTAATACTACACAACACAGAATTTGTTAGGTACTGTGTACTCGTGGTTGAACAATACCGGTCATAATAACAACATCGACTTCGACTCACTTTGTGTTTGGCAGTCGGCCGCTGCAGACGACACTGAAACTGTCCCGCGTTCCGTGCTGTGCATCTACCTACTGGGATAGCGTTAGCTGCTTTCTTGTGAATTGTAATTATTTCGTAATATTACAAATTGTATTTCCTCATGCCAACATTATCCACTGAAGCCCACAGTAGACCGGGTACTCAAAAACTATGTGCGAGGGAAATCCACCCGACAGCGACATATATATTTATGTATGATATATAACAAAAATATCTTTGTGCAGCGTCCGCCAACTATGGTCTCTTATTATTAGTTTTCGTAAATAAAAGGTTGCCTGTAAGAGATCACTTACAGTGATAAGGCCGCCCTTACGCTATGTTAAACTACTATAATTCTCATGTATCTTTATGTATATTTGTGCAATAAAGTAGTTTTGATTTGATTTGATTTGATTTATATTCCAAAAATAATATTATTAACATATTTCAACTTACAAAGATATCATTGTTACTAGAAATGCATCCAAAACCAAATTTATGCTCACTACTGGCCAAAGCTGAAACAATGTTAGACAGTTCAAAAGGTAGAGACACATAGAGCAAAGCTTTTCATAATTTTTTTTATATAGATTTAGTTTCCACTTACATAATTAATAAATTTAATTTTTAATAAATAAATAATAAATTTTAAATTTCGTCATTTTTAGAAAAAAAAAGCACGTCGTTAAATTTCTAATTTCTGTTTCCTCTGCTTTGTGTAAGTGAGAGTTACGCTACAATATACATAGGTAATATTTGTTTTGTGATATGCGTATTCAATTGAAAAACTAAATACCGCGCTTGACCTGGTCACCAGTGCGAAGAGTATTCCTTAAGTGGAAATTGAACCCATAAGACGTGTGGCGTTTACAGTACACGCTCATGCCCCTTTTTCTTTGTGTTTGATCCCTTCTCGAGCAAATTAAATATTTAATATTGTCAAAGCTCCTCTTTAGTGTCAAGACAAAACGCGGCGTTGAGTTCCAGTACTCAACACGCAATCCCTCCAATATTTTTAGGCAAAATATCTTCACCAAATCCACTTTATAAGGTAAGCCGTCATGTCTACTTATTGTACCCTGACCTTAACCTTCGCTCGTTGCTGAAATCCATAGGGAATAAAGCGCATGAATAGTGCATTTGGCATGTATGGACATGTTGCAACGTTATATATCAAATACTCTCCTACTCTTACTTGTAGTAGAGTAATATAGAGTATAACGAAGTTTAATAATAGCAATCTTATGTATGTGGAATTGATTCTTCATCGGGGAATTTTTCCGCGCAGTATAGAAAAATGAAAAAAAGATAATATTAACACTATATCTAGTGATTTAACACTCCGTTTTATCAAAATCAAGGGTTATATTATCTGATAATAGCGAAGAACGATCATACATATTTGTTAATATAAAAACTCCTAAAACATGTTGCTATACTTTTGTAGTGGGCTACGAGTTTCGAAATTCACGCCTTTTCCCCCATAGCATAATAGGCAGAGGAAGCATTGTGTCAGGGTATTCCATTCCCCATTTTCCAATTTTCCAGACATTACGTGCTGAATGACGTAGTTTTTCGTTGGGTAATGCCTAAAAGTAAAGTTAGTAACATATTTTGATTATATTCATTCTTCAAGTGGGCATTGAACTCACAACCACCGTGCTTACGAGTACAGACGGATTGGGTCTGACTGTAAACATGGGGATCTAGCAAGCCTTTGTAAGAAAAACAGTTCTAACCTCTTCTAACAGATAATCATATTTTTAAACGAAATCCATTTTTACATTGAACGGTGACATTTTTTGAATTTCATTATCCTATACAGATGAGGCTCATTCGTATTCACGTCGGGTTGCCTCATCGGAAATACTTTTTACCGAACACCCTGTAACCTCTATTGGGTTATAAAAAATGGTAAAAAGACCATTGTATGGGGTTTATAATACTTTTTGGTTATTTCTAAGGAGATTTCAGTGACTGTGGGGTAAAATGATGTAAATTTAGTAATATTAGGGAGTATATTGCATTGAGATTTGGGGGGCTAATTATTTTTTCTTTCTGTGATGAATATATGCATGTATGTAACTTTTTTTATAAGATGTCTGACTAACTCAAGTTTCTAAACATGCCAACATTTTACACTAGCCTCGCAACTAAAAGGTGCTGCTGAAAATAGTTCATCCAAATACGTAGCACGTACGTATCGACAAACTACTTAATTTACAATGACCACATGTTCAGACTTGAAGGAACCGATCAAACCGCTCAGAAAAAAGCATTCGAGGGCATAATCAACATTGTAGGGTGTCATTTTCTCGAGTGGAAAACATACTCACAGCGTTTGCCTCATGCCCATACCATAGTTACCTGTAATTATAATATTTTATTTCTTTAATATTATAATATAGTTATTTTATTGTTTTTCTAGCTTCACGCTGTGTCACGCATATAGCAAAGTAGAAAAAATGAGCCTATTTTTAAGATACTCGGATCATTCATTCGTTCATTTTCCGCCGATATCTGGATTACATGATGAGTGGCAGAACCCAATACTGCGCTTTGACTGGACGCCCACACAACAGAACACAGAAAAGAAAATAATAAATATTTCATTTCAAAGAGAATAGTAAATTTCCTCGATTTTTTTTCATTGTGGCGTGATCCAAAAAAATGATGTTTAGAAACAAAAACATAAAAGTGATAAAACTCACACATCATGGTATGGTCAGTAGTTTTTGTTTCGCAAATAAATGCAAAAGGTACCGTAAAATATAAACAATGAAACTTTTTTCATTGAGTTTAAGCTTTATAAATAACATTTTAATCACTTTTTCGGGGAGTAAATTTATTCTGCGTATCAAAAATTAAAAGGGTGATTTTATTTTCTTTCAATTACGGGGTAGTATTTTGTTTTAACAATTCTCAATTAATTAATTATTTATATTATATATTTCAGCTTTACGCGGTAAAGAGAACCTAATGATATTTGCCTTGGTACTAGAGGGAGAAACAAAAATAATAACAAATAGTAATTCATATCCCCTTATGGGAATCGAACCCACTGTGTCCTGGTGGTCGCCAGTTAGCACAGACCTGTCTGTTAGTCCTTATTGACAGTATTTACAGTGACAAACACTGTATAATAAGTATATAGGTAAAAATATATATTAAAAGCGAAGATCAGGCTAGTTTTTGGCTTACCATTTTAATATTCGTATAGCATTTTAAAATTTCTTTTATTCTAGTCATTTCTGCAATCTATAGCTAGTTTTCATTAAAGTTAAAGTCAGTTTATGAGGACCTTATAAGACCTATGGTACTATTAACATTAGATGTAACCTTGTCTATGGAAATGTTGTTATAATTACACAGGCTTCTGACGTAGCCTAAGGCTGCAAGTTAATGTTAGAAACTGAAGTTAACATTACGTTATATATGTAGGTATATCCTACATATTATGATTAAAATCTGGAGCTAATATAAATGTGTAATGTTGGTTACTCCCGCACAGGCAGAGGGAACCTAATATTAAGATACCGAGAGTCTCTTAATACTAGGTTTTTTCCTAATTTTTATTTTCTCATATTAAATGGCGTAACTCAACGCCGCGCTTACATTCATATTGAATACCGATCGAAATTCGAACTCATTCACAAAGAAAAACTGTAACGGTTCTAACGTTATATATAGCATTCAAATTACTACAACTTTCATTCCTTTATTTTGTAAGTTATTTTTTTATGTTTCTATTATTACCATGCATCATTTCTCAAATTTTTATGCCATATATAAAAGTAAACTAATTTTAGAGCACTCTTTTTTCACTTTTTCTATTTAATAGATTAAAAGCTTGCCGATACCTAACATTTTTAACAAAAAATTTAAACACACATATACTGCCAATCGGAATTCGAACCGACGACCATTTCATATAATCTCAAACCATTCGTGGCCTATTAAGCAGAGTTCCTCCAGTCCAGGGTAAGTTGGACGTTGATCGGTGCCAGTGGACTTCACCAACACTCCGTCAGTTGAGAACAACAGTGTGCTTAACTATTGCAAATTGTTTGCAAGTTCCTGCATTGTTGTCTCCTTGAATCTAAAGTATCTGCTTTCATCGTAATTTTGGTATTGTTATTAATATTTGAGGGAATATTTCAAGTTAAATAGTGTAATAATATTATGTACTAGCGGACGCGCGCAGCTTCGCTTGCTTATTTAGGGGTGAATTCTAATAAACCATGAAATATTTTTAAGAGATAAAATATTTTTTTAAACTTATATTTCCATTTCTTCGCTCTGGTGTCGAAGCAAAAGAGCGGCGTTAAGCTCCGCCACTCAACACGCAATGCCTCCAGAATTCGTCAAAAAGTCGGGGAAGGGAGTGTCTTACTGGGAACAGAATGTCTTAACATTCAAAATCAATGTTTTACAAAAAGTAAACATTTATAAAATATAACGTTTGGTTATAATATATCATTATAATAAGAACAAAAACAAGAAACAAATAAAGAAGGTTTGTCTCAGCTAAATTTCAGGGTGCACCTGCTTCCGCTTGCTTAAAGGGTTATTGCCTTCATTTTAAACGGCAAGCATAAAATTGTGAGCCTACAAAATTATTAATTATTGTAGACCCTTTGCCATAACCAAAATAGGCTTTATTTACTTCATTTAATTGATTTTGTTACCTACCCTAATGTATAAACATAGATAAGCAATCTCTTATATAAATATTAATGCTATAATTTAAAAATTCTATAAGCAAATGTGTACGTAACTTTATAAATAGTCGATAAATAAAATAGACGATACATGCATGGCTAACTGACTTGATTTATACTCCGGACTCAGAACAGGGGAAATTAGAAAGGCATTATTTAATTTACTTATATTAATTACAGTTCAATTAAATTAAGCCGACGACCTGAAAAAGACTGCTATGACACGGATGGGAAGGTACGACTGGATGCGGAAGGCGAATGATCGGAACCTCTGTCGCACCCAGAGGGAGGCCTATCTCCAACAGAGGACCCGAACAGGCTGACTTCGATTGATTGATTGATAGTTCAATTAGCTTCGCGCGTATAAAGCAGACAAGCAGCAGCAGCGCGGATAAAGACAGAGGGAACATAGGAGCGTCACGCTTTTACCTCGTTTCCATAGCGAGGAAATAAAAATATTTTGTTGTTTTTTTTTCCTCTGAGGAGGAATTGAACCCAGAGCCACCTAAAATAATTCAAATATTTATAAACGTAATTAATAGAAAATTATAATATATATTTTTTCATAGAAATTTGCGCACATAACATTTCCTCGTACAAACTTTATTCCAAGATTTATAACGCCCGTCCGTTATTCAATAATTCATGAATCTATCTCAACGTTTATTATCTTCATTCTTTTATCGGTACTTGGTGGTTTTCGATCCTATAAAAGTAATATCGTTTTTGCTAGGCCTACATAATATATATTTTTCGAGGCTCTTGTAGCACAGTGGAACAATGTTTGATTTTGGTACTCGATGGTGGTAGATTTATCTCTAATTCAAAAGATGATGATGATGATGATGCTGATGATATTGAAAAAGACCGTCGGGGTGCAGAGTCACAGGATTGCTACTGTAAGCGCGAAGGTTGTAGATTTGAATCCTCGCTCGGAGGAGTGAAATATTTAACGTTTTCATTTCGTCGCTCAACAAGGCAAGCAAAAAAAAAAACTACTAAACGTATTTAGATTGGTTGGCAAGAAATCGGGCTGAACATGGAGTGTGGAGTGTCTTGATACTAGCTTCTTTTGTTCCAACTTCACTCTTCTACGGTATATAATATACTCATATTCATATTGTTTATTTTTATGCATTTTGTGTGAAAGTGAAAAAAAAACATTCTTTTATTCTCTTTCTTAAATTGTATATACTATATTCCATAGCGGGTGGTGGTTCAAAATCTAGAACACTCAATGTGTACAAAGAAAAAGTAACAAGGTTTAATTCGCATAATGAAAGTATGTTATGAAAATAGGCTAGATCAACATTAAGATACAGCAATTTTGAGATACAAAATGTGTTTTTTATTCAAGTGGTTTCAGTTTAATAATAAAAATCAGAAATACATATATAAAGAATTAAGGTTTTTCGGTTTTTCAGTCCACATTTCAATAGCGTAAAATTTTTTTAACTTTGTATAATTATTTTTTTGGAAAACCCAGTATTTTTTTGGAGAAAAATAAATAAAAAAATATACGTAGTAATTAGAAAATAGGTTTTTATATTTAAAAAAAAGACGGTAGTTCACTCTCCTTTATGTAAATGCGATGTGGTTTCATTTGTATCCGGGGTAACGATTTTCTGACACTGCTGGCCCATTAAAGAAATATTCTCAGAACAAGCATGTTTTCACTTCGCAGTAATCATTAAAAGTGGGTTAAAAGCAATTTTGTGTTTATATTGATGGTAGTCTTTATATTTTTTGGTGATTTTAAAAAAATCAACAAAAATATAAAATAAATATTATGTGAATATATATGTTCACACGATTTCAGACTAGCCGGAATTAACTTGTTGAAAATTGTCGTAGTTAATAAATAATACTCTCTAAAAGTTTAGAAAAATGACAAAAAAACTGTGAATAAAAAAAAAGTTTTTATGTGAATATTATTATTTTTGTTTATCATTATATCTCACACATTTACAGAGCATAAATGATTCTGATAAAAAATAAAATTAATTATTCGTTAAAAAGGGATTTTACATGCTAAAATTTTACCAATTTAATTACTTAAGCTGCTATCAATCATAGCATCAGTATATTAATCTTAAATTTGTCTAGCACTTTTCAATATTAAAAAAAAGGAAAGAGATTGACGACGGGAATAATTTTATTTCATTTCGCAACGGACCGGGTGTCAATGTCAATAGGAGTTCTAAAAGAAAAATTTCAACAACGATTTTTCTCATTTACACCGTCTCCATTGCTCAATTTCCAAGGTGGGAGAGAAGTTGAAATAAAATTAGTTGGCAATGTAATTTCACTAAGTACTTGTATTGTTGATAGTTTTATTTCCATGACCTAGTAAAGCACGGGACGCTCTTTAATATTACTCCGGGAACCCGAGACACTCTAAGAGATCTAATTGCTAAAAGTTTTACACGACAGGCAAACTTGTGTTCTCGTCATTTTTGGATGTCAGTTTTGTCATTTGAATTTTTCATTGCGTATTTCAATACAGATTTATGAAGAACGAAGAAAGGGAATTATAAATTTAAATAAATATTTCGTCCCCTCGAGTGGGGATGGAATCCACAACCAGTTGGTTTTAAAGTCACACTAATCATTCACACACAAAATATATTATATTCTTTAATAGTCTCTCCACAGACAGACTAGACAAAAAACCCATTAATAAAATAACTCAATAGTACTGTTTTCATCTAAGTATATACTTACGGAATAGAAACATACCGTTTTCTAATAAAGTGTAAATCTCCATTGTTATATTTTACGATCGTAATAAATCTGTCGTTTGGGAGCAAAGAATCATTACCGATTGATTTGATCCCCGTTGCTGACAGTGATGTTTTAGGATATGAGGATGGTGCAGAGGTGGTATGTGCGAAAATGTCCCGCATATGGCAGGGAAGGCAGAGGGAACCTAAGAGTCTGGTATTCGCGAAAGCGCCTGACCGGAAGCCACAGTTGTAAGTTCGATTCCCATTGAAGTGATGTTTTTTTTTTATTTTCTCGTTCTGGGAATTTGAAAAAAATCGGAATTTCAAAATTTGGTCGTACAAAGTTTGTTTAATATATGTCTAAATTATAATAACAGAAAATAATTAAAAAAAATACTTTCCAACTAAATTCAATACCCTGAGATCTCTGGATTATAAGTTTTAAATATTTATTAAATATTATGTTTGATAAATTAAATAGGTTTATTGCCCAGAAACCACTTTCAAATCTTTCTTTATTTCTTCTGTGTATTCTTCCATTCAACTTATGGATATAATTTTATTGGAAGTGAGTAATGGTACTTTTGTTTGATAAGTTTATTTGCTTAATTACTACACTTGAATTACGAACTCGGTTTTTGACTTTGACATTTAAATCAATTTGTGAAATACATTTTAAATCAATTAAATATAAGGGAAGTTTGCGATTTTTAACGAAGAATGTTAACAACATTTATATATTTCTATGCATAAGCGTGCGACTGTGTACGCGGCAGGATGTGGAATTGATTTCCTCTAGGGGAAATGAAATTTCTAATATTTTCATTCCCTCTCTGTGGCAAAGCACGGCGTAGAATTTCGCCACTCAACATGCAATGCGTCCAGAATTCGCCGCAGTAAGGAACGGAAGTGTTCTCAAGAGAACGTCTCAACACTAGGTTCTCAAGGTCCATCTGTCCATCCTGCAATATTCAGGATACAGCGGGCTTTTTGCCATATAACTTAAGATACTCTGTTCCCTATTTTCCGCGGAATTCTCGAGACATTGCCTGTTGTATGGCGGAACTAAACGCCGCGCTTTGTTTTGTACCACAGCGAGTAAACGGAAATATTAAATACACACGTTTGTGCCACTGCGCCACGGTCATCAATATTATTTAAGTAAAATAACTCCAACCAAATACAAATATGAAAATGTTAAAAATTTTACAATAAAAAAGAAAAAATGTTTTAGCTTAGATAATTTATGTGTAATAGTTTAAATGGGAAAATGCGTAAAATCGCACGTTACGGCTTAATACCTGAAATGATTTAGCGCGGCAGGTTCAGTTTAAAAGTTAAATGTAAATAGAAATTTATTGTACATTTTATTTATTTTAGTCATAAAATAAAATCTGAAAATGTTTTATACTTTATGGTTTTCATAAAGCGTGAGGTATCGTTTAGGCAGTGGGACATCGTTGCGATGATTACGAGTTCGATTTTCACTTAGGAGAATGACTATATTAACTTTTTTTTATTTCCTCTCCCCAGTAGACGAAGCGCGGCGTTAAGCTCCGTCAATACGCAATGATTTAAATGAAAATACCAAAATTAAGGAACGGGGTAATTATTCTAAGACGATTTATCTCTATCTGCTCTCAAAGCCTCAAGTATAGTAAAAGGTGAAACTAATATAAGTGAGAAGACACAAAATTTGGTTTGTCACCTTTCTAATTGAAGAAAATTTATGTAATAGTGCAAAAGAAAAATTTATTATTTTTATTTTACAATACTCTTCTACTGTAAAATACTTCTAGTTATTTTACAATAGATATATATATATATATATACATAAATAGGTACGTCACAAAAGCGTTAGTTCACATTTTCCAATAATTGAGTTTTATCCAAATTTTTTGCGGATGTCTGAAAAGTTTAGTTAGAAAATTTAGCCATAACATATTTTATTTTCGTTTTTGCGCTCTCTCCACCTTCGCGAGGGCCAGTAATAGCATGTAACCGAGTTGCGGAAGCCACATACGTTGGTCGTCCACCGTAGAGAGTAGTTAGGTGGATATGGTATCAAATTGAACAAAGTATATTTTTTTAACACCACGCTGTATCAGGGTAGGCATAGAGAACATGGAAGCCCAGTATTAAGACACTCTCTACCTTTAAAAGACTTTACCTATTTAGTCCCGAATTTTGGAGGCATTACTTCTGATCGCATGGCTGTATGGAAGAGCAAGGAGCTGCATGGTAGATTCCATAGAGCCCTAATGGGCCAGGACGTGGGTACGGTTTCATCATTATCTTGGTTACAGTTCGGGGATCTTTTCGGAGAAACTGAATGTTTTGTCTGTGCAATTATGGACGAAGCTATCATGACACGTCATATCATGACACCAGAGACATATTATGAAAGATGGCACTATCGACATCTGCCGGGCGTGTCATCGACCTGGGGAGTCCCTCAGACATATTGTCTCTGGTTGTTCTCATCTTGCTAATGGTGAGTATTTGCATAGACACCAGCAACTTGCTCTTTAATACGGCCTTGTAGAATTGGAGGTGCCTTACTACAGGTACAATCCCATGTCTTTTCTTGGAAATAGCTGTGCTTTGCTCTACTGGGATCGGTCTATTATTACTGACAGGTATATTGTTGCCAATAGACCTGATATAGTACTAGTAGACCGAGTGGCGCGCCGCGCAGTGATTGTCGACGTTGCTATCCCACATGATGACAATCTCGTGAAGGCCGAAAAAGAAAAACTATCTAAATATTTGGACCTAGCCCATGAGATTACCGCCATGTCGGATGTCAATGCGACTATCATTGTGCTGATAGTGGTTTCGGTTAACGGTTTAATAGCGAAAAGCCTCGACCAACATCTTAAGAGACTATCGCTTAGCTGTTGGATCAAGAACCGGATACAGAAGGCAGTGGTACTTGCGACGGCGCGTATTGTGCGGAGATTCCTCTCTCTGGAGCCCTAGCCACTGATGGCTTGGACCCTTGTCCCGCCCTCGGAAGAGTGGTTTTTTTATATATCTAAATGTTTTTTTTTTATAATAATTTATATTTAAAAATGTAAAATTGATTAACTAGTTTAATAAAAGTATATTGTGATTATATATATTTATTCGATATTATCTTATCAAATGACATTCAGCCTATACGCCAACTGACAAAAAAATAAAATACACACAGATAAAATATTTAATCGTTTCAAATTCTATACCAATTCATAGATCCTCTGGACAACACGAGGTCGGGGCGATAGAGGGTAATGACGTCACTTCCGCCGTATATCGCCGCAATTTGCTTTAATAAATCAACTGCACAGCAACTATGGGCCTTGTTTATGATATCAGTTTCATATTCGATGCCAATCTTAGTTGAAATCTAAAGTGGGCTTTAATTATATTGAAATTTTCATGTAATAACTGATTTAATTCCACTTTTTCGTAATTATTTTATCAGTTGCACGCTGTATCCCGCATATAATAGAGTAGGCAAGAGGGAATCTTTTGTTAATACACTCTGTTCCCTTCTTTCAGCCGACTTTTTTGTGGCAGTGTATATTGAGCGGCGGAACTCAACGCCGGCTTTTGCCTTAGTGTCATTTATTTTCTTTAATGAAAATCGAACCCACAACCATGGCGGTTACAATCAAACAAGTTCCCACTGTGCCACAGTATACATAAATTGAATGAGTCATACATACAAATACATGTATGGGAAAAATCAGCACAGTTATAAACAAACGTACAAATATACCAGCCTCTTGGCATCGCGACCTTTTTATGGCGTGTCGGAAATAAAGCCAGGAGGCACTTCCGCGTCGAGCTTTTTGCGGGTGGTCCAAACGTGAAAGCTTATTGATTTCTATATATTTTGCCTTTTCATTTCATTTTTATGTCCATATGAAGTAAATGGTACAGCTTTGCTTAAAGATGTTGTAGCTTACTTGTTAGTTTCTTAGATGTAACAATTAAGGGTTCAATTCTCACACTGGTTAACAAAAGGGTAGGCTTTCATATTGATATATTCCAAGTTTTTAGGTTCCGTTTTTTCTTTCTTTTAAAAAAATAAATGAGATAACCTATTTACTGGTTGAATGATAACCAATTTTAAAACCTTAAAAATTTTATATATATTTTTTTAAAAGATTTTAATAATAGTAAAACAAAACTATCATACCAACATATAATCGTTTTTTAACTTAAATTTGTGTATATTTTATACAAGTGTAATCTTTTGCCAAATGGGTAACTAGGTTGTATGAGAGCGCCGAGGCTAGAGGTACTTTGTACTAATGCCAGAATAGGCTGGAGTGGGCAATAGCTAAACAAGCGAATTTATAGCATATATATATATATATCAAATAGAGAATATTATACAAATATATTTGGTTAATTCTGTAATAGATCGCAGTATAGAAAATTAGATTTGTTATGAAAGTGTGTTTTTTTAATTTACTAAATTGACATAATAGATATATGAGGCAGTCGTTGAGCAGGCACTCAATACGAATGTCTCCTGAATTCAGTGGAAAGTGAGGACCGGAAGGTTCAAGGTCCCAGGTTCAATCTTCCTTGCCTAAAATAAGTACATGTTTTTAGTCGCTGATTGTCACTCATCGACTTCCACTGGTTGGCTGAAAGAGATGTCTTATAGAGATGCGTTTGTTAAGATTGTTAGCTTCATGCTATATTCCTCGTATAGCAAGGGTAGGCAGAAGGAACCTTGTTTTTAGACACTCTGTTCCCCACTTAAAATAATTGGGTGTTATTGTGTAAATAAGTGACGGAATAATTTAATAATAATTAATTTCTCCGAGTGAGAATTGAATCCATAACCGTTTCGTTTACAGTCAGACGCTTTTATTCTAGCGCCCCGATTGCTTCATGTCTCAAAGAATCCATAGAATTTACATAGCACCAGTACATATATTACCCAGATATATTTTTCGGCTTATGTTTTGGATGTGAATTGCTAGTGACTTTAAAACGCATGCCTTTATTTTGAATATAAAAAACAAAGTCATTTAACAAAATTAAAAGCAGTTTAACAGTTCACTCATAATTATCATTTGACGGTAGTGAGTGTTTGAGTAATATTGTCACTAAAATTAACCTTTGAGATTCTGTTTCACCGCTCTCCGTCCGAATTACAGACATTGCATATTGAGTGGCGTAACTCAACGCTGCACTTTGTCTTCTCAAAGCAAGCAAAAGAAAATATTTCATTTTTACGAACGGGAACCCTGTTCCCCTGCGTTAGAATAGCATCAATAAATCTTATAACTTGCACCAAAATAATATATGTACGAAATAGTCATAGAAATCACAATATATCCGTATCTATGCCGAACACCGTGATTGTTTACGGAGCTCTAAATCAGAAACGAATTCTGTACCACCGACCTTCATTATCTCATTTCTTTATGCCTCTTCTTGGAGGAAAATTGAACTGAATGGAAAATGTGGTTATTATAGGAAACATTTTATAAGGCTTTTTATATTGGAATTTGATGGAGAAATTGGATTTTTTATGTATTCTGTTAAAGATTACTAGTATCTTTGCTAAATTATGAGCTGTGTAAAACAAAGTAATGAAATAAAGATGTTAATGTTCCTTACATATTATGATATCTTAAGTGATGTATTTTATTCTTAAGTAATGCAAAATATTATTTTTACCTTCACGCTGCATCCCGCACTTAGAAGGGTAGGGCAGAGGGAGCCTAGAGTTAAGACACTCCACTCGCCATGGAATATATCTTTATTTATGTTCATAAGCAAGTAAATATATTATTTTAAACTATATTTTTATTAGTGGAGATGGTGGCTTATTGAGAAAGTGTTCTAATGTCAGCGTGACGGTTGTGAGTTCGAATATTGATAATTTCATTTCCTCACTCTGTTAATACAAACCGAAATAATACCCTGCCGTTGGATGTCCAGCAGTGGGTATATTGATTAGCTTTTGCAAAGTTTCTTGAGACATAAAAAAGTTTCTTGGATTGAGATGTTAACTGCTCAGCAATATAAACAGGAGAGGCAGCGCCTTCGAAGCCAAGATGAGTCGAATTCAATTTGTTGTCCGGGTTCCGCTTGTTGAAATTTTTAGCACTCGCCAGTAAATCATATTTAGTCAATGTGTTTGAGAATTCAATAGTAATATTTGATACTCTGTTTTCCCGTATACACGGTTGTCTTGCTACGTCCCTAATATCTCGTTCCTGCAATTCAAGTTGTAATATCTGTGATAGTTGTTGTATAAGGCAGTAGAGGTCCTTTTTAGCTTCTTAGGGTATTTTTGGGACATTACGTATCTCTACACAAGTTTTGACGTAAGATCTCTCAAGGGATTCCAGTTTCTCATCCAGCATTGAAAGCTTAAAAGTAGTAGACGAGCGTTCCTTCTCCAGATTTAAAATTTTTGACTAGAGAAGTAGAGAACGTAGTGTCTTGACGCTAGATATTCTCTGCCTTCGTCTCCGCCTATTATATAAAGGATACAGCGTGAATATAGATTTTTTCCTTAAAACAATTTGTGCTGATCTGATCCTGCTACTATTAGCTAGTAAAAAAAAATTTAGGCACTGTAATGGCACGCTACGGTGAACTGATATAACCCACTTTCATTCGAGTTTCAATTTAAATTCTGACATATCGACATTGGATGAAAAACTAGTTGGTTTTGATTTAAATATAAATTATTCTATGTTTTTTAATAACTTTTTTAGCATCATGTATCCTACATTTAGCAGGGTAGGCAAAGGCTAATTTTAAGACACTCCGTTCCACATTTTCCGTCGAATTTTGGAAGCATTTCCTGTTGAGTGGCGGAACTCAAAGCCGAACTTTGCCTCGACGTCAGAGCGAAGAAAATGAAAATATTAAATATTTCGTTTCGTCGAGTAAGAATCGAAACCCAAAACGGCCTCGCTTGTAGTCAAATTGTTCCTATACGCCAAGACTGGTTTTTTAATAACTTGTATGTAGAAAAAAAGTATATTTATATATTTTTCATTTCAGAAATGGATTTCATTTCAGAATATTACTCTGAGAAAGTCGTAAGCAAAGACTAAGTCTATAACGAAAACTTTGAGCTGAGCAAGAAAAATGTATAGAATTTTAAAATGGAAGATGCTAAATTGGTACGTAACAGAATGCTTGTACTTCACCCCCAACACGTACACACACGAAAATTACTTTTTTAGCTCAACATGTTTCACCAAAAGTAAAACTTAATTAACTTTGTACACTTTATAAAGATAATTTCATGTAATACATAGTGAATTATATATCCTTTTTTCTAATTTACTATGCGGACCCTAATTTATGTTATATTTGCCGTTGTCTGCGGCTTTGCTTGCATGGTAAGGACTTTAAGATTTTTTTATCCTTCAGATAGATAGAACATGGGAACACACTTGTGTTACCCACTCTTCGCCGAATTCTTGAGTATGAGTGGCGTCAATATTTCATTAATCAATGGAAAAAACTGTGTTGCTTTTCCAAGGAGTTTACATAAAACTTTATTTATAAAATTAATAAAACCAAAAAATTACAAATTTCCCGTCAGATTTTATATTTTGTCCAATACAACTTTATTGCAGCCACATAATCTATGAAATTTCAACTGAAACATTCAAAAGTAACTTTGCTATATCAGATATTTTTAAATATTAGTAAAGCTAGCGTATTCTTTCGACCATAAAATAGCAAGTAAATATAAATATATGGTCGAACTGAAAATATTAAAGTATCTTTATCTTATTATATTTATTCTTCAAATACATACGAAGTTGCTTTAAAATTTTAAATATTGGTTTAAAAATCGAAGTACATAAAAAAATAAATATTTTGTTCCTTCTTGGCGTTAGGGCACAAGTGTGTGTAACGCAACGGCTGTGGGTTTTTTTTTAGCTTTGGTAGTACCGAGGTGCTAGGCGGCGTTAAGCTCCATCAATCAATACGGAATGCTTCGAAAATTCAGCGGAAAGTGGGTGAACGCTTCAGCGGGAAGTGTATTAACACTAGGTTCCGACGATATGGGTGAGACGTAATATCTTTTTGAGGTTCGTGAAACTAAAAAAAATATTAATATCATTCATATCTTCTCTGAATGAAATATCTGATATCAAAAGAACAGCAACAGATGTCACAAAGATTTTTTCTTTAATATTTATCTTTATGTCTGATGATCACTTTTTACGCAAAATCTATTCGATGGATTTTAATAAACCCTTTGTATACCATAGTGTACCTTTGATAGCTATTTCTAGTCCTCGACAACGTATAGGCTAAAATAAATACGAAGCCTAGTATAAATAACACTATAAAAATATCTTTACAACCTACAAGCCATATAAAATACGTCAACAATAAAAAAGTAAATAAATAGTCCAATTTTTTAAAAAGCTTTCACGTTAGGGCTGTGTTGTTGAAATATTTACGACACAATAAGTTGAATCCTAGCACAGAGCAAAGGGTTTTGCGGATATATTATGATAAGTAAAAGAATCGATATCTTTTTTATGTTTTCTTTATTTGATAGCGAATAAAACCTATAGCTGACTTTACTTTTCATCTAATTTACGTCTTCCATCTAAATATTGTGTGTTGAGTGGCGAAACACAACGCCGGGCCAGGAGAAGAGAGGTTGACAATCGAATCAACCGTCGCATCTACCCAGAGACGCTGCCATAGCAGCGCCAAGATAGCTTCAAATGTATGTTTGTATAATTGTGCAAAAAAGAAGAATCATCAGAAGGGATTCGTTCTTCAGCCAATTAAATCCTCCTATCCTAAGCAACCCAGCTCGTTCAATATTATTCAAAATAAAAATCTTAACTATTACACACGTTACTTTTATAAATACAAGTGGGTACTTATTACAATTTTTTTTATACTTATCTAATAGCTTAGAATAAATAAGTATCTTTATATGTATATTACATTATCTATATTAGTTATATATGTATATATTTATTACAAAATATTTGTATGTTTACTTTATATTCATTTAATATCCATTGAGTGTTGGAGTCAATTTTTTTTCAGTTCACGCTGAATCCCGCATACTGCAGGGTACACAGTGAAAGACAATCCTTTCACCGCTTTACGCACAAAATCTAAATCGAACCTACAATCATCACGCTTACAATCACAAGGCGTATAGGAGAATAAGGACCAACATACTTTATTTTATAATAAAAATAATATATAACTTGGAACTGTGCCTAATTTTATTAAGCAATCTTTTCACGGTCGGATGTGTAGTTGACAACGTGAGATACTGCCACTGAAATGTATCTCTTTTTGTGTTTATATACATATAAAATTATTTTATTATTCCATTGTTCTTGTCTCTCTCTCTCTCTCTCTCTTATTAAATACAAAATTTGGATTCTTATATAATATTTATACTACCTTTTTATAGTACATTTGAGGAGAAATATTCTGAGTTTCTGATTATACCAAATAAAAAATATTATTTATAAAACTAAAAACTTTTTTTTAATAGAGCACGGTCAAAACGGTAAGATAATAGCTTGTATTAACTTCCATTATTTAACACGAAATTGAGCAGAATATGAAGAACGGAGTGTCTTAACACTACGTTTGCTCCTACTTATCTTGCTATAAAAGCTAAAATTCAAATCTCTATCTATTCTATATAGATTTAGACATTTATACTGTATATTTAACACTACATACATTTTGCACACTCGCTCGAATGGACTTGCTCTTTTTTAGGGTCACATATTCCGGCACGTAACCGGCCTGTTAGGCTCATAATAAAATGCCTAACATAGGACCATAGGAGTACCCTAACTTTAGGTTTCTTTCCTGGGATTTTATGTAACACTTACTTTTTACCATTTTATAAGAATTTATTGTATTATATAAGCGTATGTTGGCCAGTTTTTCAATTTCAATTTAATTTTTTTTGATTGTGGTTTTGATTTCCAATAGGATTGTCGTATTGAGTGGCGGATCTTAACATCGCGCTTTGCCTGGACACTAGAGCGAAGAAATCCATTTCTACTGGACGAAGTTAATTATTAAATATTTAAAAAGAACACCGGAGCAGTGTTAAGAAAGGTCAGTCGTGGCGCAGGGGCACAAACTGTGACTGTAACCACGAAAGGTTGTGAGTTCGATTCCCATTCGACAAAATTAAATATTTAATACTTTTATTTTCATCGCTCGCCGCAATTCGGCGGAAGTGTTAACACTAGGTTCCCTCTGCCTACGCTGCTACAGAACGTGACCTAAAAAAAAAAGAAAAAAAAATCCAACAAAAAAAGCAATCATTTGAAACGTTAAGCAAAAAGTATTTATACATTTAACAATGAAAAATGTATTAGAACGAAATCATTTCATTAATTATTCAATGTCACACAGAGAGGCCTCGTCGCATTCGAAATGAGTATATTTAACATCCCTAAAAAATAAGTAAATAAATCACACTTTAGGTGAAACGGGGGTAGGTAATCCCACCTTCCCTTATCATTCTGCAATCCCGCGATTAAACACAAACGTACGTGTATACTATATATTATATATATATATATATATATAACGTGGGAGATACGTGTTTATGAATTTACATTTTTTGCCGCTTTGAATTTGTCGTTTTAAGGGATTGTATGCTAATGTTATAAAGCTGAAGAGTTTGTTTGGCTGAACGCGTCTCATGAACTGCTGTTTTGAATTGAAAACTGTTTCTTGTGTTGGATAGTTCATTTGTTTCGTTTAGAGGTCATTGTCGTGCTAGAACAGAAGCTTGTATTGTAAGCATGACGCTTGTGGGTTCAATTCTTACCCGGATTAATTAAATATTTGTTTTTTTCGAGGTCAAGCACAGTGTTAAGTCTTACCAATCAACACGCATTGCTTCAAGAATTCCACTGAAAGTACGAAAGAAAGATCTTTGATGAGAACGGAGTTTCTTTATAATAGGCTTCGAGGTTTTCGCTTTCTACTCTGCCATGTGCAGGATATAGCGTGAAGCTAAAAAACGTTTTTATAGTAAAGTTTACAATTTACTAAAAAATATTTTGAAGTATATCTGTGAACTGTGAACGCGATCGTTGCAGGTTCTATCCCCATTCAGGGAAATTAATTGCTATCGTTTCGATGTAATAGCAAGTTAAAGCGCAGGCTTGCGTTCCGCCACTTAACAAGCAATGTCCCTCATATTGGACGGTGTGTGGGCTACGTAGTCTCTTGATTAAATTCTTTCCGCTTAGCCTGAAAAAAAAACGTAAATTTTGTACGAAGTTATTATTATAGACTAAAAACTAATAAATAACTTTAAACTGTAATTTATCAAGGCAAACAGCAAGTAACCAAGATATAAAATAATTAGAAACTTGAACTTAAGAAGAAAGTTTAACTTTATAATATTATCTTTCACGTTAATTGCAACAAATTTATAAAAGTTATAAAAAAAGTCATACCTTTAATTACTATATATGACAATCGCTTTCAAATCATTGAGGCCTTTATGACGCAGTGGTATAATGTTGAAACTGTAACAATGACCCAAAAATTGGGAGGAGAGTGGAGAACGGTATGTCTTAACACCAAGTTCCCTCTGCCTTACCTGCTAAAATGTAGAGCTAATACAAAAATAAAAAAAATCGGTACTTTAAATATATCAAAATAAATATAAATCAAAATAGACGTTAAGTTATCTATTCAGTGTCAAATTCAAAACTTTAGCGGCCATAGTTTGCTCCTTAAATACCCCATTCATTCACCAATAGGTTATTAATTTTGCTGTAATCGCTTCCCGAAGTTGGGCAACATTATCTAAGTGTCCGATAAGTTTGGATGGCTTTAACTATTGCTATACTTCATATATTATTATATAATTTAGATAGAATTAGTAAATATCTAAAAAAGAGTTTAAAATTTTTAAACATTATATTTCTATTTATTTTTTACTTAAAATATAATATTTTATTTTTTTTGCCAATTTAGAGTTTTATTTTACTTACATAAAATTTCGTATAATAATAGTAATAATATACAGCTAACGACAATAGTTGCACTGCATAATACACACGCACAGCACAGAGAGAAAGAAAAAACTTAGTGTTAGGATACTCCATTCTCTACCTAGGTATACTTATATAGGTCACAAAAACAAAATAATGATTTTTCAATATTTTTTTATATTTTTGCAGACGTCGCTGCGAAGCGACACAGCTTGTGACTGTAAAAACGACAATTGTGGGGTTAATTCCCATTCGGGGGAACGAATTGTTATCATTTCCTCGTTCTGGTAACAAGATAAAGCGCTACGAGTTGAGCTTTATATAAATTTTATATTTATAAGTAAAACAAAAAAACTTTAAAACTGAAACACCGATCACATTTAACTAAGAAATAAAAAGAAACAAAAAATAAAAACAAACCAACAATTTGTTACTTAATACTGTCTGCGTATAAAAATATAGTACAATATTGTTAGAAGCCATAAGTAGAATAGTTTGCACCCAAAGGAATTTGTCTGTTCATTCTGACGGGTAATTAAGCGGCCTCTGAGGGCTTGAGGGATAATTGTACCAAACTTATAGACTCCTTTGAATTTATGAATAGCCGGTGATTTGCTTATTATGTAGGTTTTTTGTTATTTTTAGGCTATTTTTTATTTTTTTTCAGTTATTTTATATTGTTGTTTGACCTTGGTTGACCTTCGAAAACATAGTATCAAACTCACTGGGGAAAGGTAAAGTAAAAAGCATGAGGATCTCTCGGAGCGAATGTGTGAAGAGGTCAATGACAGAGGACGAGGTGAAAAAGGTATGCAGAGACCGTAGCGATTGGCTTTCCGTTCTCTCTCGTTACCCTGCTAGGGATACAGCGTGAAGCTAAATTAATTGAGTTGATCTTATTCTTTGCGAATATTTAGAAATATTGCATTAGGTTCAAACTAAAGTAATCGTCAAATTAAAACTTCTTTGAATTTACAGTTTAAGACATAAATTAGAAAATTTTCTAAAAATCTCCACTTTTTATTTTTGAAATATGTTTATTGGGACCTTTCATTTCACACCAAAATGATGCTTAGGACGACACCCCATTTGTGAAACTACGATGAGTAATTTATAAGTTTTAGGGAGCACATGAACATACATACAAGTCAAATCACCACCCTCGTTTTCGCTTCGCCGAAGTCGGGTAAAAAATCCTATTAGAAACGAAACAAAAATGACAATATGCGATACAAGTTGCTTTCACGATGCCGTTATAACATTTAAATATGTCTGTTAGGCACAAATTTAGCCTTTAAAATGCAATGGCAACGAAATTGGAACCGCCAGCTGCTGCACTCTTGTAAGGGTGCCCATGTTTTTTTTAAAAGTAATCTCTTAAATTAATCTTAAGTATACTATTCATTTTTATATTAATTTTAAAGGTACAACGAGGTAAAAATATAAGAAACTCAAATTTTCCAAAAGAAAAAAAATAGATAAGTAGAAAAAGTTTATAGGTTACTTTTTTCTTTTAAGTAGTGTTAAAGCACTAACTCTCTATAAATATAAATTGGACTTTTTTATTTAAATAACTAAAATCGTTTGCATTATTTATGAATCAATTAATAATTCAAAAACATTAAAAAAAAAGATTATAGTTATTCCATTTTAAATTTACCATTTATTTACCAGATGTTTAAAGATAAGAGCGTGCTCAATTCAATGTAAACGCTTGGTAACCCTCAAAGTACAACGCCGCGTTTCGTTTTAGATGATACAGCTTATTCCTGAAATATTCACGGTAAAAGCCTCTAAGCCAAAAGGAAAGTTGGCTGAATGAGGTTCAAAGAGGTATGAAACATAGTCTTATTATAAGTGTTAAATATTGATATTTCATATTGAATTCTTTTATTTTCTATCATTTATCAATTTTTGACTCTTATGGCACAATGGGATAGTGATAGTGGGAAGAAATGATTGAGGGATTTCGATGCTACTAAAAATTAATTATTTTCATCTCCATCCCGTTACTTAATTAATAATATTCAAATTCAAATTCCAAATATTCTTTATTCAAATAAACTTATTTTAAGCACTTTTGAATCGTCGAATGAACATATGAACAAGAAGCTACCACCGGTTCGGAAGGCAGTTCTGCTGAGAAGAGCCGGCAAGAAACTCAACAGTTGCTCTTTTCAAAATCAATGGTACAATCTATGAACATTAGCTGGCAGCTATCCTGCATTACATTCAATAGACATTAATTCCATACATGTTTGTCCTCTAAATATTCTTGAACAGTGTAATAAGCTTTACTTGTCAGAATTTTTTACTGATATAAATTTTGGAAGTGACAAACTGAGAATACACTGCGGAATTTTATTATATACACGTATCTCGAATTTGGTTGGAAAGCAGAAAAATGAGTGTCTTGAATCTTATAAATACATATTAATAAATGAAATTCTGAGAGACCAGTCGTGGCGTGTGTGTGTAACTGTAAACGTGACAGGTTGTGCATTTGATCCCCACATGAGGAAATTAAATATTTCATATTCTTATTTCTTTGCTCTAATGTCGAGGTACTACATGGCGTTGAGTTCTACTACTCATCACGTAACGAATTTGGCGGTAAATGGAGTGTCCGTCCGTCCGTCTAGTGTTAACTAGGCTTCCTCTGCTTACCTTGCAGTGAGCAGATTACAGCGTGAAGAAAAAAATTAATTCTACAAAAAATATGTTACAAAAATAAATTATTAATTATGAACTAAGTAAATATAATTTTCACTGCCATTAATTTTAACATTATCTTTCAGTATCTGCAATGCTTGTTTTTAATTATTTATTGAGACCTCGAGTTTGAAATTAATGGTTTCCTTTGGCTGTTTCTTCTTCCTTTTATGTGATAATAAATTTTAGGGCACATTATAATTATGTTATAAAAGATTTATGTACTATTTTTAACTTTGATGTTTATAAAAACTGTAGATTTGAACTCTGTATATATTCATAAGTTCTTTGGTTAGTTCAGATTCAGTTCTATTAAAGTGAACTCATATTATAGAAGCATAATAACATTCTAGACTATTGTTTTTTTATTTTATTTATTGTTAGTATCTAAGTAAGCGGTCAGTTTTTTATAAATAACAAATTATTTACATGTTTTAAGACTTAATATTTTTTAACTAATTTATTTCTTTCACATGCTATTTTTCAACATAACAATTATTATTCCGGTACATTTCCATACTTCTCGTATACAAGTTTTTCCTTAAATAATAAACCATTTTGGAAACATTAGGGTTACGAATTCCGCTATCAACAACTTTGAGGATAAATAACGATAAGTATTAATAAATCTACTTTACGTTTTCCGCTGTCCTCGTAACGTGATTTTTTTGCTCCATATCTAATATAACACGAACGGGAAAGCGCGTAGCAATTTAAAAAAAACTTATGTAAAACTTTCCACAAAGAAAAGACAATTAAGCGGGGATGCCTTTATAATTGGACCGTTTTTCATCCCTACTAAAAGTTTCCCTTAAAAATATTAGCGGGTCTAGTTTCTTGAAAAAGTTGTTTTAAAGCTATTTGTTTTGCTTATGAATCGCTATATTTTAAATTAAATAACAAAAAAATAAGTCACCTACGACTATTTAATTTAAAATTAGATAAAATACATAAAACCTCAGCTGATCTTATTATACCACACACATGCACACACAAATACACATACATGCACGCACGTATATGAGAGTATCGATAATACTAATAATAATATTAATCCTTCCTCCAGGGAGGTCAAGTAAAAAGCATGAGGCGAAAATGCTATGCAGAGCACATCGCCTTTGGCACTCCATTTTCTCTGGCTACCCCGCAAGTAAGTCATAGCCTTTTGTAACTAAAAGCTGCATTTAGATCGAATCCTTTTAATCTGTGTTAGCCACGAAATGTAATAAAACATTTAATGACCTATATCTTCATTTCATCGTTCTGGTAACAAGGCTAAGCGCGGCGTTAAGTTTCGCTACTCCACACGTAATGCGTTTAAAATTTGGTGAAAAAGGCGAACGGTGTGTCTTGAAATTTGGTCTTTGGTTCTGTTTGCTTACCCTGCAATAGGCTCGCACATGAAAAAAATAATAAATAGCCAAGTATGTTTTTTACAAGTAACATAATTCTTATAAGTTAATTAAATTATTATTTATTATATACTCAAATATAATACATAGATGAATGTGACAAAAATTTGAGTTTTACACAAATCAAGTAAGCCATCGGCAGTTCGGGCTTGCGCGTTTCGTAGACTAGCGTAGCAGTCAGACATGCTACACCGGACGCTACGCACGTTACGTTCGAACGCTACGACAGCTCTACGAAATAACTTTGTCAGTATCGGAGTATAAGTGAGTGAGGGTAGTGTTTAAAAAAATTGTGTAAATAATAATTTGTGACTATGTTGTGTTTGTGGTTTAACTTAAAACAAGTAACTGGGTTCAAATTCGTCGATTTGCGAAATTCAGCGATGACCTTCACATTTTACAGGTTAGTTGTGTATTTTTAATTAGGACCTCACTTCGGCGGCGTATTTTAGCCTGGAGTTTACGTGAGATGTACAGTTTTCTTAGTTTAGTGGAAAATATTATATATAGTGATACCTTTCTTATTCAAATTTATTTGATAAAATTAAAGAATATATATATACAAAACTATAAAAACAAATATGAAACGGATTACATATATTAGTTGCTTATATTATTTATTTATTTAACACATCTAAAACTATTAAGGCTATACAAAAAGCTTTTAAAAAATAATAAAATACTAACTACCAGCGAAATATTTTTAATAAACGCCCATATTGCTAAAATAAAATCCCGAAAGAAATTTAGCTCACAGCTTAGAGCTTAAGTGGATATTTTAAAATTTCATCCATTTCTGGATAAGCCGTTTCGCCCGAAGTCTAACCCGAGCGGGCTCAACTAAGCTTACTAACGCGGAAAGAATCTTGCAAATCGCTTTACTTGTGAAACTGGTGATAATGCTAAAACTTTGCCTAAAAAAAGAGGTTTTCGGCATTTTCAATGTATGTTTATATCTTCGGTCTTTAGAGAATATGGAGATACTCTTATTATTATATGAATATGAATATATAGAAATAAGTGTATTTAACACTTAGTTCCCACTCTGCCAATCCTGATGTGTGCGGGAGCTTTTTATTTTCGATTTTTTTTCATATAGAAATATATAGTTAGTATTCTTTCTTAAAACCTTTACTCATGTTAACTTACTTATTAGTTTAAAAAATCTAAATCTTTTCAGATTTTTTCTTCCTAACTTAACGGTTTACTGGCTTGGAATAGTTAACTTGAATAAAAATATTTTTATTTAGTACAGCAAACATTATAAATGCTAAAGTTAGAGTGTATATAATATAAATATATCTTTAATTATAAAATATATTCTTATATATGGCTTTATATAGGAAAGATATATCACATTGACTATTGCGTCATCACTCTTGGGACGGAAAGGCCGCTCGTGCTATATGATACATGAAAAGAATTATTCTGATATATTGTAGCAGTATTAAGTACAGTGTGATAACATAATTTGCCTATTTTTTTTTAAGTAGGCAGAGGGATTACCTAGTATTAAGGTCCTCCTTTCCTCATTTTTTATCGAATTCTGAAGATATTGCGAGTTGAGTGAAACTGCATCATGCCTTATTTGCTTATAATACACACACTTGGTAAGAAATAAAAATAATTATGGTGCAGCTAGTTTCAAAAATATGGAAATTAATAAGTGTAGGGTTTTACTATTCACCCTATATAATAGTGTCATACATTTAAAACAAGTATTAAAAAACTTATTTTTTCATAATTCCCTTTAAAGTAAGCATGCTTTGATAATACGGCGAATTTTATACAAAATGCTGCAAAAACGATGTATAAATGCTCGGCTAGTATCTTTTTGTAGTACCATAGAGCTACATATTTGTTATTCACTTGAACTTGAGACCCCCTACTCCGTCTTGACAGACTTGACAGACAGCAAAGTACTATAAGACTATATCTTTTGAGATACGGAACCCTAAAACACACTTAAAGTATTTTTTTTTACTTAAGAAACTAAAGTAAATGGGAAATCGAAAACCACTCATAACATCTTAACGTACAAAAGTTAGCTAACTATAGTTTATTGAGTAAAGTGTAGACTGTATTTTTTATTGCCAGTTGCTAACTATATTATTAAGCTAGAAGAATTAAATGGAAGAAAACTTATAAGGGGTTGAAAATTATTATTTTTTAGTACACACTAATTAATATTTTTAAGAAGTTATAATAGTGTGTGTACTTTTTAAGCTTCAGGGTAGAGGAAGCCTAATGTTAAGATAAAGTGAAAATTATTTTTTTTACTCTAATAGTGACCGAACTCAATCTAGACTCAAATATTAATATGATTTTGACTGACATATTCATATCAAAAGTTTATTTCTGCATATTGGGGTAAACGCGTGAACAGAAACATAAACTATCTCAAAAAGTCGTAAAAATCTTTTAGTATGTCTAAGTTTTAACGCTTATTTCATAGTTCCATATAATTTTATTGCTAGCTAGATATTAGCTGTGGCTTTGTCTGAATAGTTGAATGGAAATAAATAAGACTTACGAGTATGTGTTTTTAGCTTCACATTGTATCTCGCACATAGTAAGGGAACCTGGGAACCGATTGTTAGGACCCTCCCTTCCCATTAAGGTATTGCGTGTTAAGAGATGGAACTCAACGCCACGCTTCTACGAGGCATCGTTACGAGAACAAGAATTGAACCCACAAACGTTCGCGCTAACAGTTATTTACTGACTGATATAATGATTAAAATTAACATACTCTACTCGATATATAGACTATAAAACATAATATAGTTTTTTTTAGTCTTTTGAGGATATCACGTTCAAATTTATAACGATAGTATATAATAATATAGATAATAAAATATAAGTACGATTTAGGCAACAAAATGTTTGTCATTATCAGAAAATCTCATCGCCATTTTTAAGGTGATTCGTAAAATGGTATTTAATTTGTACATTTTTGAAGACCGCTCCATCCTATAAAGGTACTTAAATAAACAACATTCGAGCGGCAAATTTATTATTTAATAAACTCGTAGCATTTGATCCAATCGTTTGTGAATTTGTTTCGTTTGAACGATTTTTCTTAATGAATGAATTACACGAATTTTATTATGGTGATAATGGGAGTGGATAATAATTTGTTTTTTTTTTATCTTTACGCTGTCTCTAACAAAAGTTTCCGTTTTTCGTTTACTCTCCGTCGAATTTTGCAGATTATACTCATCGTCACCCTTTGTTACTGGAACGAGAAAATGAAAATATTAAATATTTCATTTTCCTCTCCAATGGGAATCGAACTCACTCACTCACTCGTCGCTTTTACAATCGCGCTTTTGCGTCTCTGCGCCATGAGAATATTTTGATAATATTTTCACTTCTTCCCCCTGTTACCAAAACAAATCTCGGAGTTAAGATCCGCCTCTGAACACCTAGAAAAATCGAAAATGGGGAATGGAGTGTCTAACACTAAGTACCCTCCGTCTACCCTATTATATACGGGATACAGCGAGAAGCTAAGAAAATATATAATAGAAATACATCCATCCGTCTTATAGGACGCCCACTTCTAAAGTTATTTACATTATATATCCAAATATGTGCGGAAGTCTTCAAAGCTACAACACTCCTCTCAGACCGACGTAAACTGTAAGCATTGTTGACTGCCATTCGTATTTGAAGCTAAGCGTCACTTTGCGTGTTTCTCTTTTTTTATATTTTTCTCTATTTTCACGCTATATAGGCACGTATAGTAGGGAAGGTAAAAGGAACCTAGTGTTATGACATTTTGTATCGAAATATTCGAAACATTGCGATAAAGGCAATTATAAATTTTGAAAACTAGCACACCTATTATAGAATCATAACAATGTAGCTAAACTTTAATATATTCAATATAAATATATATATTTTTTCTACTCCAATCGGGATTCGAACTATAAACTTGTCTCTCTCTCTCTCTTGAGAAATGCTCTATGAGACGTCATATTTTATTAGGTATTTATAATAAGAAATGTTTGACATCGCTTGGATTATGTCTGTAGCTTTTTGAGTTAATCCGTAAAGAGTGGTGAAGGTACAAACAGCATATTATGTAGTCTAGAGAGCAAAAGATTTATTAATATTGAATTAATAATACAGGTTCAGGCCAATCACGCTGCAGGGGCACAAGCGTGTTACTGTAAACGTGAAAGGTTGTGGGTTTGATTCCCGCTCGAGGTAAAGAGGATTCAATATTTTTATTTTTAAGAATGGTGTCGAGGCAAATCGGCGTTGAGTTCCGCTACTCAACACACGTTGCTCTCAAAAGAATGGAGAATGGAGTGTCTCAACACTAGGTTTCTTCTGCCTACCTTATGCGGGATGCGCAAAAAAACTATCAACATTTTTCGAGATAGATTGAGTGGTTTTGTTACCAGAGCGAATAAATGACCCGACTAAGAACGACGATCTTAAAAATATAATTTTATTAAAAAAAAAACTATAGTAATATTTGTATAATGAATGAATATACATGAATAAGTGCTTAACGAATCTCAGTTAGTTCATTTTCATCTATATATATAAAATCGAAAGGTCACTCACTCATCACGAAATCTCAGAAACTACAAGTGCTAGGAATCTGAAATTTTGCATAGGAGTTATTTATAGGACGTAGGTGCTCGCTAAGACGGGAATTTGCAACATTCGACTTCTAAGGGGTTGTTTTTGGGGTTGAAAGTTTGTATGAAACTTCGTTACTACAAATGCTGGGAGACTCAAATTTTGTATGAACGTCACTTATAGGGCGTAGGTACTCATGGAGACAGAAATTATTTACATAGTTCACGCAGGCGAAGCCGCGGACGGGCCGCTAGTGGTATATATTTGCAATTCGAGTTGAAAATCAAAAATAGAATTGACTTGTACGTACTCGTCTCTCTGCCGGACAAAGATTTATGACCAACATTCGTTTCTTACAACAACTGCGGATAATCGGGCAGTTCCCAGTGACGTTTTTAAAAATAGCTAGTAAGAATAAAATTAATATATTATGCTAAATGCTATTGAGATTGCAATTTTTAAAAGTAAGCAATCTTCACGTTTTTTCCCGCATGGTTGGTATATAGGTAGGTTGCGTGTAGTTCCAGAGAATATAGTGTGAATCCGTGTGCCTCTAGATACGCATTGTACGTAAGAGAAGGAGTTGTCAATGAAAAGCCACTCTAGCAATATCAATGAGCGGGCGAAGATAAGCTCTTACTGGTCAAAAGTGTGTTTAGTTGTAAGGCTACACCTCCTAGAACGTTAAGCCTATAGCTCTGACATTTTGCTGGAACGTTGTGGACGACACGGTTCACGTGATTCCAGCGAAATAGTTTGGTGGTAATTTTAATTGTGGTTTTTGAGTAAATGCTCAAAATGTATCCCATAGAGTAGAGCATTTTGAAATTCACACGCACAGATTGAACTTTGACTGACTTCGCCCAGCGCGTGCGGACTGCGGACGGACGGACGCGAAAATATATTTCCATAAAATATAAAAATAAAAAAACTTTACAATAAAGCGAGTAAAATCCATTAAAAGAGACAAAAGTCCATTTCCCCGAAACAAATATTGTTATAAAATGTTTGATATCTGTTTGACTTTAACTATAGAATTACGGTCGGTGGCTTTCAAAATTCAAATTTGTCAAATAATTTTACAACAAGCTAGAGATTTCGTTTGTGAATAGGTTCCGTATTTTTTTATGTTCAGTTTCTCGTTAAGACACTCCGTTGCCCCTTTAAATTTTTTGAGACATTAAGTGTTGAGTGGTGGATGATTCGGCACTATAATTTTTCGTGCTGCTAGAGCGAGGAAATTATAATAATTTATACCCACGAGTGGAAATCGAACCTACAATTGTCTCGCTTACAACACATCACAGACGACATCAGTATTAAGGATAAAAGCTTTTACTTCATATATGAAGTCAAAGTTATAATATAATATAAATATATAAATCTAAATCTTAAAAAGAATAAGTAATATTAAAAACTTTCTACTTTATTTGCACAGATTATATGAAAGACGGTGTGTGGCTTCAAATGATTTATTCGTTCCAAAGAAAAAAAAGGTCCAAAGGTTGCAGTTCTAATAGTTAAAAGTGGCATTTTAAAATATATTCATGCCTCAGCTTGCCCTAATTTTTTCTACAAGGCAATTCAATGATTAAGTTCTTATATTAAAAAAGGGCATATAAAAAGTGTTTTTGTCATTAAATTTTATCTGAGGCTTTATATAAACGGGACAGGTTGCGAGTTCAATTCCTACTAGAGGAAATGAAATATTTAGGCATTGGGTTCCGCCACTATACGCGAAAAGTCCAAAAATATGGGATGTATAGTACCTACTTCTATATTTTTTGTTCTTCTTCTTCGACTTCCCGCTTAGATCCACATATACACATGTAGGAAAAGACACTTGGATTTGGATTCCCAAATTGTTTTGCGAACTTTTCCAAACTACAGTAGAGGTTCACTACAAAAACACCGGGATTAATGCCAGTTTTGCCAGAGAACTAAGTGAAAATAATTTGTACCCCTGGATCGATATCGAAACGGCGACTATCACGTATGTAGTCAGACGTTGTTTCACTGCGCTACCATGGCCTAAACTTAGATTATACTAAGGAATCCATACATATAATTATTGTACCCCAAATATATTATATATTACTATATCAATAATGGCCAGATTTAGAGTTTTCATTAGATTCATATACATTAAGGTCTAACCAGGGGCACAGTTTACTTAACTCCACCCTTAACTTTGCAATGAATTTCCTAAGCACATACAAGTTACCAACTTAGTGTAATTGCGTTATAACTCCAATGTGTTACTTAATTATTATGATTTCCAAAGCGTATGTATGTCTGTTTGTGTTTATGTTGAAACTTTGAGTTGTTCATTTGATTATATTTGTTTTTCTTATTAAATATGTTATTATATTAAATAAGTTGTACGTTCGATCCCAATCCGAGGAAAGGAAGTATTTATTTAAATTTATATTTCCATATCTTCGGTCTGGTATCGAGTTGAGTTCTGCGTAACATAATATTAGGTTCTCTTGCCAGATAATCAGAGGGAAAGCAAGTTTATATACATGTCAAAGTTAAATAGCCTTACAAATGAAGCAAGAAGCCAACTCGTTGAATGCGCGTGAATTGCCAACTGTTGGTACCTCTGTAAGGCTACTTGGGCTTAGTGGTTATAACCATTATGTCTTAATTTATTTTAATATACTCTACTTGTGTGTGAATTGAACCCACGACCTGTCGCAGTTACAGTTACACGTCTGTGCCGCAGCGCCATGATTGATCTCAAAAAAAAAAGGAAACTATCTTTAGTCTTTCAAGATGCAACCAAATAAGATGATTAATATTATTTATTATATTTGTACATAATATATATATATATATATATATTATATATATATATATACATATATATGTACGTGCATTCTAAAAAAGATAAAATATTTTAATATGAATTTATATTTATTACTAGAATAGCTGGTAAATACGATTCCTTAACCATCACGTCCTATCTGATATTAGGTGCATCGATGGCATACGATACGAGAGCTACTATCTGCATCTGAAAATGGATGAGAACCTTCGTAGTTTACGTATATTATGTAAAATATATATATAGAATTTAAATGTTAAGTCAGTCACGTTGCAGCGGCACAGTAGGTATTTGACTATAAATGAGAGGATTGTGGGTTAAATTTCTACTCAGTGGATGGACAATTATTACTTCCTCGTGGTAAGAAGGCATAGAGTTCTGCAACTCAACACGTGATATATCAAAAATTGTGTTGAAAAGGAAAAACGGAAAGCTTTAACAATAGGTTCGCTCTGCTTACATGGTTACATAATTTTATAAACTATGAGTTAAATTGCTTATTTTTTGTTATAGCTTTCCTCGCGAACCATTTTTGTACGATGAAATAATAATAACAAGATATATTAAATATACAGTTATTATTGTAGTACCAATAAATTGTTAACTCGTACTTACAAGTACGTACTTCGAACTAATCGTCACAGTTAGTACAACAACTTAAATTTCAAAGTTAAAACTTAAATTTAACGAAGAACGTAATAATTAGGAACTTAAACGCCTGTGCATTGTCCTACTTCCTAGTAATATTAAATGTGAAAGTTAGGAAGGATGGATGGATGTTCGTTCTGCTTTTACACTATATCTACTAAACAAATTTAGATGAAACTTTACAATAATATCGCTTATATATAAGAATCATATGTAATTTATCTTTTTTTTATATTCGGTTTTTTTTTTAAATTTTTCTTTTGTATTTTTTTATTACTTAGTCATAAAAGTGATAACTCAGCTGAATTAGAATTCTTTTGGTTTTTAGTATATTAATTTATACCAACAGAACTCAAGATAAATTATGAAAGAACAAACTATTCAGACGTATTATTAATGTAATATATTTATCTTAGATACTAAGATAAAGAATCCGCTATTTATAATATGAATATCTGAACAAAACCATACACTGTCCTTTCCAAGATACCAAAGACATGTGACAAGTAGATGAAAGAAAATTCCAGCTTCACTTAAAAAAGCCAGACTAAGCCCCCTACCTTTAAGTTTAGAATGTTCCCGGCGTGTACTTAGCCCGAGAAGTTTAATCTCACGTAAGTATAACTTTAATGGAGGTAGCGCATTTTGGAGCCGGATAACGGCTATGAATACAAATTCTTGTGAAATTTTCGGTTATTTTTGGTGGTTTTCAAGGTGAAAATGTTTTTGGGGATGAATTTTGAGCGCGACTGCTAAATTGTTGGGTGAAGAAAATGCTCAACGTTTTACCGTGTTTCGTGGAAAGATAAGCAATGATATGAGTGACTTTGCTACTGTATTAGTGTCTACTTTCGACTTCACGCTGTATTCCCCATATAGACTGAGGGAACCTGGGAACCTAATGTTAAGACACTCCGGTCACATTAAGACACTTTCGTTTTCGAATTTCCGCGGAATTCTGGACGTGGTGTGTGTTGAGTGGCGGAACTTAACGTAGCGCTTTGCCTCGACACCAGAGCGAAGAAAATATTAAATATTTCATTTTCTGGAGATGAAATCGAACCAACAATCTATCGCTTTTAGAGTCAAATTTTGTGCTCCTGACTGACCTCGATTATATAAAAAAATAAACAATTAAAATTATAATTATGTGAAAGTACTCTTTTAATAAGCAATTCGTTAAATATATAAAATTATAATTTCAATGTAAATTATTAGTGAAATAACACCGAATGTGTTTTCACAAACAAATTAATTTATTCCTCCTCACATTATATTTTACGTGGTTCACAAATAAATTCGCCAAATTATTATAATTCGTTATATCGATGAATTTGCTGTACTTTACGCATAGATAAATTATAAAATCTCTTTGCATTGAGTAGCGGAATTAAACGTAAAAATGTCAAAATTGGTTTTTAATCGTTACAAGAGGTCGATCGTTAAGTAGGAATCGAACCCTCAACCTGCCACGTTAACAGTCACAAACTTTTAACCCTGCTTTTAACTGACCTCAAATTCTAAGATATATTTCCAAAATCCACAAAATCGAAAAATATAACAAGATCATTGCCATTAACAAAATTCCAATAGTAATTCTATCACAATTTTGTTGTACTTCGTATCAAGAAACATAAAACTCCGTAGACGATATGTTCTGTAATTTGTTTTACTGAAACGTATACGAGTGTATACTGTAGCCAACCCTAAATTAAGGATTATCCCCCACCAGCCGCTGCGCTGTCCACGGGTTAAATCCAGTAAATTTCTTGTAACGAATTTACCAATGACAATGGAAGCATAAAAGTATTTTTCTTTGTTAGTTTCTGCACTGTCTTGTGTAGGTTCCATTGGGGGAAATTGGTATTAAGACAATTCGATCAATAAATTATGTGTTAAGTAGTGGAACTCAACGCTGTGTCCAGTTGCTTACCAGAGCTGCTGGCTCGCTAGAGTTAGGAAACGAAGATAATTTATTATCTAGAGTGAAAATCAAATCTACAACTGTAGTGTTCTTACAGTCAGACGATGTGCAAGTGTGCAGTTGTACTTTGACTGGCCCAATAATAGGCATGATGACAGATTTTAGGAGCTATTCTGTTGAGGATATTATAATTTTAATATTTATCATATTTATGCAGAAATAAAGATTAAAAAATACATTTTAATTATGCATGTTTTATAATCTATTAATAGGGGTTCATTAATTTTAGTATTTTTTACTAGTTGTCATGCCTATAATAGTTAGAAGAAATCACTTCCAACGGACCAAGTGAGATAATCGAACTCATATGTAACGTATGTCTCTAAATATAAGAAAATAAACTCAATTTCTCAAGAATAATGTTCAAAGAGCCCACACATACATAAATACATGAAAGTTCACTAGAATGCTTATTGGAATCGACGACGACGTTGACGCCCAGCAATTCCTTGAATATCAATAGACTACGAACATTGGATAGAATTTTTATTACTTACATCTATAAGGTTAAATTGAAGATGTATTGCTATAAGATCTTTCGTTAACATTCTCTTCATAAACTGTCATAAAGTGTGTTCTCCGTCAGTCTCTCAGACACTGCATAGTTTTGCATGGTGGAAGAGAAGGGAAATTATATTGGATGATATGCATAATTGCATAATTGAAATTATAAGCCACTAGAGGACTTAGGCGGCTTCGCCCGCTTGAACTATATGAATATTTATTAAATATATTTATGATTAATTTTCAGTTTAGAGGGTGTCAGTACTACGACTAAGTATAAACTCTAATGAAACAGCTTTCATTAATTAATTATCGAAAGAAGACTTCTAACTCGGCTAGTTGTTAATTAAATGTATCGTTCATATATTTTTAATAAAATTCCTAGAGTATACAGATTCAATTCCCATACATATATATATTATGTATACCTATTTTAAACTTACCGCGTGTTACGTACTAACTATAGACTATAGAATAGAAACAATATCCAAGGAATACACTTCAATTAAAAAACCTTCTGTAGAAATGATTACAACTGCTCGTTGTTTGTCAGTCTGTGTATATGTAGAGAGGATAAGTATTTTATAAATCAATTTAATATTTATTATTTTCATACTGCGCATTGTGTCCCGGTGACAACAACAAACAGAAATCTCGGTAGGGGAAACAAGTTAAGTACATTCCGTTCCCCCAAATAAAATAATTGAAATATAAACATTCCCGTGAATGGGAATTAATCCCGCAATCTTCACGCTTATACTGAGACTGCATCACAGTGCATTACGATTGTATACATATATAAGCAATACATATATAAGAAAGCAATAATAATCTAGTGTTAGATATACTACCTTTTCTATTTTCAGTCCATTCAAAAACATTACATTCTGCCTACCTATTAAAAACAACAGATATTTACTTCAACTAAATTCGAACCCACAATCTTCACGACGTTAATCTAATATTAATTGTACATAATAGCTTTGTTCCATGAAGCTATAAGCTACATAATACACAAACACTTTGTTTTCAAAGTGTTAAGCTCCATCATCGTCGTATTATCATACTTCAAATATTTACTGCTAGTCTGCTTAGGAATTTCAAATAATGCTGTAATTTTGGCTAAAGTTATTATTATTACTAGTGGCTTTGTGACGTCACAAGCTTCTGAAATATTTAATAGCTTTGCGGGTATTTGTATGGTGATTGCTCGGTGGATAGAGAAAACATATACGTCAAGATATTTTGTTTGGCGTTTCGAATGGTTTCGAGGCATGTGAAATAATTTTAAATTTATTTTTTACCTCAGTGGGGCTCAAACCCACAGTCATCGTCTGTAAGATCTAGGCATATGTTGGCGGGAATCGATTTACGTTTTTTCCAGAATAACAGACATTTCGTCCCCCCAAATTCTGATGAGTTTCGTGTTCGATGAATAGCAGAATTCAGTACTGCGAAGATAAAAAAAAATTATTCAAGTCAAAGAATATATTGAAGCCAGTTGCGAAGCAAAGATATAAAAGGATACGACTGTAAACACGGCAGATTGTAGATTCGATTCCCATTTGAGTAAATGAAATATCATGTAAGTGGAAAAAAAATAAAAATATATATAAAACAAAACATCTATAAACAAACACTACAACCAGCCCTTATTTTACATACTGAACATGACATACCAAATTCCTTTGTCCAGAAGTGTATTGAAACTCGTATACAAATGTCGTATCGTATAACCTTACTTGTCTCACTAGAGGGTCGAGACAGCGATCGATATGCCAGTGTATTCATTTCATAAGTTATTTACTGTCATATCATAGAGGCATTGCTTCAATGGTTATGAAATGAACATTTATTTATTTATTTATTTATTTTATTTATTTACTAGTGGGCCCGGACGCGGCTACGCCCGCTTGAACTATACGATTATGTATTAAATATATTTATGAAATTATTTTCGGTTTTCAATAGAAATATAATAGAAAATATAAGCCTAAATAATTAAAATAAGTTAAAAAAGAATAATAAGTGGAGATTTATTATTAGATAAAATATCTGAGTAACCGAAATGAACAAACAAAAGAAGCAAAAGTAACTAAAGGAAATTCTTAATATTACAAGAAGTACCTAAAGTTTGTCGTGCGCGCGTACTATACATTTTTCTATATTAAATAATTAATATTTTTTGCGAACAATATTAAATAAAATCCCATCCCCATCCCTAAATAGATAACCGAACTTAGATAAATTAATAAGTAGTAGTAGTAATAAGCAGCAAATAATTAAATAATAATTAACAGTAATTCGAAAATATATAAAAAATTACAAAACCATCAAAGTCATACTATACCTACCACTCGTAGGCTAGGTCATTCCGAATCACTGACATCTCCTTGATTATTTATTAAATTATTATACAGTAAACTATAATTTCCATCTAGATGAAATGCTAAAAGTGACTATTATATTTATTTTCATAAGGATGAATATCAAATTATAGAAGTCATCTAATTTTTGTTAATGTATACAAATCTATACCTATAGTATATATCAACGCGGACTTTTTAAACAATATTTAAGGGATAATATTTTCGGAGAATATTGTTTTTGTGTCTCATACACAAACTTTGCAAATCGTTGCTTAGCAACGGCGGTTGTTATAAACATAGCGGAATAAATTGCATGTCAAATTAATAAGTATTTTATTATATTGGTATATATCGAAAATATTATAAATATGAGAAAAAAAAGTATCCTATGTTCATCCCGGTCAAGTATCTCTATATGAGTATTTTATCACAATTGAATTAGCTGTTTGGCCCTGATGGCGTAAAAGACAGATAGACAGACAGACAGACAGACAGAGTTACTTTCGAATTTATAATATAGGTATGGATTATACAGAAAACATCAGCATATTTGTAACTATTAATAAAAAAAAACTTGTACAAAAAAAAATAAAGCCAATTACAGCTTTCTACTTATAAGTATTATCTAAGTACAGAGCTACACATCATTTAAACATCATCATCATTTAATAACATATTATTGTAAAAATAAGATACATATTTAAATCTTTACAAAAAGAAATGAAACCGTTTAATTTGGTTTCTAAAAGAATCCGCAGATAAATGGAAGAGATCAATATGAGAATACTTTTTATTGTATAATAATGGTACTAGGAGAAAAAAGAGTTAGCTGCGTATTTAGTATGTGATGTAGGTACATAAAATAGATTAGACTGGGTTATTCTAGTTCTTTTTATAGGTACGTTAATATTAAGACATGAAAGCATTTCGGTTGAATCAATGCTGCCTGACAGAAGGTTATAAATTATCATCAAGTCCAATAATTCACGACGTTCACTTAGCGAAGTAATATGAAAGTGTTTACACCTTTCCTCATAGGTCCCAAAATTCCTATATATTTTGAAGTTCAGGTGTTTAATAAACTTTACTTGTATAGCCTCAATAGCATTTATATATTTAGCAAACTGAGGATTACAGATACAACTACCATATTCTAATATGCTTCTTACAAGCGCAAAATAAACACATTTTATACAATTAATGTTTTTGAAGGCTTTACATGAACGAATAACAAAACCTAAAGATTTGTAAGCTTTATTCGTAATGCAATTAATATGTTTATTCATTTGCTATTTGCTATCCAATAAAAACCCTATATCACGAACCAAATTAGTTTTGTTTCTATTCTATATATATAATCTCTGAGAATGCTGCATGTCTCCAGGTACATGAGCTACTCCTAAGTGGACAGCTCGTCGCTGAGTAATACCAAAACCGCGCGCACCTATTGTTATCCAAACTAATTCAACACCCACCCGTGAGAACTCGCTCCTCAGTTGTGCATGGTACATCTGGTTAACGTATATCATAACTCCACCACCTATACTTTTATGGGAAGATTTAGTGTCTCGATCACATCTAAAAATATCATAGCGTGCATCACTTACCTCACTGTTTAGGAAACTATTATTGTACCATGTCCCTGTTATAAATATTAAATCGATATCATTAGACACTTTGATAAATATCATTAACCTTAGTTCGGAGACCACGAACATTTTGGTAATATAATTTAATTGAATTTATCATTTATTAAAATATTTTTAAATAGTTGGATTACATACTTTAAATATATATAGGAAACTATAGTGAGGGAAACATAGTAAATTTTATGGGATGGCAGATGTGTTTGATAATTTAGCAGTAAGAAAATAATTGCTTTATTAAAAATTATATATAAGCAAGTAAAAAGTGTATAAGTGTGCGAGTTTATGTAATAAGTGTATGTGAGAGTGATGTGTGTTAAGGGTGCATTAAATCTCAACTTTTTAATATAATAAAATATAAAATAAAACTTTAAAAAATTTTTTTTTTAAATTTAAATAGCGATATACATTTATCAAAAGAGTAAAGTGACACAGATTAATAATATAAACTTTCAATGATTGCATGTTTTACCTCGTTTTTTCGCACAAAGATTTTTTTCAACAAATACCTATTCTTTCTATTTATCCTCCCTAATATATCTATGTCTTGAGACGTGATACCTCGAGATTTTTTCAAGCCGGATAGGATGCTGTCCTTGAGGAGTTTGTTTGTAAGTTTACCAGCAATAACTCGTGGCCTGTCCTTGATATTATGCCTTGGTGTGATTCTGTTCACAAATTCAATATCATGATGGTGCAGAGACACACCAGCGTGCTTGGCACCTTTAATACTAATGCCAGGTATGTCTTCATTATTCAGTTCAGGAATATCTATTATTTCTATATTCTGCTGTCTTATCCATTGTTGCTGTTTTGAAAATTGACAAGTGTGTTCGCTTACACTCTCCTCCAATTTACTAACTTGTGTTTTGAGAATATTATGCTCCGCAATCAATTCTTCATGCTGACTTTGTAATGTATTATGAGAAGTTGCCATATTCAATAGTTCCGAGGATAATGTAGTTAAATTATTTTTTTATTTCAAATAGTACAGTTTGCTTTAATTCCGCTATGATATTGTTTTTAAAACCTGTCAATTTTTTTTCCCAAATATATTCCAAATTTTGTATTTGTAGTTCTTTGCAGTTTTTATTCGTGTATTCGGCAGACGGAGATGTTTTCTCTGCGCAATTAGGACATATGTAGGTTTCCTTATGCTTCACTGACACCTTTTTAAAGCTAGCGTCACTTATTCTTAAGCATGCGTAATGAAATTTTTACGTACAAGAAGAACAGCATATTTCTTCTTTTTTTAATATACTTGATCAACATACACTGCATTTAGAGGACGTTGTTAATAATGATATTTTAATAATTTAATAACCTATATTTTTTAGATAAAAACAACTGAGGGTAACTAGCTAACTAACTAAGCTGTACACTCCACAAGACGCAGATGCTAAACTGTCTCGTATTTGTATTTTGAAAAAGTCCAAAACGCCGTGCAGATCGCGGCACTGACACGTTTTAATCGAAAAATTGTAGACGGTTACACTTTTCTTCGAACTATTGTAGAATTTTATTTCACAGATATGATATGATTTATTCACTCGACACTTTCGAAACCTACTTTAATGATTAGAAATAAAGTTTATTTACTCACTATTATTGTTCAATGGTTTATATAATTTTAAATGACACATAATTTTAAATTTACAAAAAAAAGGTATAGTTCACCCAATATTTTCAGGAGATTGAGGATTGCTACCCAAAATATGTGGATGGAATTTTCATAATGGAAGGAAAAATGTAAGTATAGAATTGAAGATGTAAATATATTACTGTAGTGTACTAGCACTAGTAAAATATTATCGTATTTTTCTCGGCCTTAGGCTTATCCTACATGTAGGAGAGTAAAGAGAATAGTCTTAGGACACTTTGCTCTGTACTTTTCGCTGAATTCTGAATATGTTACTGTTATTACAAATTAATTAATTTATGATAAGTCACGTGGCTAATGACAAATCTAGTATAACGTCCACTTATCAATTATATTCGGTACGACAGCAATAATGAGAAATGATGACTTAAAAACATATCATGTAATTCATTACTTTCATTAACATAATGATATCAATCATTTAGGAAGACATTCAGACTTCCTATAATATGGTTGAATAATTAAATAATTATTTGAAAATACTTACTTTTGGTGTATTGTAAATTATTAATTTATATAACGGACCATCCTTCAATTAATATTTTGATTTCCTCGCTCTGGTTACGAGGCTGAGCACAGCGTTAAGTTCCATCTCTCAACATGCAATACCTCCAGAATTCAGCGGAGAGTCGGGAACAAAAATGTCTTAACACTAGGATTTCTCTGTCTACTCTGCTTTAATTTATTCATTGTTTAGGCAGTGTTTGGTAAATTATCATTACAATTATTATATTTTATCATTAAAGTAGTAGAATAATGTTACAGAAGAATACCCAACGTAAGGATGAGACATAAGCCTAAAGAATTAAAATATGTTCTTGTGGGTATATACAGGAGTCAGCAGGATAGGCCTCTGCCTACCTCCGTTCCCGATTTTGCACTCATGTTAATTGGTGGATATTAACGCCGTGCTTTGTTTTCCTACCAGAACGAGCAAATAATATATAAAATGTTTATACTCAGAATAGGTCCTACAACAGATGAAATTACAATGAGCCGCTGGCCGCCAGTTTCAATAGACAATTTTATACGTCAAATATAAATTGCTATTGATCAAAACTAATTAGTACAGAATTCATGTCAATACTTCCATATAATTAGACATCAACAGAGTTATATATGCAATTTTAACTAATATCTAATTATGTGTATAGTTAGTACACAAATATACAAATGTATTAACTATCGAGTTCCAATTAAATTTTGTATACTAATTAACAGATAGATTATTTTATTGAAGTGATAGAATTGTATTGACTAGTGGGCCCGTGCGGCTACGCCCGCTTGAATCACTCAATGTGTTTATGTATGTATTTAAGAAAAATCGACCTAAGTACTTTTAATTGACATAACTTTTTTATTCATTAACCGATTGTAATAAAATAAGCCCTAGATGTTTTCGAGAGCTTGCCAGAATCCAATAGTGAAAGCCACATCTAAATCGGTTAAGCCGATTCTGAGATTAGCGAACAAACGCACAGACGAACAGACAAAAATTTAAAAATCATTGTTTTGGATTCTATTACGTTAATTAAGGTTCCCAATATATAATATTTTTTTTAAATATCTTCCAAGTACAGTCATCTACCCTCTTACGATTTTAATATAAGTATAGATATTGTGTAGGCCGTCGAAATTAGTTCCCCGTAGATACGACTTTCGACAAAACAATATCGGAGAAATATTGGATAATTTTATTAAAATATTATATTATTATAATATTTTTCGAGTGTAATAATAATGTTTTTTATAATAATTGGTAAGCTTGAAAATATATTTCGAAGAATATCAAATGAGGTTTGTTTTTAATTTAATTTGTTGTCTGTAAGCGATGTAGGATTTCGTTTAAAATTTTTCGATACTAAGAAACGCTTCTTACCCATGATTTCGTCTTCTTTTTTTAGCTTGTATTTCGGATAACGTGTGAATAATACTTTCGCGTATAATACTTTTAGCAGGGTAGGCAGAGGGAATCTAGTGTTAAAATTTTCTCATTACCAAAGGGAGGAAATGAAAATATTGAATATTTGATTTCCTTGCGCGGCGTTTAGTCCCGCCACTTGAACGGAAATGTCTTAATTGAAATGAATTGTCTTAACTCTAGGTCTCTAGGTATTTAACTCCCCAGGTTTCCTTGCTCATGAGCAAGATACAGCGTCAAACTACAATAATTTCATATTGCCTCAACGGATAATCAAATCTATAATCGTAACAAATATAAACTAAAAATAAACTCTGGCACTAAAATATAAGCGAGTCTCGAATGCCAGGGGAATAATGGTGTATAAATAATTTCTCATCCCGTCGTCTGCTATATTTGTATATTTTAGCTGAATTTAGAAATACTTCACATATTTTAGAAAATTATAGTCTTTCCTTTGATGTAAATGGATTTAGTGTTTATTAATATATATTATATTTTCTTCCCACCCGAGGGGAACGAAATATTTTATATTTTCATTTCGCGGTGTTAAGTTCCTTTAATAAATCTTTAATCAAAATGACTGGCAACACTGGCCTAGGCAACATGTCAAATGAATAGCTCCTCAATTTTAATCATAAAATGTGTATTTAATAGTATTAAAATATATAATTTACTGTATATTTTGTGAAATAAACTAATTAAGTATCATTTGTGTATAAAATAAGAAGAAGAACAAACGAACGAAGAAGAATACTAACGTTAAACAGTGTAATCGCCGTGAGCTATCGTCTGTCAGTGTGCTAACGGAATGATTTTCAAAATTTCTAAAACCCGGGGAGTATTTATTTCTTAATTTTTTATATTCCCACACATATCTTACTACACAAAACTCATTTTTATAGTGAGCTACGTCCCTTCTCACAATTTGGCACCGTTATTGTCTCACTTTGCTTGACAAGTTGGAAGCTTAGCTGCAGACATACATATTTGCCTCAGACAAATACACCAATACAAAAAACTATACAGTAGTCAATTATATATATGCACACTTCTATAAGCTTATATCAATTTTAAATTATATTAAATTATAATTAACTTTCTGTAAATGTAAATTGGCATCAAAATTTTACTATATTAATTTTTTTATTTGCCTACCTACCAGTAATATAATTTATCAATAATTTCTAAAGTTGGCTAATAATTGCTCCCATTGTTAATATTTACTACTTTTATTTTTNTCTTCTTGCCTTACAGATAGACAAAATAGGTATATTTATAATTTAAATATGACCTTGTATAATGCGACTCAACGTCATAGTGACGCGTTTTTTTATTTAGATTTAAATAAGTTTATTTATAATAGTTGTAAGTTGACAGAAGATACATTGTATCTACCTTTATATTTTAAAAAACAAATTGCTACTTTAGTAGCATATAATATACAAAACCCCGTTGTACATGGTATAACGATAGAAATAAAAAGTACTAATAATACTTCTGTAAAGTATAATGATGTAAGTTCCAATTTAAACTAGACAATAAGACAACGCCTAGGTCATTTAAATTTAAATTTAACATAGTACATCAGAATATGCAAGGCCTAGGAGGCAAAGAACTGGAACTAGAATTATTTCTAAAAAAATTCAATATTCATATAATGTGCATAACAGAGCACTGGATCTCGAAATGTAATATAGTAAATATTGAAAATTATAAATTGTCAAGTTCGTTCGTTAGAGAGAAGGCCATCCGCGGCGGCTCGCTTATATTAATAAGAAATGATATATGTTGTAAATCGCGACCAGATATAGTAGCAAAAGAAATGTATCTACATGCAAAAATATTTTCTTTTTTCTGGCTAGCATCTTGACTATTAAAAAAAATGAATCACTTTTTTTTACCACCACCACATTTATCACCAACTTTAATAAAAAAAATACAAAAAAACTATGTAATTTTCACAAAATTTTCTCATAATCTATAAGCATTGTATACATCTAGAAGGGTCCTAGTTTTTATAAAATTTTATAATAGTAATATCTATACATTTTGCTATATTATACAAATATTTTGAAATAAGTATATAGTAGTATATAATTAAATAATTAATTTCAAAATTGTATCATCTATATCGATTTTTTGACTCGACGTAATTTATACTAACTTATCGACTATCGCAGCGTTTGGACGATGTCCAAAAGATGTGAGATCAAAATCTCTCAGGTATAACTTAGCTTGTTATAGAACATTTCTATATGAATTAAAACATGCAATATTAGAGTGTCTACATATAAATGCAATGATTGTAGGCTCCAATTTTTCCCATTCTGGTAAACCTGGTTTTAGGCTTCGTAACTAACTCAATGTGTCGAAAATTGGGCAGAAAATGGGGACCCGAATGTATGTTCCCTGTCCCTTCCATGATATGCGAACAAAAGCGTGAAGCTGCTTACAAGAATCACAAGGATTTTCTTCAAGATTTAATTTTCTTACACAAAAACGAATATAATTAAGTCGTCAAGCCAATCTTGGTAAAAACTTGGACCCTGAGTCAGCGGAAGAAGTTGTCTAATCATGCCTATTTTTCCAATCCTGTCGACGTATACATCTTAATTTATTGTTAGAATTTCTTACCCAATGTAAAAAGAAATAAAATATTGTTACTGTCGAAGTACGGTGGCTTACCGTCTGACTTTAAAGGCAAGTAGCGTGGTCGATTCCAACTCAAGGTAATAAAGTTTATTCATTCTTTCGCTCTAGTAACGACACAACGCGCGGTGTCGAGTTTCGCCATTCTAGGCAAATATTTAAAATTTTAATTTCTTCGCTCTGGTAACGAGACAAAGCGTGGCATTAAGTTACACCACTCAACATGGAACGCCTCAAGAATTGGACGGAAACTCTGTAATGGAGTGTCTTAACACTAGGTTCCCATTTTCCCTCTACCTAACCCGGCATGCGGGACGCTAATAAAACAGAGTTAAGCTCAAAAAATTAAGCTAAAAAACAAAAGAAAATTGTAAATAAATGAAATAACTCCGCAGATATATGTTCAATCACCAAATGGCCGCGCGCGGCGCCACTCGACAGTGTGATTGTCGGAGATACGTCTATCCAGCCCGCCGGTAATTATGGGGTACGTTTAGCTAAGGGATTAGATAGGCAGTGATACACGAGGGTGGATTTGCATTCATTTTTTTTTCATGTTTCGTGATATCTTATTTTTGATTTTTATGTAACGATTGGGAAGTATGAGTTGGTCAAAGTCAAAGTCAAAGTCAAAGTCGAAATATGTTTATTCCATAAAAATGTTTTACATTTACTTGGACATACAAGTACATAAAACGTACAAAAAACGTAAAAAACAATGAAAAACAAAATAACCAAAAAAAAGCCCGTTCAAATGGTTGAGCTCATTAGAAGATCCAGGCTAAGAAATTCATGGCCACTCTTTTTAACTACCAATATTTGTTACAAAGTCGTCGAAAGAAATTGCTTATTATAGGAAGGTCATTTTCATTTTCCACTTTTTCCGTAAGATATAATATATTAGCCATTACTTAGTCTGTTAATATAGAAATACTTGTTATCGCCCCCAATTTTGCTTGCGAGATTCTAAGATGGAATATCCCGTTTTATTTTCGTTCCATTAAGAATTTCAATAAATCCTCTCCGAATTCTCCACTATACTTCTTAACTTATTTGCATTCAAAATTTCGACTTTCTAAGTGTAGTAGTTTCGTCAATGAATTGTCTGTCAGTTACCTAGACTAACGGTAGACTTAGTTATAGAAACTGAACTAACTAACTAGATGTGAGATGTGCTGCTGTTCGTTTAATCTTAAGATTAGCATTACATCTCAGACAGCGTACATTTAAGATTTTGAGCAGCAAGATACTTGTGCTTACTTGTAGTAACATATGTATATGAAACATTGCAAATTTTTTACCATTTACTTAGTAAAAATATTTATACGTTATGTCATACTTGACTGTATTGTTTTTTTTATAGCTTTACGCTGTATCCCGCGCATAACAGTACAGGCAAAAGATATCCTAGGAACATAGAGTTAAGACAACCCGATCACATTAGAATACTTCTGTTTTCGCCAAATTCTGGAGGCATGGCATATTGAGTGGCGGAGCTCAACGCCGCGCAAAGCAAGGAAAAATCTCTCGCAACCAAGACGAGGATGAAATATTTCTATTGATGAAAAAACCTTCTTAGCCTATAAAATATCTTAAGGTAAACATTGTCATGGTTTAGGGTTAGTAGTAAGTACACAGACACTGTTACAAAAATTTCTGAGACGAAATATCCTGACACTATGGTTCCTTTCCCACGAAGAAAACAAAACATTTGCGTAAATAAAGAAATATTAAGTTTTAAAGAATTTTTATAATGTGTACGACAAACCTTAGATTTCTGCGGACATCTGTCTGTCTGTCGGTAACGGAAGATTCTGTGGCCAAGTGTATCCCCAGCTTAAAGAGAGACCGAGAGCAGTGGGCAATGACTGGTCATTTCGGTGACCACTGTAATTTGTGCCGAGCGATGGGGGAAGCAGGTCTGATTTAAGATACGTTCAACATTTTCCCCTTATCTCTTTACTTACTTGTTACTTAAGGGATTTTTATTGAAATGTTTTTTTTCATTAAATATATAAATATCTTTTATTTAGCCGTTTCCTACATTGTTCATGAAATAAAAAAAATACATGACTTGTGAGGGAAACAGCGTGAAGCGAAACAACATGTTTAAAATCATCATAAACACTAGGTTTTCAGGTCTTCCCTTTTATTAGCGATGAATAAATTGAAAAATTTTAATTATTTAATATCTCCAGTGGGAATCAAACTCACAACCGCTCCACCTATTTTATAACAAATATTTTTCTCAGTATATCAATATAAGCAACATATGTATGTATTCGTGTGTGCCGAAAATCCGATAAAAAGAATATAATGAAGTAAATATGGTTCAATCGCTCCTCAACTTTCTATCGATATCGAAATCTAATCGGAACTTCAACGAACTAGTAACACGGTTATAAAAGTTTTTGTTAGTCGAGCTGAGCTTTGTATGTATTGGTGAAACATTATTGTAAGTTTTCCTTGACTAATTGGACTTATGAATGTGATGATATGAATTTCGTGTATACATTTTCAAAATCAGCTTCACGCTGTATCCGCGCACACAGCAGGGTAGGCACAGCGAACCTGGTGTTAAGACACTCTGTTCCTCCTTTTCTGCCGGATTTTGGAGGCATTGCGTGATGAATGGCGGAACTCAACGCTGCAAAATATAAATGTAAATAAATATTACACCGCCTCGAGTGGGGATCAAGCCCACAAGGACTGTAAATGTGATTGGTTGTGGGTTTGATCCTCACTTGAGGAAATGAATTATATTGACGGCCCTCACATAAAGTATCGAAAGTGAAAAGTACAAGTATCTTTTATTGCTGTTTTGAACTACTAATAAACCACTAACATTTTAAAAAGGGTTTCAAAATAATATTATTTATGTATTGCTAATTTAAGAGAATTATAAATGTAAAAAGTAAACTTCTATTCATAGATAGGCCAATTATTTACGATAATAAGTAGTATCTTCTTGCATCGTTACACAATTAATCTTTTTTTTTTTAATATAGTGGTTACTTATATAATCTTTCCTCATCTTATAAAGTGAAGCTTAATTTTCTTGTTGTTCCTTTTTATATAGGTACATATACATATATGTCTATGTTATAAAGAATATGTATTTATTATATAGTATATATGTATTTTTATTTAGATGTTATAATATATTATTTTTTTGTATAACTATATTTATGTTTATTTATGTGTATGTCATGCCTAATTATTTTTTTTTTATATTTATTATTACTATTACTTTTATTTTACTATTTATTTTGTTTTTGGCTTTCTCAATTTCCCTGCACTATCTTGTCTTTCCCGCTACTTTGCACTTATCCACTTCCACTGGTTGACTGGAAGAGATCTCTTCTAGAGATAAGTCCACCGTTGTGTATGTCTTTTCTTAATGTATGTTTTATTATGTGTAGATTTAGTGCAATAAAGAATCTTATATTACTTCGACCATCCCAAAAAAATACTAAAATCGAGCAAAAAACCTTATTATTCTTAGCATTCTTCCTTTTTTCATACAAATCTTATACACTCCCAAAAATGACTCCACCGAGGAATTTAAGCAACAAAAGCTACTTCAACGAGTCACGCCCGAACAATTACTATAATGTAAGTTAAAGTAAACTTGTATTTCACTTCCACTCAAAACTACTTATTGTTTTGTAGAACACTGAACTTTTCACAATGGCGTACACAATTACTTCAGCGTCAGCATCCGTACCTGTGCCTTTATAGTATAATATGCTTTGTGGTGCAAGTCATGTGGGATAGAGATTATGGGAGAAGCTGGAAAAGGCATCTGTGGCACAGCACAAGTATGTAATTGTAAGTGCAATAGTTGTGGGTTCCATTCCCACTCGGTCGATCGTAATGTTTAATACATTCAAAAATAAAATCTTTTTTTTCAGTTTCACGCTTTTCAGAGTCCCGCATATTCCAGGGTAGGCAGATGGAGCGTAATATTGAAATACTCCGCTTCGCACTTTCCACCGAATTCTGGAGCCATTGCGTGTTGAGTGGCCGAAGTCAACGCCGCGATTTGTCTTACCAGAGCGAGAAAATTGAAATGTTAAATATTTTATTTCTTCCCAATTGAACCCACGACCTGTCGCTTTTATTGTTACACGCTTGTACCACTGCACTACGACGGTCTCAGTCTTGTACTTGCATAGTATTACTATAGACGTATTTCGCCTCTATTGTAAGATTAAAATGTTTATTATTCTTATAATAATTTAAAATAGTATCCAAGTACTTCTGAATAAATTTTATTCCCTCTGGCAATTTAATTCCCATAATGAAGAAACACAGCTACAATTTCGTGAAAACTGAAAATAGTTCGTTCTACCTAAAGTTACAAGAAGAATTATTTATACTTTAGTTTCATCAATCTCGGAATTGCTGTGTCTAAAAGGACTCCCATTTGGTTTATATTTAATTTTTTCCATGATATTTTGATGGATAGTAATTTTTTTTCGCAATCATTGGACTTTGCAGGTTGACTGATAAGCTCTGGAACTCAACGCCGCGTTTTGTTTTGACAGCGATAAAATTTAAAACTTGTCATGATGACAAAGTCAAAATTAAAAAAATATATATATTTATATTTTTTAATAATATACAAGTATAATGCAGTTTATCAACCACAAAATATATAAAAATGCTTTATTTCAAAGTGTTTAATTTAGGTAAGTTTTTGGGGCAAAGGTCTTACTCGATGCCATCTTGTAAATTCACTATCCTCTCGTTAGACAGCTTGCAAGAGCGTATTCGATTCCCGATGCGTTAATTTTGAAAGATAAAAATTTAATTTTTTAACCGACTTCAAAAAGAAGGATGTTCTCATTTCGATTATTTTTCTACTTTCTCTCCCATAGCTTGTAACTTAGATCACCCACTCTCGTTCCCATTTGCTTATCAACTGCGTTCGCTGGCGTTTCATTGGGTGGCATTTAGTATCATATGTCACTGCTGTCGTTATGTCTCGCAAAGGTTAGATTGCTGCGTAAATAACGTAGATTTAACTTCGCTGTGATATTTACTTTTCTATTTTAGATTGTTTTAATTATATTTATTTATCTGTCGACGTCATCTAGGCCTAGTGGACTGAGATTGGCTGAATATCTAACGGTTATGAGTTCGATTCTGAACGAATTGAATTTTAAGAAAAATCTCAAAGTGTGTGTGTGTTCATTTTTGTTTATTTATTTATTGGCATACAGTAGCGAGAATTCCCCACTTTCCACTGAATTAAGGACATTGTGTATTGATTGGTGGAACTCAAAGCCGCACTAAGCCTTATTATCAGAACAAGAAAACGAAAATATTAAATGTTCTTTTTTTCAAGTGGAAATCGAATCCAGAAACTGCATTGTTTATTTTAACAGGGAGAGAAAATGGAAATAATTCATTCCCCCAAGTGGGTTTCGAGCCCACAGCCATCGCATTTATAGTTTAACACTGTATCATGATGGCCGTTGTCATATTTTCATTCAAGTCAATTCATCATTCATAGAATAGAATGAGAGTATATATAGAAGATACTTAAAGATTTCTTAAGTTATTCTAAGTGGAAGCTTAGCGCTTGCACCAAGGCCAAGACCTAGCTTTTTTAATTACACAATTTTAACTAAAATATGCTGAGATTAGAAAGCTTGTTTGAAAGTGGTACGTTGGTGCCAATATTTTAAGGTTATAGCTTTATTTATATATATATGAAAGGTTTATAATAATTAAAAATTAGTAAAATTTTTAAACTAAAACTTGTTGAATAAAAGACATAAAACATAACACTGAAACCGTCGTGGCTCAGCGGCTCACGGTATCCTGCACATAGCAGGTTAATTAAAGGGAACCTGGGAACCTGGACAAAGTGGCGAGCGACAAACTGTATTTCTATAAAATCTAATATAACTAACTCGTTTTGACAAACAAAAAAAATAAACCTATACATTTGATATTTTTTACTAGAAACCAATATATCAAGTAAAAAGGGTTATATTTTTATAGTTTTCCTTATAGACAATTGTAATTGGCCTCACGTTTCTGATCTCATTTTTTGTCGATTCGACAGCCCTTCAACGAGATTAAGGTATCACTCCTTCATGTATTTTATACAGAATAAAAATGTCATTTGAGAACAAGGAAACTTTATACGGAATGAAAATAAAAGTTTTTTTATAGCTTCACCCGCGAAGGCGCAAAGGGTACTTGGGAACCAAGTGTCAATTCCGTTCTCCACTTTCCGTTGAATTCTGGTGTTGAATGGCCAAAATCATCGCTGAGCTTGACTCGTCACCTGAGCGAAGAAAAGAAAATATTAAATATTTTATTTCCTTCAGTGGGAATCAAACTCACAACTGTGACGTTAACAGTCTCACGTACGCCTTTGCGAAACGATATTTATTTACATGAAACATTAATCTATAAACTTTGTATTTAGTCATACAAATATATAACATAATACATGAACTTCCACCAGCTAATTTGTACAAAAGAGAATTATTTTTGGAACACAGAATTTCATTCATGGATAGACAGGTATCTATTGAACCATCCATTCTATTGTCTATCATCCATTAACGTAATTTAATTACATACATCGAACATCGAACTCCGATCTTTTTGATAAGATATTATTTTAGCTACCGCTATGCCTGGGCTAAGCCATGTGCCAATATGGCAAACAAACATGTGCCAATATGGCAAACAAACATATGCCAATATGGGAAAACAAATAGGTACTTGGCCTTATTTATTTTGGAGGGAACCTTACTTTAATGTCAAGCTTCTTCAGCATGTGATAAGACACTTTATTCTTCGTTTTATACTATAATTCGAGACATTCGTGTTGACTGGCGCAACTTAACGCTGTGAAAATTAAAATTATTGAAAATTGTAAGTGAAAATTAAATTAAAATAGAAAAAAAATAAAATAATAATTAATATAGGCTGATCTTAGAGTGGAGATTATTAACGTATTATTATATATGCATTAAGTGTATGCTCAATTGTCCCATTCTTCAACTTTTGTAATTAAAATGATGTACATAGTTTACTTATTATTTATATTGCATGTGAAAGTCTCCTTAAAAGTTTTTTCATTTAGTGATAAGGAATATAGAAATAAAAATTATTATTGTAAAATTTATTCAAAGTCTGTACCACTGGTGTATCTGAATTAATAAATAAATAGCATCACGCTATATATCCCACACACTGTATCAGCACAGTAGGGAACCTAGTGTTAAGACTCTCCGTTCCCCACTTATATATATATATATAATTAATTCTATTTAAGTTCGCTTTCAATTCTACACATTAATATTATTAAACTTATCTTGAATAGAATATTAAATAGCAGGAGTAAGCTTTAGCCTAGTAATATGTTAAGCAATGTGGAAATTCAGGAACGTGGCCTCGTTGGCTTTGGAGAGAAACACCTGTTGTTGGAATATTATATTAGGAATTTAATTTATAATATTTATATCGAGACTAACAATATTTTCAAGCTCATGTAAAATAGTTAAATATTTAATATATGATCTTAAGTACAATTCACGCTAAACTGAGACAGTAGAGTGGTAGACAGAGGGAATCTAGTTTTAAGACACTTCGTTCTCCACTTTCCGCCGAATTTTAGGCATTGCGTTTTGTAAGTATTAAGATTGCTAAATATTAAGATTGCTTCTCATAAATGTTGTCACTTTTAAATAAAATCTAGTTATTATTTTTTATAGCATCCCACTGTATTTCTCATATAGTAGGGTAAGTAGAAGGAACGTATTTTCAGGCACTCCGTTTCTAAAAATATTTATATAATATCAGTTTTATGAGATACTAGCTTAATACCAAAGAGACTGCACATTTAATCTTGGATTGCAGGTATTCAAATCTGCATATGTAACGAACTTGAAGTAATACAAATTTGAATTACCAATTATGTTAGAGTAAGAGATACAATATCTCTTTGTCTGTGGTGTGTTACGTTATATTCTGTATATCAATACTAGGTGATGGTGATGATGATAAGGATTTTTTTGCATATCCCATATAGCAGTTAGGCAGAGGGAACCTAAAGTTAAGATAGTCCCTTATTTACTTTTCATCTCATTTTATTTTAACTGTGTGGAACTTAACACTACGATTGCTATCTGAGCAAAGAAACAAATGAACTCTGTTAGATTGTGGATTCGATTTCCAGTCGAGGAAATAAAATATTTTAATATTTTCATTTCCTTGCTCTGATAATGAGGTATAGCGCGGCGTTGAATTCTGCTACTCAACACACAATGCCTCCAGATTTCGACGAAAAGTTGCAAACGGAATTGTCTTTATTTTAATTTACAAAAATTCGATTTGTAAGACATTATTTATATATTTTTATAGTGATTTTTTTATAGATATAAATGTTTTGAATGTTTAATGCAAGCGTTGGTTCTGTGAAGTTACTTATTATTACTTTTTAAATTACTAATGGTTGATGTAATAAGAGACTCCGTTCCCATTAAGACACTTTAACGTTTTCTACTTTTTGACACCGTTTTCTACTTTTGTAAGAATTTTAAAAACATTCATTCAGCTTCATTTTAATTACGGTTTTATGATCTTTATTATATTAAATTAAATTTTATTATACTAAATTTAAATTTGAAATCCGTCATTACATAGATGTGCGACAACGTAAACGCGACAAGTTGTAAGTTCGATTCCCACTCGAGGAAATAAAATATTTAATATTTTTATTTTTTCACCCTGGTGCCTCCATTTTCCAATTTAGAACCCAGCATTTCATATCAAAGAAAACGAAATAACTTATAACTTAGAAAGTGTTTCGCCTAAAAAAATCATTATACAAAATGAATAAAGAGAAATAAAATAAAAAATCATCAAACCAAAAGTAAGAAAAAAATATATTTCTCAAAAAAAAAAGACAACTTTATAACATTAGAAGTTTGCAAATGAACGATTTGTCACGCGTTTGTAAATCCGATTTTCTTCCACGCATTTCATATGGAGGGAGCATTGTTAGATTTATATTCCTCGCCGACATCTCAAGTGGCACGAAATTATTTATACCTGATGGAGCTTTTAAAAATATACGCATGATTAATTATAGGTTATTTTTTTATTGTGGGAAGGGAACATAATGTTAAGACACTCCGTTCCCCACTTTCCGCTCTTTTTTTGAGACATTGAGTGATTATTTATACTCCCACATAATATTTCTAAGGGAAGCTCTCGTATAAAGTCATGGGAATAACCTCGTGCGTGGGACGGTTGTCAGCGCGTCGTATTGAAACTTCATGGTAATGTGAGACAATTTGACAATTGTGTGTTATTTTTGTATATTAAGTTGTTTTAGGTTCGAATCCTTTACTATCTTTTGATAATAATTTTAATATTTTCCTTTTTTAGGTTTAATATGGGTTTTTGATATTGAACTTTATCGTTATTTTATATGTAATGCCAGCCGTGGCTCAGGAAAACAATTGTGTGGTTGTTAACGCGACAGGTTATGAGTTCAACTCTCACTCAAAAGTGAAATATTTCATATTATCATTTTTCCACTCTGGTGTAGAAGCAAAGCGGCGGCGTTGAGTTTCACCACTCATTTTAGTACTCCAGAATTTAGCGGAAAATGGGGATTGGAGAATCCTAACACTACGCTCCCTCTGTCTACCCTTCAACATACGGAATAGAATGTGAAGCGAATAGAAAAATTTCTTTTAATTATTAATTTTAATAAAATATTTGAGTTTTTGATAGCCTATTTATCTATATATAGGCTATAATTATTATCATGTTAATTGTTTCGATGTCACCAGCTGTACCTGTGTGATATTTCAATTAGAATCCATAATGGATTCTCGCGACCACAGTATTAAGCGAAAATTAAAAACAAATAAACTGCTAACTAAAATCACAAAGTTCCAATATCATCATTTTCAAAATAAAATAATGGGCGTTGCGGGCTTCAGTGAAATGAGGTGTGAACGCGATGGGAAGATGAATCGACCTAATGTTATGTTTTAAATGACCTATTTCATATAAAAATAATATATTTTTCTTTTTTTTCGCAAATATTATACACCATAATTATATATTTCCTTCAGTTTTGCGTGTTTTTATCCCGTTTAGAATACGTTAGGCAGAAAAAACCCAGTGATCAGACACTCTGTTCTCCAGGTTCTATCCGAAGTCCAGACATTGCATGTTGAGTGACGTAATTTTGTGTTCCCTCTAGATCCATTCAAATTCAAATTCAAATTTTTAATATTCGAGAAACATCTAATTGTTAACACGATATTTGTGAATTTGAATAACATTCGTTGAAATAATAAAATTAAAATTTTATTAATGTTCCTTGATAGAAAGTACAGCGTTAAATTACACTAATTAACAAGTAAAATACATAATAAGTTCTTCAATACTAATTATGATTACTTTAAAAGATATAATATAAATTTAACACAAAAAATAATTATAATGGAATCAAAAAAGTTTTTTTCTCAACTACTAATTTGCAAGCAACAATTGTGTTCCATAAATAATTGTTCTGTAACTTCAAAGAACTACACTGCTACGAGTATAATAAGTGGATGTCAGTTACTTCTATGGACTGACACGCCCGATTTATTTTTAGAAAATCAATATGCATATATTGTTAAAAGCTCATTGTATTTAAGTAACCTAGGTACACAATATAAAGATTGATTGACAATTATTTTATTTTTTAGCTTTACGCAATATCCCATATGTAGCAGGGCAGGCAGAGCCAGCCTAGTGTTAATACACTCAGCTCCTCATCCTCATTTTAACTTCTCTCTTTCTACTCTCTACAAAAGTAAAGAAAAAACCTCATTAGCTGTTACATTACAGTGTTTACAGCTCTTTGAATAAAAAAGTAAAACATTGATAGTATTTTCTTTGCTTGATTTGGGCTTATCTTTAAAAGGGAAGCTATGACAAGGTTTTTACGAGTAGGCATGAGCTTTATAGCGGATGGAGCAGAAATGATGAAAAACACGCTGGGATTATTTCTGGTGAAGATGATTGTAAGTCACAAATACTGGTGATATACATATTACTATTATGTATATATATCATTGTAGAGGATACAATGTTTTTTTCAAACTCCATAACATGTGGAATAAAGGGCATCCGCCTTTTCAAGCCTCAAATTGAAGACTTGATGGTTGATGACGTGTCAACTACTGGATGGCCCTCCAGGAAGTGGTGGAAACCAGACTAGAAGCAAGCCAGAAGAGGGTGTAAGATTACAATTCTCCTCTGCATCTTTGATTTCTTCATTTTTGCGTGAGCCAGGACTTATCACTGAACAACCGGTACAATACGATAGTCATCGGAGAAACTAAATTGGGACTATGGGATGGAGTTTGGATGGACTGAGGAACCAAAAAAGGTATCCACAAAATAGCAAATTGTCTTGAGCATCACCGAAGTTGTCGTCTTTAGTAAAATTGCATATCCCCTTCGTCTTCCTATTAGTATATATTATATACTAGTGCGTACGGACGCGGCTACGCCCGCTTGAACTATAGACTATTTATTAAATATATTTATGAAATTATTTCCGGTTTTCAATAGAATTTGTAAGAAATAAGTGATAAGTAAAACAGGACTCGATACAGCTGAGGTGTCAACGGCGTGATGTGTCAACAATTAAATGCGTTTTTCTTTAAAACTATTGCATGCAACTTTGAAATAATGTAAAAAGCAAATTTTATCTTCGTTTAACGTAGAAAATTTATAAAGTATTTTAAAGGATAAGGATTAATAGCATTATGGAAAAATATCCCTCACAATAAAAAATATATTGAAATGACAATTTTTAGACAGAAATACACACACGAACGTAGAAATATACACTACACGTTATTCTTAAAAGATACGAATATGCTGTCGCAGACTTTTTTGTAGATCTTATTAAGAGGAACAATACTCCAGTACATTATTTTCATGTAGTACTTACCATTAGAGCAGCGCATGCGCGAAAGTGTCTCAACGGGTAGGACTTTATACACATTTATCTTATTTATGTTAATTTACCTAAGAATGTACAAATAATAAACTATATATAAACCTTCCCTGAGAAACACTCGACCTAATGGTGAAAACCGCATCAAAATCCGTTGGGTGGTTTAGAAGAAGAAGAGTTAGAAATTTCAGACAGATACGAAAAGCGACTTTGTTTTATAAGATATAGGATAATTAATAATTTTAGCGAACAATATTAAATAAAATCCCAAATGATTAAAGACTTAAAGAGTCTTAAGCCCATAAACTAAATATTTAATAAATCTTTTTTGAACGCTTTCGAGCCTATCGGAATACTTCCTGTAAGCAGGAGACCACACCTGGCAGTAGTATTCAAGCTTACTACGAATTAAACTATTGTAAAGGCGTAGAATTGTAGCTGGATTTTGAAAATCCCTTGATTGCCTAAAAATGAAGCCGAGTAACTTGAGAGAAGCTTCAACTTCACAACAGTGTTAACGTGCTCTTCAAATCGCAATTTACTATCAAATATTACGCCAATGTCCCTAACAGAGCCTGTCACATTAAGATTTTTGTCTGAGATATGGTAGTAACTGATAATAGGTCTTTTTTTCCTCAAAAATCTTATGAAGCTACATTTGCTTGGGTGGAGGACCATTCGATTTAAATCACACCATTCTACGAGTCAAGATTGCCTTGTAAGGCCACCACGTCAGATTCTTGTGTTATATTTTAGCAATTTTTAAGTCATCAGCAAAGAAATAAAACTGACAATTTTCGAATATGTCTGCTATATTATTAATGAATAGCACAGAGAATAGAAGCCCCAAATTAGAGCCTTGCGGAACCCCAGAAGTAGCACTAAAAGACTCAGAGCTCTCACCATGTATCACTACTCTGCTATTACGATTAGAGCGGTAAGATTTGCACCAATCAAGAAGGATACCAGATATACCAAAGCTTAATAATTTTCTAACTAGAATACCATGGTCTACCTTATCAAATGCCTTAGAGAAGTCCATGTAAATTACGTCTACTTGTAGGTTTTTATCAACTGAATCGATAAGATATGAGACGTAATTAAGCAAATTAGAATTGGTTGATTTGTTTGGTATAAAGCCTGGTAAATAGTTTTGGGTGAAGTTTTCTTAAAATAACAAATTTTGCAAGCCGTTGCGTAGCAACGGTCGCGTAGCGACAGTTGTTATTAACATGGCCGAGTAAATTGCATGTCAAATTAAAAAGTATTTTAATATATTAGTATATATCGACAATATTTCAAATATAAGAAAAAAAAGTATCCTACGTTCATCCCGGTACCCTCAAGTATCTATCTCTATATGAGTATTTTATCACATTTAAATTGGCGGTTTGGCCCTGATTCCGTAAAAGGCAGACAGACAGACAGAGTTACTTTCGAATTTATAATATAGGTATGGATATCTACATTATTTCACCCGGTTATTCAACTTTCTTATACGCACTATCCTAAGCCTTGTAGGCTAAGTTCGTATGCCTTTGTACCAGGCACAGTTCATATGGCCGTAAATCATACGATTTTGCCCGCGTCACGCAGAAAAAAACAACTTAAAGGGAATATGCTTCTATGACATCTATTTTTGTGATTTATTGGATACGTTATATATAAGAATACAAAAACTGACGGTCGAAGATATTGTGGCATATTTAATTTAAGGCTGGGTGTACATTTTTTATTATTTGTATTTTTAGCAATTTTTAAGATATTATTAAGCATAATGAAAAATAATATATTTTAGGACATTTTTTTTTTCAGTTTCCACGTTCTGGAATTCCCGACAATTGAGCGGGAAAAAGCATAAAGCATTTTTTATATCATAATTCTTAAAAGCATATTGTGTTACCTTGCTAAGTTTGCTGAAACTCTATAATACTTCAAACTACAAAAACCTTAATAACTCTTTTCATCATAATAAATGTAGTATATAAAACTCTTATAACACATAAAAGTAATAATAGCCCGTAAAGTATACATAAAGGCGGCGTTAAAGAAAAACGATCAAAGTTTAATTACCTCCTTATACCATATAAGGTAATATAAGAGAATTACAAAATATTAATAAAGGAAAGTTAGAAAATAATTTCATATGAACCTTCATATGAAGTTATTCTCTAATATTCCCTTTTTTTCAGCTTCACGCTATATCCCGTACGGTAGCAGGATAGACAGAGGGAGCTTAGTCTTAAGACACACTTTCCGCCGAATTCTGTATACATTGCGTGTTGATTGGTGTAACTCGACGCCGCGCTTTGCCTCAATACCAGAGCAAAGAATTTAAAAATATATTGTTTTTTTGACTGGGAATCGAACCCACAACCTTCGGATTACAGCGACACGCTTATGCCACGGCGCCATAAGCGCTTCTTATTATTCATTGTATTTCTTAGAAAACATATCCTTTATAGGATAACAGTGCTCTAGGCGCGATTATAATGTCAGTCAAGTTGGAATTTTGGATTAAGACGTCACGAAAATAGCTGGAGCTTCCGCGTGGGAAGTTCATGTACCTATTGAATTCGAGGAATTTACTATGAGTTGGGAAACAAAGTTACTTTGCTATAGTATGTCGGTATATGAAAGTTTTCTGCTTAATAATTTCAGCATAAATAACTAGGCATTTTTAGCTTCATGTTTGTATCATGTAGAGATGAGTGGGTAGAAGGAACCTGGGTACCCAGTTTTATGACCATCGGTTCCCATTAAAACACTTCCGTTCCCCAGCTTCTGACACTTCCGTTTTCTTTTCGAAGCTTTGCTTGTTAAATGGCGGAACTCATTATGGCTAGCTATTTAATATCTCTTAAAACATGATGGATATCGGGGTACAGTGTGTATTGAACAGTTAGTGAACTTTTCTCTGTCTATTCTGCTATATCGACAAAAATTGCACCGAACGTAGCTTACTAATTGTCCTAGCACTAGGTTCCCTCCACGTACTCTGTTGGAAGTAGACGTAAACACCGTTTTTTATAAACAAATTCAATTCCCTATGCGCAGGGGAATCTGGGAACAAACAATCATATTATGAGCGGAAATCGTAAACACAATCGACAGTCAATAAAAGGATCACCTGTCGTAATAAAAAAACAATTCCTCTTTGACAAAACAAAGGCAAGTGATATATATATATAATTTCCCCAGGGGTGCCAACAAAATTAATCATTCGTGTCAAGGGAAATCGACTATTCAAACGTAGAGACGGAAACTTTTAGCGGAAATATTTTGAAGGTTGCACTGTGTTTATATATCTATACTAATATTATAAAGCTGAAGTTTTAATTTGATTAACTGCGCTAATCTCAGGAACTACTGATTTTTTTTTTAAAAAAGACTGATTGTCTTTTTATAATTTTTTTTCAGCTTTACCATGTACCTCATAGTAGGCCTCATAGGGTACCTAGGAGCCTAGTGTTGAGACGAAGCGAAAACGGACTGATAGGCAGAGTGAAGAAATGAAAATATATATATTTTTTTATTTCTTTGATTGGGAATCAAACCCACAACCTGTTGCGTTTATAGTCGCAGTGCCACTGCGTCCAGACTGATTTCATATCTTAAAATGCAGAAAACAAGTAAAGTAATGAATATGTAGTTTATATATATATATTATATATTTATATTTATAGATTGAAATATAATATTTTTCTGTTATGCACTATACTGTCCCCGCTGTTTCACAGATATCCACTTCCACTGGTAGGCTGGAAGAGATTTCTTTTAGAAATAAGCCCACCCTTGTCAACAAAATTTTTCTTCTCTTAAGTTTCTGTATTTTGTTTTTGTGCAATAAAGAATATATATTATCTTCATACTGTACCTGTGTAAATTTGAGGAAATAAAAAACAATAGGCACAGTTATATATGCTCCAAATAGAATATAACGTTAACTCTATCAAGAAAATTATGTATCTCCATAATTCGGTCCCCAAAATGCCTTGTTGATTATAAATGTCATACGTGAGTAACATGAGTAAGACACCACAGACAATATAAGGACCGAAATTATATATTATTATTCAAAGTACATGTTCTGTCTCCCATCGTTTCTGTTTCAAATAAAACAATCAGCTACAGCAGGCAGCAGGCAGAGGGAACCTGGTGTTAAGACGCTCATTTCCCCCACCTTCCGCCGAATTATTCAAGGCATTGCGTGTTGAGTGGCGGAACTCAACGCCGGGCTTTTGTCCTTGGTGCTAGAGTGAAGAAAAGAAAATATTTATGCTTATATAATTAATCCTGGCGTAGGGATGGAAGCCGCAACCGTCGCGTTGCAGTCAAACCCTTGTGCCCCTGGGCCACCAGAGTCGCACACAGTATAAGGACCGAAACAATATATTGTTATTCAAAATACGTGTTCTATCTCCCATCGCTTCTATTTCGCGGATCATAATATGACAGAACATGACCTGGGGAGTTTAGTCATTTGCACATAAATTTGTCGGACGCTGCCTTACCTTCGTACTGAGTCTTACTTTATTTATGGATGAGAGGATCGATGGGACAAGCTTATTTATGTGGGCTCAAATACTTATTTGAGGTCGCTTGACTGCAAATGCGACAGATTGTAGCTTCGATTATGACTCAAAGAAATTATATTTTTAAGATTTTTATTTTCCTCGCTTTGGTGACGAGGCAAAACGTGGCGTTAAGTTCAACTACTCAACACGCAATATCTTAAAAGTTTGGCGAAGTATCTTATTATTAAGTAGATTCCCATATTCCCTCTTGTTACTCTGCTATGTGCGTGATACAGCGTGAAGCTAAAAAAAGAAAATAAATTTTTGTACATACTTCTCTCGCGGCGTTTGAGGTAGGTATTATTTCACATGGATGGGTACTATTCTAGGCACTTTATTATACGGGAAATTGCGAGCTTGGTGATAGCATTGAATGTCACCCTTTTACATTAAATTTTAAATGCGATGCAAGTTTCATATTTGGGGCATACTCATATGAGTGTTATGTTACAATAGCAATAAAAAATAAAAGAAAATAGAAAAATTTTTCAATCTAAATTTGACTATGCCTACCCCCTTATAATATCTGGATAGTCTACACATCAAAATTGAAAAAAAAAATGTAAAGAAAAAAATTCAAATTCTATCATTCGTCCCCTTCTGTGGACTGTTCAGATTCGTAGTTCATAGTTTCTAAAATATGTAATTTGTGTTATTACGCCATATATTTTCATATTTTCAGCGTAGAATATACTTGAGTTAATTTTTTATTGATTATTTCCAAAATGTGCTTCAGCCTTTTTACTATAATTGCAAATAAACTAGCCGTTACACGTATATGACTCTTTTCTGTGATCCAAAAAATCTGCATTTAAAAAATGTCTATATAATATGCTATAATTTGCTTACACCCTTTACGCAAGACGGATGTGTATTTTTATATTCCAATATAAAGAATCGTGTATTTTGTTCATTTTGTAAAAGATCAATGATCTTTCCTACTTTTAGTGTATTTTGGTAAGTATGTGCTACTTATATTCGTAATTATATAGGCACAATGGCTTTAGAAGAGTATTTTTGAAATCTCACTCGCCATTTCTCTATCCTTGAAAACTAAGGACCATCGCTGATTTATCGAATACTATTATTAATAAAAATATATGTTGTAATGTCAAAATATTTTTTTTGTTCATTTGTGTATGCTTGCGCTTGTAAAACTAAACTAACAGCTTTTTGCTATTTTATAATGACCAAAATAAGATCGATATATCGTATATATCTTGAAAAATTAAATGTAGACTAATGTTTCACATTATACTAAACATATAGCATTTTACAAGTGTCAAGTGGTGTAACTTATTAGCTTAAATAACGAAATCTTAGCTTAGCTAGCTTTTTTACATTGTTCCAGCCACATTGCCCTATTCAAATAGATCTGGGGTGCACTAAAGCAATGAAGAGAAGAAAAAACGAAGACGTGAGACAAGTAGAGCTAAACAAGATGCTATTATTAACTAATAACGTGCTATGATATGTAGAAAACAAAACATTGATCAACATTGATCGTCATCACCAGCTGATGATTTACATATTAGCTTCTAAATCATCACCGGCTGCGAGGCGGAACCTAATAACTGCAACACAGTTAATACTACTGCAGTTATTACCGATTAAAGTTGCTATTGTTATGTATGAAATATTAATTTAATAAATATTACTATTACTATTATGTTTCTCTCTTAAGATTCACGGGTTCAAAAGAACCCGGTCCTTTGGAAAGCTTGCGTGGGGACACAGGTCCAACACGTCGAGGTCCTTAAGAGAATATACAAATGTTTTACTGTGACGCATCAGCCGGGATCTATCGCTGGGCAACCACAGGTAATTTCCCAGATATGGTCGCCGGTTAATGCGTAGGAACTATGGAAAATATGGAAATCTAAACTAGGTCTATGGAATAGAATTTGGATGGACTCGCTATTGGATGAGCTTACCGGACGTCCGCCTTCACAATAGTCTCAAATTGAATGGTTGGTGAACGGTGACTCACCTCCCACTAGATGGGCTCCCACAAAGCGGCGTAATGCCTCAGGCGCAACACCGGGATGGTCGGCTAAGGGTGCAGAGAGAAGCAGCAGCGGGGCTCACCATCACAAGGAGCTCGTGAGTGGGATTCCCCGTTATTACAACGTACGTCCACGTTATTACAACGTACGTTCCCGTTATTACAACGTACGTCCCCGTTATTACGCATTACGTTTGAGCATTTCCACCTTTTCGAGCATATTGCTCTTGCGCTCCACTCTGCGGGCCAATAAAGGAAAACCAGAAGCGGGGGATAGAATACAACTCCCCTCCGGAGGACTCAGGTCCGTGGGCTCGCCACTCCCCAACAGCTCGTCACAAGCTGCCCTGCGGGCTTATTATTATTATTCTGTGAAAATTACTATTGTAAATATGGATCAAAAGTTCAACCAATCCATTTTGATGGATTAAAAATACAACTTTATTTACGTTTAAGAAACAGAGTTTTTTGAAAATGACGAAGAAAACTTTATTTTATAAATTTTTTTCGATATAGTTGTTAGCCATTCATTATTGAGTAGATATTGTTTAGTTTGATTAGAACTCTTTCTTATTGTTTTAAGAAGCTAATATTTGTTACAGCATCATTATCGATATGTTAACATTGTTTATAAATTTATTCATTGTTTAGATAAAGATTTTGAGTGTAGGTTCGTTGAGGTATGTAGAAAATGACTGAAACTATTATGAACAAAGAAATAATGATAAGAAAACATGTATGAATCTGACATTTACTAGATTTTTTTGATATTTTCGTGACAATATTGATGTCACAATATAATCAAGGACGTTATTAACCAGTACTATTATTATGAGAAGTAGGAAACCAAACAAATACATGTAGCACTAATACTTTATACTTTTCTGTAGAACTGTGTCCCTTCTGTGGACATCAAAAAAAATTATGCATCAAATATGTTTTTCAAAAACGAATTATGATCTGGTCTCACATTTTTTCTGTATTAGGTTAATCTATAAGAATTAAATGAGACTGATTTTGAACAAATATTTCACTTTTTTTTTTGTATACATTCAGGTCGCGATTTGTGTATGACCATTGATAATTTTTTATCTAGTTATGCAAAATCAAACAAAGCTGGCAGAGGAAACTTTTCTTATTGACTGGCTGAACTCAAATCAATGCTTTGTCTTAATACTAGAAAATAATAATTCGTACCCTCGAAAAGAAATCGAACCGACAACCATCGTGTGCCACTACGCACCGGTTTCTCTAGGGATTTATTCTATTTTAGATAAAAATGCAGAAATCTCGTAATTATATAGAAAAGCGTAATTAGTTATTTAAATGTCAGTGTTTTAATACAATATACCGAAAACAATATACGAGTGTCTCGTGCTATTACAATGAGATATAAGATCTCGCTTCACGTACAGCTCCTTTGAACCGTAACCCAGTGGTACGATAAACCAGACTAACAAGCTTATTATCTATTTCTGTACTAATATGACAAAGCTTATAAATTGGGATGGTTGAACGCCCTAATCTCAGGAACTAACGTTTTTGTTGGCTTTACGCTGTGTTAAGGAACTCTGGAGGCGTTGTGGGCTCGCCCACTGATGCTTCCGTACCAATTTCAAGCTATAAGCTGTATTTCCCTTTATATGAAACGAACTAATCTATAAATTTTTAACTTTTCGGATTTTTTAATTTTTGTATAGCATTTTCTGACTTCGTGCCAAATTTAACTGTAGAAGCATTAAAATCGATCGTATTATTTTATTGCTTCGAATTAGAAGCTTAATTTTTACTGTGCTTCGAGGGACTGGACTACGATGGACGACAACTGGACCGCCTTTTGTACATTGTTTTTTTGTAATTTTATATATAAATAAATAAATAAATATTTTATATAAATTTCAGCTTGATACCTCCACGCGATCTCGGGATCTTGACAGGTCTTGACAGATGGACAGCCATGTGATCCCATATGGCTTACGTTTTTACCTTTTGATTCACGGAACCCTAAAAAAATGTCATTTCAAACATTTTATATGATATATAAAACTACTATACTGAAACTTCGTTCCAACAAGTATTTTTCAAAGGATATTGCTAATATTCTCACCTTTTCAACGATTTCTTGCTGAAAGGACTTAACTTAAATCAAGACGTATAGCTTCTTATATGGAGGCTAAATATGAAAAACTGCTATTACTGGAACAAATGAGTTTTCTCTCTCTAGTATATAGAACTTTATTTCATATTTGAAATAGTTTGTTCTAGTTAACTGTAGGTTGTTAGATTTTTTAATTTTTTTTGTAGTTCGCTTGCAGGGATAGCACAGTAGGCAGAGAGAATCTACTGTTGAAACACTCCGATCTTTATACTCTGAGTTTATGAGACATTACATGTCGAGTGACGGAACTCAACGCCTTGGTTTGTCATGTTACCAGAGCATAGTAATGAATATATTAATAATCCATTCTCTTGAGTGGGAACTTAATACACAACCATTCTATAAATTTTAAAGCTTAACTAAGCAGCTATACTTTGTGTTTTTTCTAGTCTAAGTGAATTACGAATATTTTTAATTAATATTTGAATTAATAATTTAAAATACTAAATACATATTATATAAGTAGTCTATTGTACTAAATAATCTTAAAATATTCGTATTACGAGTAGACGATAAATTAATATTTAAATAATATATTTACTTCATATTTTTTAGCTTGGCAACATTTAAAAACGGCAAACTCTTGTATAAGGCTGATTACTTTAATATAAGCTTCACTCGTGTTCTGAATATAAAAAAAAATCATGAAATTAAAACTTTAGCAGATAAAAAATTCAAACAACACATATGATATTCAAAAACGGACTAAATAAAAATTATTGTATTCTGAACTAAGTACTAAAAATGTTTTTTATTAAAGTTAAATATATATAAATAAATGAATCAGTTTCACGCTTACCTTGCACACAGCAGGGCATGTACAAGGAACCGATAGTTAAATCACTCCATTCCCCATTTTGCGCTGAATTTCGAAGGTATTGCGTGTTGAGTGGAGGTTCCCAAGTTCCTTTGCTCCCGCACACAGCAGGTAAGCATAGGGAACCTAGAGCGTAAACCCAAACAAAAAGTAAAACTTGTCATCGAATTACAAACACAACACATTTAGAATTTCAAATCTCACTACATCCAACTATTCCATAGGGGGTGGTAAATTTTCCGTCGAGCTTTGGTTTCCAAGCTTTCTGGCCTATTTCGAGTGACCTACTTGCATATGGCGACTGCATTGTAAGGATATGGCTGTGATAAGCATAGAAATGACTTTTTATGTGACATCTTAGATCCAAGGTTAGAAGTATATCCATATTTGTGAGTATAAGTTTGGGATTTGTTCGTGTTATACTTACGTATTAGGTTTTATTGAGTTTTTCTTGTATTTTTGTATATTTCTAAGATAGGTAAGTAGGTATTTATAATTTTAACACTATACTGAAAATTATTCGTTTTTTTTATTTCACGCTGTATTCCTTATATAGAAGGGTAGACAAAGGGAACACTCCATTACCCACCTTCCCAATTGCGGAAACGGTTCTTAATAAATCGAAATTATAATATCGTTTCCTCAACAACGAATCACGACGACAAAAAAAATAAAATTTTAAAATGTTTAAAGTGTAATGACGTCATATCACATGTAAGCACGAACTGAAATTCGAAATACGAAAGCATAATTCCGTTGATATGTATCTATGTTTCAATAGAACTATTGTTCTTTACACGAGCTCTAAAGAACAATCTGAATATTTGAAATTCGTTAATCTACTGTTGATTTTAAAGATTTTTTTGAGTCTCTGTTTTAATTTATAAAAGTAAAATTGTTAATTTATTAACATTTTCAATCATTTTAAATTGTGACTCCATACAAGGAATACAAAAATTCATAAAAAATGTATAAAATTTGACGTAACGGGAAAATTGTTTTGACATTGAAATTTGACGAAACGTAAATTTGACGTAAACTCGCGGCTCACGGACGATTGCTGAGGGTGCGGGTTCATATATCGCTACGTCTAAAATTTAATTGTTTTTTTTTTAATTTCAAAAATTAAACTCTACAAAAAAAGTTGCGAGCGGCGACTATCTTGTAATATAATATTTATTTTACTTTTTTAGATAAAGCAAAAACAATTTATTTATTTACCATAAAAGGAAGCCATTAGAAAACGATAATAATAATTAACGATGAAGAAATTGTAAACAAAATCAACCCTTCAAGGAAAACATAACAGAATTACAAAGAAACTATAACGACTTGCGGAATTGGATTATAAAAGCATAAAGATATATAATCTAATTTTGCAAAATAATATTTTAGTTTTCTTTGTTTGAGGCATGTTATGATTTAGATTTCGATTGTTTTATCTAATATCAGCTTAAATAGATTGAATTTTTTAATTATTTTCTTTTCTAGGGTTCCGTACTAAAACGGTAAAATAAGACTATTACTAAGGCTCTGTCGATGTCGTCTGTCTATTACTAGGCTGTATCTCATGAACGCTAATAGTTAAATAGACAACAAGTATGAAATAAAATAAATATTTAAATTTTTTTATAGATAATAGTACGGAATCCTTTGTGTGCGAGTTCAATTTGAACCTGCGCTTGACGGCTACAATGAGTTTTCATTATTATTTTATTTCTTTCCATTATTTTATAATATTTTTATTTGTTCCTCACAATTTTATATGTAGTTAGGTAAGCAGAAAATAAGTGTTAACACACTCCGGTCTCCACTTCTCGCCTACCTTCACTTCATATCAAAAACATTGTAGTGGCGAAAAGGAAACGAAGAAATCAAAATAAACCATTTCACCTAAATGGTAATCTAGAACCGTCAATTAAAACTAGGTGATATACCGGCTGTCACTATAGCCTCCTATGACATAATAAATATTCCTCGTCTATAAATAAAAAAAAAATCAGAGAGCATCAAAAAGAACAAATTACAAGCTATTTGTCATCTGAAACAAAAATCACAGTGTTTGGTGACGAATTTAAAATTCAGAAGGCGGCGAATCAAGATTCATGCCTCGGAATAATGATGACTTTGAACGACACGCCGTTTTATTGTTATACGAGTACGTTGTCAGACTTCCCGAATGAAGATTTACTGCTAGACTCTAATTTAAACATTAAAATATGTATATTTGAAACAGTAAAATTATAAATATTAAATTATAATATATTGAAAATCCGTCGTGGCGCAGCGTGTAACTGTAAGGCGACGGTTTTGGGTTCGATCCCCACTCGAGGAAGTGAAATATTTATATCTATACGCAGCTGAAAAAGAAAAATTGGTTTTGCATGTACCTCCTGTCTGCTCTACTACGTACAGGATACAGCGTGAAGATAAAAAAATTAAGTAATCTCGTTGTGGGCTCGATATTCACTCAGAATAATATATAGTTTTCATTTTAACACCCTAGCAAGACGAAGTGCGGTGTTAAAAACCGCTACTCAATACGTAATATATTAATTATTGGGCAAAGGGTAGGGAACGGAGAGTCATAGCAATAGTTTTACCAACCCAAAACCCTTATCAAAATATTAAACAAAGGAAGACATAACGAAATTATTATAATAATTTTCATATCCGTACATAAATGTAAACGTACACGGATGTAACGATTTCCTCTTAAACCCGCCTATCTCACGTCAGATTAGAAATGTCTCTTTGTGCCAAGAAAGGAATGTTACCTGAAGATTTTATTTTCTTGTCAATTTAACATTTTCACTCCGCCGAATTCTGGTAGCTTTCTTTGTGTGTTGAGTGGCGAAACTCAACGTAAATTTGACAGAAAATGGCGAACGGAAAATTTTAACACTAGATTATCTCTATCTACACGGTTATAAGTGGCATACAAGTGTGAAGCTGGAAAACAAACGAAAAACAATACTAAGTAAAAATGTCGATGCTATTGCTTTGGCTCGACACATAGTTCGTTAGTACACACATTTATACTTGCAAATGACTTAAACGTGGAGAATAGAGAATTTTACCACTAATTTATTTGCTTATTTCATTAAAATGGACCCTGAAGCGTTGTAAGTGTGCTTAACAAAAACTAGAGCTACGTAAAAAGTTTTCTGCAATTATACCAGTAAATTGAGGTCTTCATGAAGAAATTTAAAAATTATATTTAATTTACATTCATTAGTGATGAGGAGTGACTGACAAGAAATACTAGTATATGTTTAATTATATATCAAAGATTACAGCCTAGGAAAATTATTCTCACTGTATCCCGCACACAGCAGGGCAGGCATAGGGAACCTAGTGTTAAGACACTGAATTCCTTACTTTCCGCCGAATTCTGGAGGCGTAGTGTGTTGAGAGGCGGACTATTCTACTCCAGAATTCGGTGGAAAGTGGGGAACGGAGTGTCTTAACACTAAGTTCCCTCTGCTTCACCTCAGCAGGGGCTGCTGCGTGCGGGATACACCGTGAAGCTAACTTATTTTTTTTAATAAAAAAATATAATATTTTAAAAGGAGTCTTTGCAATCTACTCGCTTCGCTCATCAATCTTCACTTGCTTCCCTCATCAATCTTTACTCACTTCGCCCGCTGTAATGATAAAAAAATCATTTCTCTGAAGTTCATCTAGGGATCGAAACTCAGTGTTACAGCGTCCATCTAACTATAGTCGTAATGGTTTTAGGTACGATTCCCTCTCGGAGAAATGAAAAATCTTCATTTCATATTAAAAAAAAACATACGCAATTGTTTTTACATAATAAAATAACAATAAATAAATAACTACACTCCAAAAGACAGTATTACTATTTATTTCGTTCGCCGTTGAGCCCCAAGTTTGCCAGTCAATTTAAGGGATATATCAATATAGGAAGTATTAAGTTCAACCGACCATTTTAACGTAATGGGGGTCTAATAGCTGTGTGTACGTGATCCAAATCTGTAAATAGTTTATATTTTGTATCATGAAGTAACGTAATAAAAATTTATTATTTTCTTAAATGTTGTTTTTTTTTTAAGTGTAAACGTGACGGTTGTAGGTTCGACTCTCACTCGGGCAATTTAATATTCATTTTCTCGCTCTGGTAACACTAGGTTCCCTTTGCTTACCCTTCTACGTACGGAATACGGCGTAAAGCTAAAAAACTCGAATGACATGTGCAGCGCGGCGTTGAATTTAACCAATCAACACGATTTTTGGAATTCGATCGGGAAGCGGATATAATATACAATACAGAGAATAAATCTAAAGGTTTTTTGCACTTAAACATTTTTCAAATGACTAGAATGTTCCAAATGTGTCTTAGATGGTTTGAAATGAGCGCCTCGCGTGATTACAGGAGATGCGGTGGTTGAAATCTTCAGGCTTTTAGCCCAGAAAGGTTTTACTATAATATATTTTCACAAAATTTTACACACAAATTATTCTGTTCTCTCCTTTTATATGTTATTTTAAATTATTTTTAGTAAATTACTATCCCATCAAAAACATAAATTTAAAATGAAAGCCTAGTTCAGTAATAAAACATATGCTTTCAGCGATAAAAGAAGTGAGATGTAAATGTATGCCAAGTTCAATGGTCAGTCCTGAAATTTATTTTTAACAATATAAAATATTTTATAACAACTGAAAATGCCCATTCTTCTTACAACTTGGAGACTTTATTTATGTGTAATATCTGACTTGGCTAGTTTTCAAATTAATTTACATCGATATTAATGAATGTATTCAAATTCTATTCTATTCTATTCAGATTCTATTGTTTCTCTTTTTTTCTCTTATTTTTTTATTAACAATTACTTCTGTTAAGATAGCTGGTAGGCTGACAATATTTCAAATTAAAAATCAAATCAGCTTCACGCTGTATCCCGCACACAGCAGAGTAGACAGAGAGAACCTCATGTTAAGACACTGCGTTCCCCACTTTCCGCCGATTTCGGGAGGTATTGCGTGCTGAGTGGCGGAACTCTACGCCGCGCCATGCCTCGACACCAGAGCCAAGAAATGAAAATATAAGTTTAAATAAATATTTCATTTCCTCGACTGGGTCGAACTCAGAACCAGTCGGTTTTACAGTCACACTTTGTGCCCCTGTGCCACGACTGACCTTACAGATAGTATATTATTATTAAATTTTATATATATTTCTATCAATATAATATTTATTTTTATATTTATTTTTTAGTGTATTTTTTTTCTGTTTTATGGTTCTGTACCTCGAAAGCAATAAAACAGAACCCCTATAGGATCTTATATAGGACTTAGTACTTAAATATTGTAATAATAATTCAATATCAAACTATCAAAATATCGACTATGCAAATACTCTTCCTATCTTATCCTCCTATATATATACATATCCCATCCTATCCTATATCTTATAAAACAAAGTCGCTTTTCGTGTCTGTCTGAACTTTCTAACTCTTCTTCTTCTAAACCACCCAACGGATTTTGATGCGGTTTTCACCATTAGGTCGAGTATTTCTCAGGGAAGGTTTATATATAGTTAATTATTTGTACATTCGTATGTAAGTTCACATAAATAAGATAAATGTGTATAAAGTCCTACCCATTGATATACTTTCGCGCATGCGCTGCTTTAATGGTAAGTACTACATAAAAATAATATACTGGAGTATTGTTCCTCTTAATAAGATCTACAAAAAAGTCCGCGACAGCATATTCGTATCTTTTAAGTATTCGTGTAGTGATCATATTTCTGTCTAAAAATAGTAATTTCAATATATTTTTTATTGTGACGGATATTTTTCCATAATGGTATTTATCCTTATCCTTTAAAATACTTTATTAAATTTCTACGTTAAACGAAGATAAAATTTGCTTTTAAACTATTTCGAAATTGTGAATAGTTTTAGAGAAAAACGCATTTAATTGTTGACACATCCCGCCGTTGACACATCAGCTGTAGGTATGTTACTTAAGTTTCACTTATCCGCTACTCTCACCAGTGCCGGTTTCAGCACTACCGGCGCGGCGCCCTGGGCGAAATTTTTTCGGCGCCCCCTAACTAAAATTTAATTACATACAAAAAATGGAATGGGTACAGCGAAAAAAAATACATATTTAAAAAACTAATAAAATTTCAGTTTTCTAGCCTTTCTATTAGACACTCTTTTATTAGGCATTCAAAGTCTATGTTTTCTGCAATTTCATTTTTGATTGACAAAGTAGTTCAATTTGTTAATCTAGATTGCGAGATTGTGGATCGCAGATATGTTCGTATTAGCTTCAGCTTGAAAACCCCCTTGTTTATTGAAAAAAACACATGGCAAGCGAGCGTAAGGGTTACCTGATGGTAAGTGATCACCGCCGCCTACGAACTCGTGTAACACCAGAGGGGCGGGTTACAAGTGCGTTGCCGGCCTTTAAGCTAACCACCCCGGTGTCTCGACGTATGGGAGCGCGGGGCCGCGGGAGTCCAAATTCATCGCAGCCCGACACTAGTGCTGGCCAGGTCCGTCTAGGCCTCGTCTCCTGTGCGGGGTAGTGAGACCTCCTGCATTATTGCCATTCCTCTTGACCGATTAACCTCCTATTGCCAAATAGGGAGGCGGGGATTTCCCCAAGTCCCTCGCCCCTGGACCCATTCATGGGGGCCGGAAAAGAGCGTTGCATCCAGTGCACCTTCTGCGGCCGTGGAAGAGAGCTAACATCTCCCTCTCCCGTTCCGCAGTTTCCTTCTGCGACATCACGTGCTCGCAGAAGGATGCCACCGCGTCCCACGACTCCGCGCTACCAACCATCCTTCGCACTACAACAGGCAGTGACAGATTGCCTCCTTCATTTGTGAGGACACAGCGTTGCTCCGCCCAGGCTACAAACTCGGCGAGCGTGTGTTGCGCCTCCCCGCAATGGGCACAGTGGTGATACCGAGCGCCCGGCTCCCTGTCTATGCGACGCAGATACTTGCCGAAGCAGAATTATTTGGTCACCCAAAACCAAGTTCGAGGCAAATAGACCAAGATGTCATTTAATGTGCGTAATGGCGATAGCGAAAGTTTGCTAAAGTTATAGAGTGCTGCCTTTGAGGACGCCCAAAAGTGATGAACTCCGGACGTGCAGCTCTCAAGGTTCTCGCCAATTTTGGCGATATACTCGGAACTTGCTCTGGTAAGTTGCCGTTTAAAGCACCTAGAGGCTCGACTATACTACCTATTTGAGCAAATCACATTCGGATCCTTAGTAACTAGTGCCACTGCCCAGATTGGATATGCCTCGCGGTTGCTAAAGGCAGCAAGTTTGCAATACGTATCAAACCAAGGCTGTGATTTGTCACCGATTGGCACTATAGTGCTAAGAATATGAAGTTCCATACCCTACAGAACCAGTTCGGCAACGGCATCGACACAGGTATCAGGATCGTCGGAAGAGAAGCAAATCGGCTCTCAGGAATAAAATGAGCAAAATGTACGCATCGTAACCCAATCCCCCCTTTCCCCAATAGCAACCGTTACACGTAAAGTCAATAATATACGCAATGCTATCCATACATTTGATAACAGTTCTTGTAAGTTGCGATCTTTAATAAAATTCAAAACAGACCGGACATAAACGGGCGGACACCCGTTTTTGTCGCGGCGCCCCTTATAGCCCGGCGCCCCTGGGCGGTCGCCCAGGCTCGCCCTACCCTAACGCTGGTACTGAGTCTCAGCATATAAATAAGTATATTAGTTACGTTGGCCATTAAATGTAGATCAAAACTGTCTTTTACTGTTTTTCATTTTAATAAGTACTTTAGAAGTTGTTACAATATCAAAAAATCNGCATCGGTGGTTCAGTAGTAGAATGCTCGCCTGCCACGCGGGCGGCCCGGGTTCGATGCATTCTGTTTAATTTTCCTCACAGGCAGCCACGTAGTGCTTGCTTTTCATCAGGGACAGAAAACCCTCTTCAGCATTCACTTGTGGTTAGAACTTGAAAAAAAAACTCGCCTGCCTCTATAGCAACGAAGATTTAGATGCGTTTGCACGTGTTGGATAATTGGAGTTGAATGTATTATTTCAGCGCGATATATTTGGTTTCATATTTTTTGTAGTAGTTATTAGTAGGTAGGCTTTTGTTTATAATTTCTTCCGTGTAAAAATAGTCATTTAACTATCTAAAAATAGTCATTTAAATATCTTTTAATTAGTACTTGAAAAGATTAGTAGCACAGATTTAAAATTACGATACCTACTAAAAAATCCTTGCTGTGTAAAACAATTGGAAAATACTAATTGAAACTACGAAAATGCGGGTTGCTTTAGGGTTTAATTAATTTCACATTATCTTAAGTGCTTTGCAAACATACATTATATGAATAATCCAGTAGTAAAAGCGGGCGAAGCCGCAAGAGTGTCGCTAGTAGAATAATAAGTACTAATATGTTTAAATTATAATAAACAATAAAGAAGGATTTTATTATAATCCATTTATTATATTTTTATATTTTTACGTGAAGCCTTTGAAGTCCAAATGATGACAGGCTTTCTCAGGACATAAATTAGTCATTTTCAGCTACAAATGGAGACGTATCTTATCTTAAAATATACTTGAAAGCATCGTGTTGTTTTAGATGGCTTACGTAAGTTATAGTGAAATTAGTCTGCAAAACAAATAAAATATTTACAAATGCCTGACATAAAATAAAGCAACATATATAAATAATGCATTGTTCTTATGTTATGTCAGGCACTAAGCGTAAAAATCAATTATCGTGAAAAGTTCATGATTGCTATTCTTTCATTACAGGCACTATAAGTAAATGATCCTAAATGAATGTATTTATTGAAAAATTATAAGAACATATTGAAAAATACTAGTTTCGGATTTTTCCCTTTACATACACCCAATTATTTAACCGGATGCTAAATTTCACCATTCTAGGTCATCTGGAACTTGGTTAGAATTAGGGTCTATAGGTCATTCAACCCCCCTAAAAATTAACGATTTTTGGACGTCATTATCTAAATAACTGTTTGAGCTGTATTTATGAAATGCACGTATACAGGTAGGATGTCTAAATATTTGAGCCAAATATGACAGGTTTAGGTGGAATAGTTATTGAGTTACGAAAAGGTAAAAAGTGGCTTCAAATGGTTCGTGTAAAATAACACACGGTGCTGCTCGCCAGTTCTGTTTATAAAAGAACTTGGCACGCGCTCCGCGCGTTTCAAATTCCTTTTTATTTAATATATAGATAATTTCGAATACAAGGTTTTACTAATTGTTAATTTAATTTTTTTTAAGTATAATAAAAAAAGCTCTAGAATGTGCTAAAATATTTATTTATTAGGCCCAATCAGTTCTACAGGCCGTCGCGGCGCTGCCGCACAAGGAGCGACTGTGATAGTTGTGGGTTCAATTCCCACTTAGAAGAGAAAAATATTACATTTTTCATCTCCTTACTGCAGTAACAAAGTAAATAATACCTCCAGAATTCGAAGGAAAATTGTGAACCATGTGTTTTACAAGTGGGTACACCCTGTCTACCCTGCTATATATATAGCGTGAAGCTATACATTTATTTATTGTGGTAAATAAATACAAGAAATGTTCATCTCTTTAATCAAATGATTTTTTTTTCAATATATTTTAATTATATTGCAAGTTGAGTGGTGGAACTCAAAGCAGTAATTAAAATTATGTATGCCTTTGGTATAAAATTTAGAGTTACAATATTTTTTAAAAAATAAATCAGTTTCAAACCACACACAGCAGGGGAGGGAGAGGGAGCCTAGTGGTAAGGCACACCGTTCCCCATTTTCCGCCAAATTTTTCGAGACATTGCCCGTTTGTTGAGTGGCGAAACTCAACGCCGAGCTTTTTGCATTATTACCGCAGCGAAGAAATGAAAATGTAAAATATTTCTTTCCTTGAGTAGGAATCGAACCGATATGCTGTTGAACTTACTGTCACACCCTCGTAACCGTACGCCACGACTGGCGTCGTAAATTGTTCTTTTAAGATTATTTAATATTTAATGTATAATTTTTTGTACATGTTAAAGACATTTATTACAGAAAATTAAAAATATGACTATCTCACTCATTAACATTTAGATGAAATTTTTCCAACAACGTCATAATCTAGATTTATTTTATGCTTCAGTTAAATTACATTACGTATACTAAGTGACTGCCATTGAGGCGCAGGGGAACAGACTATAAAAGAAGATTGTGGGTTCGATTTCCACTTGACGATTGTATTTATTTTCATTATAAGGTGGATTGAGATATCGTTTTGTAGTTGCCAATTGTAGTATGTACTTGAAATTAAAAACATTGACATTTTCATTTAGAACTGATGTCGAATAATAAATCTTCTATTTAAGCAAAGCTTTAAGTTTCGCTACCCAGTACCCCAATTTTGGTGAGAGACAGAGTGTTTTGATACTAGGTTTTCTCTGCCCTACCTTTTTTATACGGAATAAAGTGTGAATTCAAAAAATAAATGGAAACAGTATATTTAAATAACTAAAATATTATCAAACCTGACCTTGCAAGATATTTCGGCCTTGAACAAGCTTCAGTTCTCCAAATAGTTTAAGTTCCACACTTCCAACTTTACTAAGCATTTCAGGGAACAGGTCAAAATTTATAAGAAGCTTCATAAGTTTTGTATTTAAGGGAATTTATTTTAGTAGGTGTTGTTTGTATTTGAAAATCGGATTTAATCAGTTTTTTTTTTCATTTATATTAATACATTTTATATACATAAACTATAAATATAATGTATACTATAAAGAAGACCGTAGGACTGCGAACGAGTTGGTTGTTTGATCTCCATTTGGATAAATATTATTAAATATTATAAGCCGCTAGTTTAAGTGAAATATCAGATGAAAGGGCTCGGGCTAAGCTAAGCTTGAATTACAGAAAAATCTCGAGCCCTACAAATTTTGTACGGAACCCTCGATGGGCGAGCCCGACTTGAGCTTACCCGGTTTTTTTTCTTTCAAGCGCAGAACCCTAAAAATGACAATAAATATTGATTTCGCTTAACATAAATATTCTAATTTATTATACATACATTTCACGCGCATTCATTTCACATCAACATACAAAAAACCAAAAGGAAACTAAAAAGCTTTCCCAAACCTTAATGTCAAAGAGAACGAAAGTTCGTTTAGAATTCACTTGTTCTGGACATGAAAACGTAATGGAGATTGGCACTGCCTTTTAGTCAGACAGCTAAATGAAAAGTACAGAAGTACCAATAAAGTAGAGCTGACACGAGGAGCGACGGCACACGACACTGTCAAATTACTATAAAGTTTTATTTCATTTATGTTTCTATATATTCGTTTGGATGGTATTTTTCTATTGGAGTAGGTATACAGGTTCAATTCTTTGCTGAACAGGGTTGCCTAGTTTTTTTTTACCATAAAGGATTTCAGCAGAAATTGAAACAATATATGAAATTTTGAACTTAAAATAATGATATCTACATTTAGGAGGTCGTGGCACAATAGTTAATTCTGATTAGAGTCGCGATGGTTGTAGGTTCAGTTTGCACTAACGAGAATGGATTATTTCCTCAGTTTGCATTATCACATTCGGAATGATCAGAGAAAAGGTTGTTTTAGAAGCTACGATCTCTGCCCACCTCTATCGCCTCGTCCACTATCATTAACCTCCTCTTACATGTCCTCAGAGTTTTCATGCTTTTTAAGTGACTTTCCTGCAGTAACTTAGTCTTTAAAAGTCAACCGAGACCTCTTATTCATCAGGTTTTTACATCTTAAATCAAACTTTGCAGCCAAATACTTAAACTCACTCATTCTTTGTCGCTATTGAGTATTCTTAACGGCAATAATTATTACTTTTCATAGAAATTTGTATTTTAAAACTTTTACAAATCATTTTAACATTTAAATTTCAAATATTTTTAAAACACGGTCGAGTGACACTTATATGATGACTTCGCCGGCTTACAGCGGACCGGAACTACGGAAAAAGTAAAACAAAATATTGAGTACCTACTTCAATTATGTACAAAAAATTTGGCGGCAACGCTCGATTTCTTTCGTTTACAAAAGGAAAAATAATACTTATTTAGCTTCAATATTTTTTGGCATATTATTTAAAGAATGAATAACAAGAATAATGTTTGTTTTATAATATTTTTTTTCTGTATTCTTATTTAAATTTAATACACGAACAATATCTAGAAGCCGTCGTAGTACAGTGACACAAGGATGTGACTGTAAACGCAACGGTTATGGGATCGATTCCTACTAAAGGGAGTAAATAATTTAATATTGTCGATGTTGATAAAGAAAAAAAGCCCGCCATTGAGTTCCACCACCCTACACAAAATGCCTCCAAAATGTGGTGGAAAGTGAGGATTTGTCTATAGGAGCGGAGTCTATTAACACTATGTTCTCAGGTTCCCAATGCCTTGCTATGTATGCATAGAATACAGCGTGAAGCTAAGATAAATAATTGTCGAATTTTCACTAGAAACACATTTCAGCAACTCGTAACCAAGTTATAAAAGCAATAACTTAACAGAAAAACAACTTTTTTTATTTTCACAATAACGTTTGAACTTTTTCTTTCTTTTTTTTGTTGTTTACAATTGTCATTACCGTACGAATTTCATACTAATTAAATTAGAATATATTTTTTAATATTTTGTAGACGCCGTTAGGCTTTCAACGCTGTCTAAAGAAATCTTGAGTTACTTTAATTTAAATTTGGGTGAATATATTTATCCTATCCTATCCTATATCTTATAAAACAAAGTCGCTTTTCGTGTCCGTCTAGCGTTTCTAACTCTTCTTCTTCTAAACCACCCAACGGATTTTGATGCGGTTTTCACCATTAGGTATTTCTAGTATTTCTCAGGGAAGGTTTATATATAGTTTATTATTTGTACATTCTTATGTAAATTAACATAAATACGATAAATGTGTATAAAGTCCCGTTGAGACACTTTCGCGCATGAAAACAATGTAATGGAGTATTGTTTCTCTTAACAAGATCTACAAAAAAGTCAAGGACAGCATATTTGTATTTTTTAAGAATAACGTGTAGTATTTCTGTCTAAAAATAGTAATTTCAATATATTTTTTATTGTGAGGGATATTCTTCCATAATGGTATTAATCCTTATCCTTTTTTAAAAATAGTTTAAAATAGTTTATTAATTTTCTACGTTAAACGAAAATAAAATTGGCTTTTTACACTATTTCGGAATTGCGAATAGTTTTGTCGAAAAACGCATTTAATTGTTGACACATCACGCCGTTCACACCTCAGCTGTATCGAGTCATGTTTTACTTATCCCTTACTCTCAGCATATAAATAAGTATATTAGTTACGTTGGTCATTTAATGTAGATCAAAACTGTCTTTTACTGTTTTTCATTTTAATAAGTACTAAGTTGTTACAATATCAAAAAATCCTTGCTGCCAAACAGCTCGCCACTCGCGATGTGTCCCGCGACGTTTTGCTTATACAAGCGCGTTCGCCGCACCCGCCTGCCTTACACGCATCGGTGGTTCAGTAGTAGAATGCTTGCCTGCCACGCGGGCGGCAGGTTTCCTCACAGGCAGCCACGTAGTGCTTGCTTTTCATCAGGGACAGAATACCCTCTTCAACATTAACCACAAGCTCGAAAAAAAAACCCGCCTGTCTCTATACCAACGAAGATTTAGATGCATTTGCACTTGCACGTATTGGATAATTGGAGTTGAATGTATTATTTCAGCGCGATATATTTGGTTTCATATCTTTTCTAGCAGTTATTAGTAGGTAGGCTTTTGTTTATAATTTCTTCCGTATAAAAATAGTCATTTAACTACCTAAAAATAGTCATTTAAATATATTTTAACAAGTACTTGAAAAGATTAGTAGCACAGATTTAAAACTACGGTACTTATTAAAAAATGCTTGCTGTGTAAAACAATTGGAGAATCCTTATTGAAACTACGAAAATGCGGGTTGCATTAGGGTTTAATTAATTTTCACATTATCTTAAGTGCTTTGCAAACATACATTATATAAATAATCCAGTAGTTAAAGCGGGCGAAGCCGCAAGAGGGTCGCTAGTATAAGTATAGAATAATTACCATATTTTTCCTTTTCTTTGGCAAACGCCCAAAATTGCTGATCAAATTTTGATGTGGCTTTCAACGAACTGTGTTGTTAAGTTCGTATATAAGCTGAGTTATATAAAGCTACATTTTACGCTGTATCCCGCACACAGCAGGGTAGGCAGAGGGAACATAGTGTAAAGACACTCTATTTTCCATTTCGAAATCGAGATTTTCCGCCGAATTCTGGAGGCGTTGCGTGTTGGGTAGCGGAACTAAGCGCCACGCTTTGCCTCGACTGGCGCGAAGAGATGATATAAAATATTTGATTTCGTCTACAACATGTCACGTATACAGTCTGGCTTCAACTATATTATTTCACCTGTGACTGTATACGCGTGACTAAATGGAAATATTTAGTCGTTGGTGTGGGAGGTGACTCTGAGCGCAGGTACGGTGGATTCACTTTGAAACGACTGAAGTGACGTCATAGCTTAAAGCCCACTAATTAAAAGGACTATCTAACACAAAAGGATTCCTTAATTTAAACTTGTAGTTTCAGAGATAGGCACGTCTAACCAAACAACTTCAGAATATTGGTCTGAGGCTAGTCGTGGCGTAGGAGACAAAATGTGACTGGAAATGTGACTGCTTGTGGGTTCGATTTCCACTGAAAGAAGTGAAATATTTTAATGTTTCCATTTTATTCGGTGTGGTGTCGAGGCAAAGTGCGGCGTTGAGTTCCGCCGCACACGCAATATCTGCAGAATTAGGCAGCAAATTTTCAATGGATTGTCTTAATAATAAATTCCGTGCCGCTATAAAAACTAATAATATTAGTATACATTGCTAAAATAGCTATATTTAAAAGAAGAGTCAGGGTACGTTGCTGGTATACAAACCAGTATATTACGGATCCGCCATTTGTCAAACTTTACAGAACAGCAGTTCAAAACTTTTTTAATACCAAAGTTGATGTCAAAATATACATACATGCCTAATGGAACAACATTTTTCTTTCAGTATTTATAAAAGGTGATAAATATTATAAAGATATATAGTATGTTATAATATTTCTTTATTTAAATATAGTTCTAAGTGATTTTCCTACTTCTAAGTTTCCGGCAGCCTGCAAATGTGGGTTCGATTAAACACAAGAAATAGTACGGCGTTGAGTTCCGCCAATAAAACGAAAAAGTTAGAAAAAAGAACCCACTAACCTACATAAATAACTGTACCATTACCGTATCTAAAGGATAAAACAAAAATGGGTTAACCGTATTTCACGCACCTACTGCGATTAACGGTCTCTACATTACTTATACGAGTACCCTTACGGGAAGGGAAGTACTAATTTCCTTTACAAATTATATATTGACTACTGCAAATATGATAAATATATCGAGAGGGTTCCATTAAAAGGAGACACCAATTATATGTTAATAATTTGTTTTTCAGTTCAGTGTGATTGTAAACGACAGCTTGCGGGTTTGATTCCCACTCGAGAATATGAAATATTCAATATTTTTATTTCTTCGCTTTTGCTTTCGCTTTGCTTGTACCACTGCACCACATAAAAGGTAGAAAATTTAAGGCCATTTTTGACACTAGGGCACAAACGTGTGACTGTTTCTACGTATTCCGTACATAACAGGGTAGGCAGAGGGAACCTACACTCCGTTCCCTAATTTCCGCCGTGGTCAAATTCTGGAGGTATTGTGTGTTGAGTGGCGGAACTCAACGCCGCACTTGGCCTCGACACGAGAGTGCTACACGACTGGCCTCCCAGAATAATACACTCAAGCTAAATTGCTTAAATGTGCCAATTAAAATGTTTAAAATATTCATATTTTATTTTTAACTTTATAACTTTTTCTAATATTTAAAATTTAAACTATATTTATAGTTAAATTTATATTTACTTCTATACTGTTCAAATTCAAAGCGAACCAATTTATACAAATAGCAAACCACTTTACGGCGGTAGTTTAACTGCGGTTAGCGGTGACACTGCAGAATTTAGATTTACTTCTAGAACAACTAGAACACAAGGCTGAGTTTTGTCTAAGAGAAAACCGATTTTGTTCCATTATACTGAACTACTGATTAATATATAAGTAGTAAGATTTAATTTTGGTTATTACTTGGTAATATTATTACCAGTCAATGTGAATGTTATTTAAAAAAACACTGTCTCCATAAATATATTTGAATATTTTCAATAGGCTTGTAGCCTAGACTCTTAACCTTTAACTATGGACGTGATTTTTTTATAACACACATATGGACGTCCGGTCTGTCAGACCAGTTTATTTATTGGTTATATTCCGTCTGTTTTTAAAAGGAAGAAGACAATTTATGTTTTAGTTTACATGAATAGCCTCAAATCAAACAAAATCAACATAAATAAAATCGCTATTTATTAAACTTTACGCATCACAACGATTTAAGTAACTTAAAGCCACAATTTCAGTCTTTGGCCACATGCGATGACTCTTAAGAAAATAATACTATAAAAAAAAGACAGATAGTAAAATAAATATTTTTTTTACAAAATATAAAGTCTAACAATTAAAAAAAATAAAGGAATTACATCTTATGTAATAAAATAAAAATTTTGACAACACCTCAAGATAAGGTACTATTGAACATCGATACACAATGGCTTTCATCATTGTAGGCTAACAGGACGATTGCAGTCAACATAAGTATGTGTTGTCTTTCTATATATCTTTTGGGGGCAAAGTGTACATGTTTTTCAAGAACCCAAACGTCGAAACGCGAGTCAAAGTCATTCTTAATTCTTGGATTAGTTTAGTATACGAAACGCGTCTTTTTATTTGATAAAGTGCTATTTTCTTTATAAAATGTCGTCGCCCAATTCTTTTGTTTGATGTTGATTATAAGTTTTGTCCATTTTATCATAAAAACAAAAAAAATTGAATCTTTTTTAGGTAAATAATATTTATATTACTAAAATATATAACAAACAATGCAAGATAATATATGATATAATACAATTAAAATATTAAAGTATATTTTGTAATATTATAAAAATATATGGCGTTTTGTAATCATTCATGTATGGGAAACATGGACGTTGGGTCTGACAGACCGAGGCCCCTTTTAGAAAGTTAAATACTCACGTGTTTTGAACCCAGAGACACAACCACTGCTATCTACATTCATTTTGTCATTAATACGAAAGGTACTGAGCGACTCAGTGGCCGAGATCACCGAGAAGTGGCCGATTTGTAGAATTCGTAGAACTAGATGGGTCTGTCAGACCTGTGTCCCGCACACAGCAAGGTAAGTGGAGTGGAGGAACCTAGTGTTAAGAAACTCCGTTCCTCAGTTTGAGGCATTGGGTGGAGGAACTTAACACCGGGACTTGCATTGGTGTCAGAGATTACTTTAAGTGAGATCGAACCCACAACGATCGTGCTACAGTCCTTGTGCTCCTGCCGCCTCAACTCTCTTTATTCTAACAAAAATAACTCCATTTTTTAATAACTATAAAATATATAGAAATGTCAATATGACTTTATTATATAAAAACGTCGGAGGTCATTTAAAATTCAAATTGACTTCCACTTCTATCTAGAGAGACTCAGTTATGAAGTTACGGAAAGTCTTCGATATTCTCATGGGGATTCTTTAAATGAATTCTCGATCCAGTGTAGCTGTTCGCTAAGATGTAAATGTAGTTGTTTATAACAAATATCTTATATACTATATCAGTATTATAAATAAGTAGAGAAAAAGAAGTCAATATTTAATTTTTAACATTTAATATCTGAAATTAATACACAAATATATAGGAAATTACAGAAATGTAATAAAGTACACGCAATTTACAAGCGAAAGCGACTAAGACAAAGTGAAGTAAATATTTTATTTTATACAAATCTATATAAAAATTCATTTTTAGTTATTAAAATGTGGCATATTGTAATGACTGATTTTTGTATTAATAATAATAATAATACAACACTTTATTGCACAAATAAGAAGAGAATAAAATACAGTACATGATAAATATGATTAACAGTGCAATGGTGGCCTTATCACTAAAAGCGATTTCTTACAGGCAACCAAAAGAAAAACGAAAGGATTAAATTTAGTAAAGAAAGCAGAAAGGTGCAAAAAGTACTACGAAATATATAAGCCAATACATAAATAGCGAATACCAAATAGCTTTATATATAGACTAGCGACCCGCTTGCGGCTTCGCCCGTTTTAACTACTGGATTATTTATATGATGTATGTTTGCAAAGCACTTAACCCTTTGTATGTCAATGACGTTTTTTTTACTTAAATGATGTTTTTCAGATGTGTTTTAATAAATAATAAAAAAACCCATATTTTTTAATTTTAGCGAAATTTGATTTATATACCTAGAAAATTAAAATAAAGGGAGTGTTACAGATATGTCACACTGTCTTATAAAGGCATAATAAAAGTAAGATTTGTGAAAAGCTTTAAAACAGTTATTTTGCTTATTATAACAAAATAAAACCAGCTTCATGCTGTATTCCGCACAGAGAAGGGTAGGTAGAGAGAACCTAGTGTTAAGTCACTCCGTTCCCCACTATCTTCCGCCAAATGCGACGACTTTCTGCCGAATTCTAGAAGCATTGCGTGTTGAGTGGCAGAACTCAGCGTCGCGCTTTTCCTACGCATAATAACATAATGCTACGCCATATGTTTCACAAACTGTTCATGATACTCCGGAACATCAGAACATCAGAAATCTTGGGCATTCTTAATTTTTGCTTGGTCTCACAATGGTCTCACATTTCATTTTTTTTCATTTTATCGTATCTGGAGACTTGGGTCTTCGGCAGTTCATCCATGAAGGTTGATGAAAGCGTGACTACTTTGTTGTCTTTCCAGGCAACGCTGATGCTGCCAACATATTCTACAGAATACCCATGTTCTTTTTTTGAGATTTCATTGTCAGCGGGAAGTTTGCAATTAGGTATGCGATATATGCGACGACGTATCGTTCTAATATTTCTCTAAAGGCACTTTTTGACTCGTATTATTCAGTATTTCAACGACAGGTCTAATCTTGAAAAGTCAATCCTGGTCAGCGCTTCGAAACTCTAGGAAGATGTACTAACGACATAATATACAGCAGCCCAATATCTTGTTGAATATCCGTCTCCGTGGCACGAAAAGAAATGTTTAGATCTTTCTGAACAATATAAAGATGTGTTTCATTAGTAATCTCGGCTATAGAACTTATAGAGATTGAGGAAATAATTCGTTAAAAAACTGAAAAAGAGTATTAAACTCTAAAAATTCTTACGGAAGCATCTTATCGCTCGTAAATCGGAGTTGTGGCTCATTTAGTTTAAGTTCATCTTTCTCCATGTAATTTTCAGTTTTTCTCTATTTTGCCGATGTGAAGAATTTTCTGGTTGCGAAGATGTTGTAATAGCGGCTAGTTGTTGGGAAACAAAAGCATCGTCATCTATATTTTCAATAATGATGTCGATATCCAACTCCTGAGTTTCTTCAAATGAGATTTCTAGATTCGAAGCGAAATCAGGATCTATAATTCTATCATCATCGTCGAAACCATCTTCACTGTCCTCATAGTTGAAGAGAATCTCCGTAATTTTGTCATCTATGAGATTTCGGGAAGCCATCCTGTCGAAAAGCCAAAAGATCAATGTACTGCACTGTAGGAACATAATAACACAATGTGACAGAATGGTACATACAGTAAATCTAAAATTTTACCATCAATTATCAAGTATTATGATACACAAATATAATATAGGAATCAATACTTACTTACCTGTTTATTCACAAAAATCTTTTGTATTTACACATGTTTTTGTATTTTTTTTTATTTTTAAATATTTCGTCGTTAACGTATGTTACAAATCGGCGGCAGCTGAAGTTTGATTTTATTTCACTACTTGTTACCACATCTAGTTCTCAATTATTATACTAAAATGTAATAATAGGTTCGTAACGGATGAGACACATTGAATTAAAAGTAAATAAAACGTCAATTTGAGATTTTATAAGGAGTTGATCGGTTTGTTACAGTAATGTCACACGGTGATACAAAGGGTTAACCCTAATGCAACCCGCATTTTCGTAGTTTCAATAAGGATTTTCCAATTGTTTTACACAGCGAGGGTTTTTTAGTAGGTACCGTAATTTTAAATCTGTGCTACTAATCTTTTCAAGTACTTATTAAAATATATTTAAATGACTATTTTTAGATAGTTAAATGACTATTTTTAAACGGAAGAAATTATAAACAAAAGCCTACCTACTAATAACTACTACAAAAAATGTAAAACCAAATATATCACGCTGAAATAATACATTCAACTCAATTATCCAATACGTGCAAGTGCAAATGCATCTAAATTTTCGTTTTCGAGCTTGTGATTAATGTTGAAGAGGGTATTCTGTCCCTGATGAAAAGCAAGCACTACGTGGCTGCCTGTGAGGAAAATTAAACAGAATGCATCGGCCGGGAATCGAACCCGGGCCGCCCGCCTGGCAGGCGCGCATTCTACCACTGAACCACCGATGCGTGTAAGGCAGGCGGGCGCGGCGGACGCGCTTGTATAAGCCGTTTCGCAGCAAGGATTTTTTGATATTGTAACAACTTCTAAAGTACTTATTAAAATAAAAAACAGTAAGAGACAGTTTTGATCTACATTAAATGGCCAACGTAACTAATATACTTATTTATATGCCGAGAGTAGGGGATAAGTGAAACTTGACTCGATACAGCTGATGTGTGAACAGCGTGATGTGTTAACAATTAAATGCGTTCTTCTCTAAAACTAATCGCAATTTCGAAATAGTGTAAAAAGCAAATTTTATCTTCGTTTAACGTAGACATTTAATAAAGTATTTTAAAGGATAAGGATTAATACCATTATGGAAAAATATCCGTCACAATAAAAAATATATTGAAATTACTATTTTTAGACAGAAATATGATCACTACACGTTATTCTTACAAGATATGAATATGCTGTCGCGGACTTTTTTGTAGATCTTATTAAGAGGAACTATACTCCAATAGATTATTTTCATGTAGTAGTTACGATTAAAGCAGCGCATGCGCGAAAGTGTCTCAACGGGTAGGACTTTATACACATTTATCGTATTTATGTTAATTTACATAAGAATGTACAAATAATAAACTATATATAAACCTTCCNGCTGTCATAGATATATTTATTTTATAGCGTCACTAAATAATATTAAATTGGAAATTGCTAATGTAAAAATAATAGTGTTCTTTAGAATAAACGTGGATGACTTCTCATACGTGTCGAAACTTGTTTCAATTCGTTTACTTTTAAATAATGACATCGGCCACCGGCTTAAGAATGAATATGTATACAACATCTGCTTTTAATGATTGTAAATTTAAATTTAAATACCTTATAGATGAAAAGTTATTCATTTCATAATTTATATGTTTCGTTCAACACACATATATATATATATATATATATATATATATATATATATATATATATATATATATATATATATACATAAATAACATATTGTATTTTTTCAGCCTCATGCTTTTCTCGCATACCGGAGGGGGCAAGAGGACCCTAATGTTAAGGCCACTCTTAGTGTTACATTGCAAAACTCAACGTCGCACGTCTTCTAGAACGTGGAAGTAAAATAATTTTCTAAATAACCGTTTCGCTTATAACTTAACCAAATCAGGTCACCTGACAAGACCATCGCCTTAACGGCCGAAAAGGAGTTGCAATTAAACGCGTAATCCGTGATACTCGTGTTCTACCCATTAATTCCAACCGACGATCTTAACCCTCGACGACAGAGCCCTAAAGAGTGGTTGGGGTAGGAATAAATTTGCATAAATACATACATAATTAATTCAAAGTCGCAGGTAGCGGTACAATAAAAATAAACAAATAATTAAGGCCCTCGTGGCGCAGCGGCACAAGCGTACGACTGTAAACGCTGTGGTTGGGGATTCGATTCCTATTCGGGGTATCATAAGATATTCTATATTTTTTTTATTTCTTCGCTCTGGTACCGAGATAAATGCGGCTAATGTCCTAAGAGTTTAGCGGAAAGAGTTTGAAAAATGGAGTGTCTTGCCACAAGGTTCCCATGTTCCCTCTGCTTACCCTTCTATGTGCAGTATAGAGCGTGAAGACATAACAAAACTATGAAGCAAGGATTACGCTTACCTTTAATTCATTATAATATACTAGCGGACGCGCGCAGCTTCGCTTGCTTATTTAGGGGTGAATTCTAATATACCACGAAACATGTGTTCAATGAAATATTTAAGTCTAAATTTCAAATTGTATAAAAAAAGGAGGCGATTTAAAGATTTTTCCATACAAACTTTCAACCCCTTATTTGCATCCTTAGGGGGTTAGTTCTAAAAAACCATGAAACATTTGTTCAATTAGATACTTTTAAGAGTCTGAAATTGTATAAAAATTGGTGCCGATTTAAAAAAATATATATACAAACTTTCAACCCCTTATTTATACCTTTAGAGGGAGAATTCTAGAAAACGATAAAACACATGTTCAATTAAATACTTTTAAAAATCGAAATTTCAAATTTTATAAATATCGGTGCCGGTTTAATTTGTTTTCCATACAAACTTTCAACCCCTGTTTAACCCCTTTAGTGTTAATTTTTTTTAAAATCCCTTCTTAGTGGATGTCCAGACTAGGAAAGTAAAAATATGTCTAAATGTCACGTTTCTACTCACAGCGGTTACGGCTGTGCGCGCGTCTTACCTCAGTCAGTGAGGACAAGTCCTTTTAGTAGGTACAAATTAAGAGGTCAAATGAGGTCAAATATTATATGTAAAGATTTTTTACACTGTATATTATACTAAGTAAAAATATGTATTTATACAAGAATTATGTTAAATATTTAGTTATTATTATAATCTGTTGCATATTTTTTTTATTTTAATGTAGTTATAATACAGTTACATAACTATGTCAGTAAGACATAGGCTAATTAGTCTATGCCCTAATAAATTAAATCTTACTTAAAGACATCATGTTTACAATTTTGTAATTTGATACAAAGACAGGCGTTAAGCTCTGTCAAAGAAAAATAAATAACACAGGGGCGTAAATGTGACTGCAAAAGCGACTACTTTTGAATTCGATCCTCACTCAAGTGAAATGAAATATTTATTTAAATTTATATTTTAATTTTTTCGCTCTGGTGTCGAGGGAAAGCGCAGCGTTGAGTTCCGCCACTCAACACACAATGTCGTCACAATTCGGAAATCCGGAAAGTTATCCAGAAGCGTCTTAACACTAGGTTCCCTAACTTTTATATTTTAATAAATTTAACATAATATAAATCATTCATTTGAATGTAGCTTCCGATATAAAAAAAGTACTTTTGTTTTGTTAAGAGAATTCAATATAATAATAATTGGAATGCGACGTTGCTCATTTTATCATTCCCATATTCAAACCACTATTGGAAGAATACTCAAGTTTCATAAAAGATTTTTGATTTTCCATTCAGAACCGATAATTTGGCTTTCAATTACTATACCTAACATAACATTTATAATTTCCATCAAAAATAAATGTCAGTTTCTTATCAGAGCGAGGAAATGAAAATGGTAATAAATATTATTTCGTTCCCCCAAGTGTGTGCGAACCCATAACTGTCGCGTGTACATACTCTTGCTACTTGTGCCACTGCGCCAAGAAGGCCTCAAGTTATCATCCTCAAGTTGCCTTCTAAGTTATCATCATAAATACTTACACATTAACTTTCGTTACAGATTATGAAGGCCCTTGACGCAGCCTCGTTCAGGCGCTATGTGGAGTGTAGGAGTATTCCTCTTCACTCAGCTAGCTGTTTGTCAATTCACTACAGGTATGCAAATGGTGTTGTCCTGATATAGCTATGGCTATGAATATGGCTATGAATATAGCTAGGAATACTGTTACTTTGATATTTTAAGATTTTTTTCTTCACCTGGAAAGGAAATTGGAATTTTTCTATGTTAATAAAAATAAGTACTTTAAGACTGTAGGATTTTGCTAACAAAAAATTCTATAAATTTTTAAAAATTGTATTTTTAACTCTTTAATCTGATGTTGTCTCTTCTTTTTACACAGAAAACACAATATCAAAAACAGAAGAAGAGCAAACGGTAACACCGTTCTACGCACTCAGCACAGGCATTGTGCCTGCGCCTGTAATGCTTCGCCTTGGCAATTCTACTATAGACAGCACCAAGTCATTTAAAGTTCCACAACCCTCCCAAGAACCTGTTGAAAATTCAGGGACACGTTCTGCTCCAGCCAATGTTAACCTGGAGATGGTACCACACGTTGTAGCTGTTAAAAACATATACTTTGACCATGACAGAAAATATGGGCCAACTTTCGAAGACAGTGATGGCAATTTAACTAAGATAACTATACAGTTGGGTGAAGATGCTCATCTAAATTGTAGAATAAGCCTTCTGCAAGATAAAACAGTAAGTTCAAATTCTGGATACTTTTATAGATTTTTTATGTGTCTTCAATTTTGAAGATCTAAAAACATTGACGTCTCATCAGTACGATTGCACGACGTTCATACCCTACGCCTCGTCCATATGCTGAAGAACAGTAAATGTGATTTGGGTTTTTTTTTACTTTTTAATTTTAAAGTTTTAAATATAAATTTAAAGAATATAAATTTCATATATTTCTGATGAGAAATGAGGCACACCTGAACTCTCGAGGCGTTGCGTGTTGGGTGGCGGAACTTAGCGCCGCTCTTTGCTTTACTACCAGACCCAGGAAATTAAATATTAAATATTTAACAGAAATATATATACAAAAAATACACAGAAATAAATAAGATAAAAATGCAACATTAGTCCTTTTAAAAAGTTAAAACAAAAACAAGATACGTTATAAACGCTACTGAGCAGCACTTGTACGCGAATCCGACTTACTCTTGACCGGTTTCTTTTGTTCCACAATAACACTGGCTGAGTCTATTTATAAAACAACACTTACGATGGTGGCTTGTCTGGAGCTTTAGTTGTGTACTTAATTTTGTAGACCAAGAAATAGAAAATGATTTTTTTAAACCTATGTATTAGAGACCGTCGTGGCTCAGCTTACGGCTGTAGTTATCGCGGGTTCAATTTCCACTTAAGTATATTTATTGCTTTCAAGTATAGGAGGCGGAATGTTTTAAGCTATAATAAAAAAAACCCGACACACGCGAGTCGGACTCGCTCACTGAGGTTTTCGTACTAAATTTGGAGGTCTCTTATATGGTTTGAATTTCAACTCGATTACTCCAAGCGTTCTTGATATAAAGGGTCTTAACAGTCAGACAGAGAAACAGAGAGAGAGACAGACGGACAACAGACGAAATTGAAAGGATCACCGACTCAATATTATCAATTAATATTAGAAATTTTCTAACAGAATGTCAAAAGTAAGTATAGCACTTAATTATAATAGTATTCATAATTTCGACACCAACGCTGCCAGTCCGGTGTACTTTGAAAAAATAAGTTTGAATTTGAATTTTCCTTTCGCTTAATGAAAATGTGGACAAAGAGAAATGCTCGAGAACGCTTCAGTCTGATTTATGGCTTGTTAAATTTGTAAATAGTATGGAGCTTACTTGTGTAGTTGTCTGATTAAAAGAATCGACTTCTTTACGCGAAAAAAAAGGCAATTATTGTGGGTTCAATTCCCATTCGAGGGAATGGGTTATATTTCATTAATTTTTATTTCTCTACTGTAGTAGACAACCGTTTCTTTCTCTCAACCGTTATACACAAAGGGAAAAAAATAAAGTTTAAGAACTAAAACCCCGACTAATTAAACACACTTTAAAAAGTAAATTAACATACGCTTCACGTTGTATACCACACACAGCAGGGTATGCAGAGGAAACCTAGTGTTAAGACACTCCGTTTTCCACTTTCCACCGAATTCTGGAGGCATTGCGTGTTGAGTGAGTGAGAGCATTATAACAATATATATATATTATTTATTGCACATGTAACAAAATAGTAAGAAAACAGTTAAAAAGTTATGTTTACAAATAATCGTTTTTTAGATTATAAAATAACGGAATATTACCGTTACTCTTTAAATTATTAAATCTTTCATTTATACTTCATAAAATGTTATTGAATCATTTATTTTTAAGTTTAAAGTCTATAGCTATTTAACTGAGCTTAAGCCCATCACTGATTATTACTATAAGCAGAATAACCAAAAGGCAAACTTCGTTTTAAAGCCATAACCGACTTAAACCTACATTACAAACGCAATACAATCTTGTTTCACTCCATTATTGTTATTATTAGTGGAAATGAGAACATTTAGACATTGAAATGACGATAACACCTTCATTGTCTGATATTAGCCGATAATTATTGTAGGTGGAATGTCTGTTTTATATAGACATTGGGGAACCCAAAGCTCTCGAGGCCAATCATAATGGACTCTTAAAATTTATTTTCGTACTGCTTGTAGATAAGATGTTATTTAAGATCGCAATAGTCTCCTCACTCGAGCTCTGTAACGAACTGAATAATTCCAATCCAGATTTATTAGGGTAGAGTAAAAGAAAATGAAAGGACGACCAAATTGAAGTGAAGTTGGTAATAATTAATGAATTTCATTTCTTTTCCTGTCTTCAATCACAAAGAATATGTATGACCCGTTTAATTCCTTTGAAGTAAAACATACAATGTTATTCTTAGGCAATTACGTGAATATTTATGTAGAACTGACTCTTTTAGTACATTTAAACAATCAGAATATGTAAAAAATCAGAATTAATTAAAATGTACTATTTTTTTAGGTATCCTGGGTCCGTCGGAGAGGTCGTGATGAAATTCCAGAACTTCTCACAGTAGGTGCAGTTACTTATGCGGCGGACAATAGGGTGTCAGTTGGGAAACGTTATCCTGGCAACTGGAGGCTGCTCATCAGGGAAGTCAAGCCTGATGATGAAGGCGTCTACGAATGTCAGATATCTACACATCCACCTAGAGTCAGCAGGACTTATCTACATGTGAATAGTAAGTAAATATTCATTTATTTATAGAATTCAAATTATAGAACAAATTAAACTTAATTAAGCCACGCGAATGATCCCCATTTTACAGTTTGATTTTTATTTTTGAATTATTTTACAATTATTAATTTACGTCGTTTTTTTTTCACATAAATAAATACAGTTTATTAGGCATTGCATTATGCAATGCCTAATAATATTCAAAATATATTTAAATTTATAAAAAAGTCAGTTAAAATTTAACAAAGCACTATCATCACTAGCGCCACAAGTATGGGTGGTCGACGAAGCGGGTGGTCCTCTTCAAGAGAAGTATTACGAGGCTGAATCCACCCTCGCCCTGGTGTGCAGAGCTCGCCATGTGGAGACCCCAGCTGTCCTCACTTGGCTGCATGAGGGAAGAGCCCTCAATGCTGATACTACTAGAGGCGGAATTAGGTAAATCCTCGCACATTTTTGAAATATTTTTTTTCATTAAAATTTACTGAAACAAAATTCAAAGTTGAGTTCTGCTACTCAGCCTCACGCTGTATGAATTCTGGAGGCATTGGCGTGTTGAGTGGCGGAACTAAACGCCACGCTTTGCCTCAAGTTTCGACACGTAATACAAATAAACTTGACTTGATTTTGATACCAGGAGGCGCCTTTATACTTTTTGTTACCGCTAAATAAATTAAGTACGCATATTTTGAAACTTTATTGTCTAATATCAGTGTTTGCTAATGTTTGTGTTTAATCCTTTAGTTTATGTAAAAAAAAATAGAAATACATATATCAAATTTAAGTTACAAACCAATATATTTGGACAATATTACTAACGAACTAAATAAAGACAATCTTTTCTGCACCCCTTTTAAGTATTTCTTTTATATATTCTTAGATTGACGTTGATAGCAGGGTAAGAAGAGGGAACCTGGGAACCTAGTATTGAAATAAAATTGAATGAACACAAACCAAACATTCTAATCTTAACAGTTAACCCACTTTGTAAAAGGAAAATCTGCTTATACCGGATTTCTGTTCAATGTGTTCCAACGTTGATAAATGATCCTTCTCTTCCCACCCTTCAAAAGAAGCTAAAATATATATAAATATATATTACCTGGCACTTTTGGGACGCGATATGACACTGTTAAACCTTTTCGTACGTGTACAGAATAGATGACATTATAAATAAATAATGGTTTCCATACATTACGTGTGTACGCAAAGGTTATATAAATTAGCCTTTGATTATTATAAGACATAAAAAAAGATGAAGTGAAAAATGGTTTTCCCTTTTTTTATGGTTTTTGGTGTTCTCTGCCCAAAAGGAAAAAAAAACGGAACCTAAAAAATAACTTTGTTGTTCGTCTGTCCTGTCCTGTTCTGTTCCCTATTTTCCGTCAAATTTTGAAGATATTGCGTGTTGATCAGCGGAATTCAACGCCGATTAGTCATAGTATAAGATTTGTAATTAACATTATATTCTGCAGCGTAAAAACAGAACAAGTGCCAGGGGGCGCGGACAGCGTGCTGAGACTGGCGCGCGTCAACAGTAGCGATGCTGGTAACTACACCTGCGCTGTGCGCGGCGCGAGGCCTCATACTGTAGCTGTTCATGTGTTGAATGGTAATAATTTTATATTATTTCCTTTTGTAGGTTAACGCCGCATCTTGCACGTTGTAGGGTTGACAGAGGAAATCTGGGAACCTAACGTTACTACACTCCGTTCCCCATTATAACATTTCTGTTCCCCGTTTTCCCCAAAAATCTTGAGGCATTGCATGTTGAGTGGTGAAACTCAACCGTGGTTGGAGTAGTGGAATTCAGGACTAATATTAAGTAGATACCTCATTTCCACGAGTAGAAATCGAACCCACAATATCTCACACGTTTGTGCCCTGCATTAGGATTAGCCTCATTTTATTATCACATAAAATACGACTTTTACAAAATGTAATTTATAACTTTCATCACTTTTAATAAAACTCAAAGTCAAATGTCTCCAAAGAAAGAATAATCATAAATTCTGTTTCCAAGTAAGACAACCAATTTTTTTCTTTACATTCGACTTGAAGGTATTTTTCACCATTAGCGTCTACCTCGCGGGATAGGCTGTGAGAAATCACAACTGGGAGACATATTACTTCATGTTTATTTTGATGTGGAATAACATTTATTTATTTTAGTATTTTTGAATCAAGTTGGAACCTTTTTAAGGTGAAGGAAACCACTTATCCTCGCATTCTGGAGGCATTGCATATTGAGTGACGGAACTGAATTCCGTACTTTGCCTCGGTACCGGAACGGGGAAATAAAAATATTAAATATTTCATTTCCTTGAGTGAGAATCGAATCCGCAAGCGGTTGCGTTTGTAGTCGCTCATTTTTTTACCAAAGGACATAAGGGTAGCACATTCCCAGTATCTTACTACACTGTTATATTTCGATATACGGAACCTTAAAAATAAATAAATTAATAATTGTAAAATAATTCAAAAATAAAAATCAAACTGTAAAATAGGCATCATTCGCGTGGCTTAATTAAGTTTAATTTGTTCTATAATTTGAATTCTATAAATAAATGAAAATAATACAGCTTCATTAGTTGGCGTGAAAGGATAAATTAATGCATATTCATACTGTAGTGTTGACTTCGTCGTGGTGCAGGAGTGCAAGAGCGTGACAGTAAGCGTGACGGTTGTGAGTTAAATGGGAATGAGAAATGAAATGAGTAACGGAGTGTCTTAGCACTAGGTTCCCTCTGCCTACCCTACCGTGTACAAGATACAGCATGAAGCTGATTTTGTATATTTAATATATTTCTTCATTGACCTCATACTTAAACGAGCGAAGTGAGAGACTAACTTATGTCACAAATGATCATATTTTTTAAATTCCTAACGTAAACAAAAAGTAATAGAAAGTATGAGCAGCACCTACGTGCACTGAAAAGCTAATATTATGAAGCTGAAAAGTTCGAGCTTACAACAACAGAAAAGTTTCAGCTGGAGTTTTAATACGTACAGGAAGCAACTTTAAATTGAGCTTCTATACAAACTCCAAAAACGGTATATTTATCTATTATACTATCATATATTATATATGTGTTGCATACTTTAGAAAATGTAGTAAAGACTTGAAACTACTTAGGACTCCATGGTTTTAGCGTGTGGGCCTTTGGAGTTTCAGAGTGAAGAGGTCAAAGCAGTATCTGGGCCTTGGGACCCAAGTATAAGGTTTAAGGGGACCTTTTATATGCGAATTAGGGTTCACCTACGGCCGGATGATCTCTGTCTATTTAAACAAATTACAACTATAAGAACTACAAGTTCCGTATATTGTTTGAAACAGGCCCATATCTTTTGATACAACCGCAAAGAAACTGATATTGAGTATTTATAGATATGACTTTTTATTAGTTACAAATATTCAAGTATTATATACTACACTTAAAATTAACTAGAAAGCTAACTTAAAACGTTCTCTTTCTTATATAATAACAAAAACTTTCCTGAGAATCTTTTACATATTTTCCTTTCTACAAATTGCGAATATTTAGATTTATATCACTTTACATCCATGTAAAATCTGATAACACAATTATAATTCGTACAAAAATTTAAATCTACCCAAAAACAATAAAATAATTTAAAAAGATTATAATAAACGACAAAGAATAACATTTTAAACTTTCGCCATAAAAGCTCATCTAAAAGTCTGAAATACGGTTATTTCTTCTTCTCTACCGAGTATAATGTATTTGTATAATATTCTAAATGTAAAAAGTTCTTTACAAATTGTATCCATTATGTGTTGCGAGCCTGTCAAGTGGCGCGTCGCGTGATGACGTATGAAGACGCATACGTGACTTTATGAAAGAGATTTCTTATTCAGTTAGGTAGTTGATATGGTGATATTTTGGACATTTAGTGACAAACTTTTGTTGCTTAGTGATAAATCACTTACTATAAGTGAATTTTGCTGTTACTAAGAACCAGTTGACGTATGGTTTTGAGAAATCGTCTTTTAGTCGGAGGCTAGTCGCGTGAGTTCAATCTCCACTCAAGGAAATTATTTTAATTTTATAATATTTAATATTATTAACATTTTTAAAGTGTTCTTCATTTAGAAAATAATAATACTTATTAAGAAAACGTATAAAAATTTGAACGTAGCTAACGTAGCATTTATTTAAGATATAATTGTAACTAACCTAGTTTATAAGAAATATTGTTTACTAACCATAATGAGTCACTGGTCACTTAAATAAATAAAATATTATTATTATTATTATTTGAACTTGCGCATCTTGGAAACTTTGTCTATCTGATGTATTTTGGATCAAACACGTTTCTGGAGTGTAGTGGAGAATTGGAAAAGAAACACATTAAACAGACACTTCCATTCCCCATATTCTTTCAAATTCTTGAGACATTGCTTACAGACTTATAGGCTTATCCCCGCATTCTGGAGGCATTCCATATTGAGTGGCGGAACTCAATGGCACGCTTTGGTTTATTAGGAAAGCGAGGAAACAAAAATATGAAACATTTAATTCCTCCAAGCGGGAATCGAACCTACACTCGTCGCATTTATAGTCGCAAGCTTGTGCAAGCCGGCGCCTCGATAGCCTGAATACAAATTTAACTTAGATTGGATAATCTAATATATTATGTACACAAATAATTTTTAATTACTATCAGCTTTAATATTAAAACCAAAGTGATATTATTTGCTCTATTCTAGAACAGGATGAAGGAAATTGAACCATCGCTTTTGTTAGCTTCGACAGATTTTAATGAAAAGTTACAGCTTTCATACAAAATTAATACCACACTGTTGTTTCCATATTGGAGTGCAAATTAAATTTCAAGTTTGCAAATTATTTCATTAAAATTCAATACATTTTTTAATTATCGATGATTTATGTCTAAATAAAGATCATTTTCATTCATTTTTGATTCTTAAGTGGTCTTCGTGGTGCTGTGGTATAGGCGTGTGATTTCATGAGCGACGGTTGCGATTTCGATACCCACTTAACGAATTAAATATTTTCATTCGCTTCCTCGCGTTGGTAGCGAAGCAAATTGCGGCGGCACACTTCTTCGAAAATTCGGAAGTGGAGAATGGAGAGTGTTAAATAAGTTCCATCTTCCTATCCTTCTATATGTGGGATACAGCGTAAAAATAAAAAAAAATCTTAAGTATAGTAGTATTATTTTTTTTTTAATTAAATTGATAATTAAAATCTTTTTTAAGGTCTTCAGGTATTGTTTTACGAATATTTGCGACATGCTAATAAGAACACCATTTCCATCTTAACATATACTGGTTGATGGAGTGATACGAGTTATTTAAAAGTAATATTTTTATATAATTTCTATGTCATTCTCTTGTCAAGCATCTGTCATATTTCGAAGGAGCGAAGACTCTTTGTAATATAGCCCCTTCTTGAAAAATATTATAAAATACATATTCGGTTTCAAAGTGAATGAGTGAACACTGTCAAAGCTTAAAATTGTATACTAAAATAATGTATTTGTTTATTTTTTTTCACTGTTTTTTTTTCTATTTTAGCTATGTATACCATCAATCCGTGTAACTATGGTAAATAAATCAAATCGAAATCAGCTTCACGCTGTATTCCTCATATAGCAGGGTAAGCAGAGGGGATCTAGTATTAAAACACATCGTTCTGCCGAATTTTTCAAAGTATTGCGTGTTTGAGTGGCAAAATTTAAGTTCTGACCGGAGTTAACTCCGGAATGAAGAAATAAAAATATTAATAAGTGAGAAATGAAGCCACCGTCGCGTTACAGTCACACTTCTGTGCTCTTGTTCCTAAAAATAATGTCTCAGAATTAACAAATAATGCAAAATTTACGTCAAATGTACATATGCTTATTACTTTTATTTCAGAGAGTCTCGCCGAACTCCACGCTGGGGCCTCATCGTGTCAAGCGTCGTTAAAAACTATAACAACTATAGTAATTGTGACGCTAATTACTACACAGTCTGCGTTATTACGTGATGCGATATCGTTTTTAGTGTTAGTATTTAAGTTAAAAGTTCCAAATAAGATGCACGATCTCTACCCCGTTGTACTGTTGCCGACGTGATGAATATACTCGTATGTATGTAAATAAAATGATTTTAAAATGTAATTAATATATTATATTATATAAATAGATACTTGGAAATAAAATTTCATTATAAATTGGTTGTTTTATTTTTTATTTATCCTCATTAATATGATAAATTTGAAGAGCTTGTTAGGTTAGGTTGTAAAAAAACTATTTTTTGTATTAGTCAATCGGTTAATCGTCTAAAAATAGCCGTAATAAATGTTTTAATTAGATTTGTTTATCAGTATCAGTAGTTTCAATCAATAAAATATATTTTTGACAAAAAAGAATGTTAAGCAGAAGTCGATTCGCATAAAATCGAGGCCAGTAGTGGCGCAGTCTGCTGGTAACGCATCTATTTCTGTCGTATGTATACATGTATACAAGTCGTTAACAAATTCTTAATATCACAATGTTACTTGTAAATAATTTGCATAATTTAATTATAAATATATTTGGAAATTAACTATTTCAAATACATTTTAAATTATCGGACAGAATGTTATTTTTAATTAACTCCTGTACACAAAATAATGATATTTCAGTTATACTTTTTTCTACACAATTGGCAATACTAATAGTTTGTATTCACCTCTTTTATGAAATATTGCAGAGTAAGCAGACAATAATCAATTTTATTATACTCATTTAGATACTTTTCGCACAATTTCAAATAGTGAAAAATTAGAATAAATCCCTATTCCCTTCTCCTTAGAACCAGAGTTCCCGAGATTTCGTGTTTTAGGACCGGATGACTAATGATTCATTTCAAGAAAAACAATCTTCACGTTGAATCCCGCATATAACGGAGTAGGCAGAGGGAATCCAGTGCTAAGTTTCACTTTCCGGAAAATTATGGGGACATAGCGTGAACGGCGAAACTCAACGCCGTATTTAGTTTTGTTACCAGATTCATTGTCCCGAGTGGAAATCGAACCCACAGCCGTTGCGCTTACAATCAGATGCTGTGCCTATTTGTTACTTTGTCAATAGCAAATACAACATTATGATGATTTTCAATAGTTATTTACATTTATATTACAAATCACGTACACAGAAACGGACGTAGGGTGGCTTAGTAATATGATTCTTTGATATCTTTTTAAAAATATATAAAATGACTTAACAAATTACCTTCTTACGGACTGAGGCATGTAAAAAAACATACAAGTGAATTCTATAAAATCACTGACAATAAGATTATGCTTACAACAGGGTTACAAGTTCAACAAGGTTATCCAAGGTCTCTCACAACACACTCTCAATTCATAAATCTTTTTTGCCATTTCCTTATTAAATGAGTAAAATTAAGATGGACTTTCTTCTCAGTAGAACTGCCCTTCCAGGCAACAGGCCAAGGATGGTAAGCAACGTATTCATTCAACGATTCAAAAGTATTTGCAAAAACTTGCTCTGTTTGAATTGAGAAAATTTTAAGTTTTAACTTATTAAAAGGTCGCTAAAAAGTTGTTATACAATTTGCAGAAGCACCTAAGAAATTTAAATGAATATAAAATTACTCAATTCAGTCTCCTTTTATTTCTTCTTGAAGTGTAGTATACATATTTGTTGTACTTCCTCAAATTCTCGTTTACTGCTCGGGTCTAATGAAATTGTTTTAAAAGGTCAAACTAAATCAAAAGAAAGAGTCAACATTAGTTCTAAGTAATTTCATTAGTGCGACAAATATTCCACAATGATTTATAGGGTTGTCAGATATACTTGTTGCATATTATTAAGGTTTTTTTAGGTTCGATTTCCACTTGAGGGAATAAAATATTTAATATTTTAGTTTTCTGCATTCTGTTAAGCAAAAGTGTGGTTTGAAGTTTCCAGGTACCCTCTGCCTACCTCGCTATACGACACAGAATGTGTTTTATTAATATTTAAGATATAGATATCATACATAAATATATTTATATCTTAAATATTAATAAGATATAGAAATTCGGATAATATAGTTATAAAGTTGAACCGTTCAATCACAAGACCGGTTCACTCTGGATAATCGTTTTGTTGTTGGAGTTTCATATAAATTAAAAACAAAGATTGCAAACTACGCGAACAACGATGCCAAGGTAACGAAAGCGCTCGAGTTCTCAGTCAAGATCAAGTTTAAGGAGGTAGCGAAATTTTACCAGAGATTTGGAATATTTCAAATGAAGAATTGGGGCTTAAGACCACTATGGTGCATTGCAATAGCGTCAGTGGTCAACGCGATAGTTGAGGGTTCAATCTCATTGAGGAGAATATATTATTTTCATTTTCCCACTGTATAAGTGTTCCATTTCTACGGCATTGAATTTTACAATTCAATATGCAACATGTAGTATTCATCGAAAAAACTTAGTATCTTGAACCTAAGGTTTTCTAAGCAAGATAAGCACCCTGCTGCTTGCAGAGTATATATGTATGGGTGAAAAAATAATAATAAATAAATATATATAAATAGTACCTACTATACAATCTGGAATTTTACATAATTTGGCAAGATATAAGACTAGGTTGATTAGCATTGTTACATATATATGTAAATTAAAAAAAAAATCATACCATATAGCAAATAACTTCGTACTCCTATAGAATACTCGTATATAATCTATATTTACGTTAATGTACCAGGCGCATGTGAACGTGAACTGCGCACTTAAACCTCTCAATTATTATGCAATTATTTAAAAAATATATACGTAATACTAGAATCTGTATTTGATTTAACCAACTTTAAATATATGTAATATTTAGTAAAAATCATATAAGAGCCGTCGTGCTATACAGGCCATAAAGGCACAGGCACGTGACAGGTTCTGGGTTCGATTTCTTCTTGGAAACAGGGAATTAGCCTCGTTACCCTTAGCCTCGTTACCCTTAGCCTCATTACCCCCGTAAAGAATTGAACCCACAAACTGTCGCTTTAAGTCGCACGCTTGTGCCCCAGCGCCTCCACTGGCCTCAATTTCAAGATTTTTTCATTCATTGTAATTAATTACAATATAACATTGTATATAACATCTAAAGCATTACGTCACACAGAAAGGTAATCTCCATTTGAAACAATTTAAATCAAGTAGAGACTAGTCGACGGTAGTTGAACCGTGAAATGAGTAGTACATGTATTGTTTAGAAATTCTTCTTATTCTATTCTATTCTATTCTATTCTATTCTATTCTATTCATTAACGAGGAGATGGAAATAGTAATGATGGCTGTCGCTTTTGAATATCATTTATATATTTTCGCTGTTTATTTTAAGTTATGTATACTCAAAACATACAGATTCCGTCGAGGCGCAGCAGTACGAGTATAGCATCAGATTTTGATCGTGACGGTCGTGGGGTTCGATTCCCATTCGAGAGATTGATGACTTAAGAAGAGTGGAGTTGGGCCAGTGAATACGCAATGTCTGCAAGGAAGCTAAGAAAAATAGTTTATCTAGCAATAAATATTTTTTCGTTTCACCTATTTTGGAAATATAGAATGTTTTCATTTAATTTCAAATCTTTAGTAATTTTCGTTTTCGTATATCGTCAATTTTTAGTATATCAGAAAAAAGTATAAAACAAAAACCATTCGAGTTAGTTAGGGGATAGAACCCATAACCACCACGCTCAGAGTCAGACGCTGTCCCCCCAAGACGGCCTCTAGCTTAAATAAAATAAATTATTGAGAAACATACGAGTAACAGGTGCGATAAGTTTATATAGCAAGTTGTTCCTAAGAGCCTAACACCATTTACTATGGACTTGTGTATAAAATGTATACAATATTTCTGTATAGTAGGTCTATACAGAAATATGGTTTTATGCTGTTAAATACGGTTTTTTTAAAATAACGGAAATTATAAACATATATGTACATATTATAATCGTATTTTTTATTAACATGTAAATTTTCTCTTTAACTTTTAAGAAGATATATATTTAATCGACTTCTCCTATATAATCTTCATGAGCTTCCTATAGGCAAGTCACGAACAAAATCCTCTACACTGTGCCCTACTTCTGGGGTCAAACGTGAGATACACATTAGCTTTAACAACAGCAAGAAAGTTTTACAAATGCTGCTACAAAAAATTTAATAGCCTAAAACTTTAATATAAGTGAAAATATTGAATATTTATAATATTTCATTTCCTCGAGTGGAAATCGAACTCGCAAACCTTACACACTTTTTGCTCCTGCTTTACAACTGGTTTCATAGGAAAGGAAGGAGTATGACACATTATAGCCACCGTTGATAACTTTAACTTTAACCTATAACTATTCTCAATTCCATTTGGAATCCAATTTAAAAAGATTTTTTTAATTTGAAACAGAAGTTCCTGAGATTAGCGCCTTCAACCAATTCTTAACACATCACTATTTCCAAAGCTTTGGATCTTGAAATTCAATCATTGTATTTACGATAGCTAGGAACAAACGCAACCTTTTCTATATTATTTGTACAAGAAAATAAAAATCTAACCTCGTCCTATATAAATAGAGTTCTAAGCCACGGAATAAATACTCACATGAAGTGTATTGAGTATCTTCAAATAAAGCATTTCTCAAACATTATATTGAATTTGCGTGTGTTAATGGTATTATCTATTACTAGCGGACGCGCGCAACTTCGTCTACTAATATGCAAACTTAGGGGTGAATTCACTGAATTATTTTTAAGAGTCTCTATTTCAAATTTATAAATATCAGTAGTTATACAGAGATTTTTCCATACAAACTTTCAACCCCTTATTTACACCCCGATGGGATGAATTAAAATAAACCACGAAACATGTGTTCAATAAAATATTTTTAAGAGTCTGAGTTTCAAATTTTATAAAAATCGGTGGAGATTTAAAGATGTTTCCATACAAATATTCAACCCCCTATTTGCACCCTTATGGGGAGAATTCTAGAAAACGTGTTCAATTAAATACTTTTAAAAATCTAAATTTAAAAATTTACTAAAATCCGTGCCAATTTATTTTTATATTCCATACAAACTTTCAACCCCTATTTTACCCCTTTATGGTTAAAATTTTTAAAAATCTCTTCTTAGTGGATGTCCAGATTATAAAAGTAAACATTTGTCCAAATTCCACGTTTCTACGCACAGCGGCTACGGCTGTGCGTGCGTCTTACCTCAGTCAGTGAGGACAAGTCCTTTTATATATATATTGTTAGCGATATTTCGCGATATGCGAGCGGTGTCGATACCCATCACTACGATTCCCACGCCTATAAAACAGCGCTGAGTCATGCACAGCCTAATTTGCGAGTCGGTCGTCGTCCGGGAAGGTGGTTGGTGTCGATACTGTGAGTCCGTTCTATTTTATTACATTAGTTATGTCATTTTATGTTTGAAAAGGTAACGATTGTTAAATAGTTAGTAATTTAGTATTTCTAATTCATTAGAGTGAATTATCAAGGTAGTTTTGAATTATATCAACCCGTGGCCATCCTAATCCTAAATAAATTGTATCATTGGCTTTGAAAAGAGCAACTGTTGAGTTTCTTGCCGGCTCTTCTCAGCAGAACTGCCTTCCGAACCGGTGGTAGCTTCTTGCTTACATATTCATTCGACTAGACTATTTGAATAAAGAATATTTTGAGTTTGAATCATTGTATTTTTTAATATTTACCGCTTCTGATTTCTAATAATATATATATTATTAGCTAAATGGCTTGGCTATATATATATAGATTATACAGGGTGGAATTGTTAGCACCACTTTAAATGAAACCACAGCTTTAACTACTCTATAAAAGCCTGATATAATTGGGAAAAAAAATAATTCCCAAAAATAAAAAAGTTATTTTTCCAAACAAAATAAATAATAAAATTAACGTTTTAAAATAAAACGCCATTTGTAATGTATAACATAGGCACGCACACACTTACCTGTCAGAGCGGCAACGTCGCACGCGTATGTGTGCGTCACACGAAATACAGGTATGGATAAAAAACGTGAAATGGGAAAAAAAATCCTACGTCCAAACTGTTGAGCTACTAGCTACTACTAGCGAGCTAAGTTTTTCTTGTATAATATAAATAAATAAGTGCATAACAGCTTATTTAACCTGTTTTTACCTGTCCGCTTCGCGTGGAATGTCCCCTATATGTTACATAAATAACATTATTATCCTTACTTGTTCGACGCTAAAGCCACGAGTTACAATCTCGACATACTTCTGACGCCGAGATCCTCATAATGTACGTCATTATTTTCATGCATCTACGTTTCTGTAAGTATTTTTAATACGAATGTTGACATAGATCGGAATATATTTATTACTATTTTATAAATATATATTTTTTATATACAAATCATTCGTATTTCTCGCTAAACAGGAAAATTTTAAAATATATATATATATGTACAAATCACAGTTCTCAGCCTTTTATCTTTAAAAATGCTAGTCGCTTCAAACTTTGTTATTTCATTACGAAAAAGACAAAGCAAACGAGCATACTAGTCACTTTTCTATATTAGATTTTTAAATTAGCAAGTTATCAAAGAATTGGTTCTAATAGATTCAGAATTTACCGCATATATCAGAATAAAGAGAGGTAACCGCCGCTTAATTTTCGAAACATTGTGTGTATAGTTGAAGAATTATAAATACCGTGTTTTGTCTATCTATACATAATTTAAATATAATCATTCCCTCGAGAGGGAATCGAACCTCAACCATCGCGTTTTACAGTCAGAAACTATTTCACTACGCCGCTCGATGAACTCAAATATACGGATTAAAATATTAGAACAGAAAAAAATTTGAAAATTTATGAAAGCTGAAAATACTTTCAGTCGATGCTCGTTAAAATACAAACTGAAGAACAATATAGTGCGAGCTTATATCTTTTTAATTACAAAGTTTCTGACGCTTTTCGAGAATCATCTTTTATTTTTTATCATATCCAAAAATATAATTTTACAGAAGATTGACAACGTGACATTTCCTATCCTATATCTTATAAAACAAAGTCGCTTTTCGTGTCTGTCTGGCGTTTCTAACTCTTCTTCTTCTAAACCACCCAACGGATTTTGATGCGGTTTTCACCATTAGGTCGAGTATTTCTCAGGGAAGGTTTATATATAGTTTATTATTTGTACATTCTTATGTAAATTAACATAAATACGATAAATGTGTATAAAGTCCTACCCGTTGAGACACTTTCGCGCATGCGCTGCTCTAATGGTAAGTACTACATGAAAAAAATGTACTGGAGTATTTTGTTCCTCTTAATAAGATCTACAAAAATGTCCGCAACGGCCACTTTTGAACGGACGGATATTCGTATCTTTTAAGAATAAGGTGTAGTGATCATATTTCTGTATAAAAATTGTAATTTCAATAAATTTTTTAATGGTATTTATCCTTAGCCTTTAAAATACTTTTTTAATTTCCTACGTTAAATGAAGATCAAATTTGCATTTTACACTATTTTAATTTGAATAGTTTTAAAGAAAACCGCATTTAATTGTTGACACATCACGCCGTTGGCACTTCAGCTGTATCGACTCACGTATTTACTTATCCCTTACTGTCAGCATATAAATAAGTATATTAGTTACGTTGGCCATTTAACGTAGATCAAAACTGTCTTTTACTGTTTTTCATTTTAATAAGTACTAAGTTGTAGCTCGCCACTCGCTATGCGTCCGCCGCTCCCGCCTGCCTCACACGCATCGGTGGTTCAGTGGTAGAATACTCGCCTGCCACGCGGGCGGTCCGGGTTTGATTCCCGGCCGATGCATTCTATTTAATTTTCCTCATAGACAGCCACGTTGTGCTTGCTTCATCAGGGACAGAATACCCTCTTCAGCATTAACCACAAGCTCGAAAAAAAAACCCGCCTGCCGCTATAACAACGAAGATTTAGATGCGTTTGCACGTATTGGATAATTGGAGTTGAATGTATTATTTCAGCGCGATATATTTGGTTTCATATTTTTTGTAGTAGTTATTAGTAGGTAGGCTTTTGTTTATAATTTCTTCCGTTTAAAAATAGTTATTTAACTATCTAAAAATAGTCATTTAAATATATTTTAATAAGTACTTGAAAAGATTAGTAGCACAGATTTAAAATTACGGTACCTACTAAAAAATCCTTGCTGTGTAAAACAATTGGAAAATCCTTATTGAAACTACGAAAATGCGGGTTGCATTAGGGTTTAATTAATTTTCACATTATCTTAAGTGCTTTGCAAACATACATTATATGAATAATCCAGTAGTTAAAGCGGGCGAAGCCGCAAGAGGGTCGCTAGTATTAATATAAATGTAACTTACACTAACAAGGTAGGCACCTCTGCCTACCTAGTGTTAAGTAATTTCGTTCCTCACTTTCCGCTTAATTGTCGGGATTTTTCATGTTAGGTCTGGAAGCCGCCGCGCTTTGACCAGAACGAGTAAAATAATTCATCACCTCGAATGGTGATTGAACCCCATCACGCATACAATCAAACGATGACTTCAAAACGTAAATGTTAAAAATTAATAAACTTATAAAGTATGTTTTTTCACTGTTTTATTAAAAAACAAACTTCTAAAGTAATCTGAACTTAACAGATCTCCATCGTTGGCATACCTGAAACTCCTTTCCTTAGATTACTGCAGTGATAGCAAATCGTTCAAAGTTAGCGAGTGGGTTTCAGGAATTACAGTCTTGATTCCTTTACCATGGACGAGTTTCATAATATTTGTTAGTATTTTTTAAGAAATTTCTACATTAAATACACATTTTATCTTAATATAAAGCAGAATAGACCCTTGTGGCCCAGTAGGAATGTATATATATGACTGTAATGGACTGTAGGGTGGACTTTAATATTTGATATGGATTTTAGCTTAATATCTCCACGCGATCTCGAGATAAAAGGTCTTGAGAGACGGAGAGAACGACAACAAAATAATCCTATAAGGATTCCGTTATTACTTTTTGAGGTACGGTACCCTAAAAAAAAAATTTAAAAAAAAATAATTAAACACTATTAAGTTACTATCGGCCTATACTCGGAGTAAAAATTTAAATAAAGGTTTTCGTTCATAACAACGTGAGAATTCCGATTTCCAGAGTTACGTTCATGACACAAGCCCGGTACCCGTCAAACGCACTTTGTGGCCGCAATTTTTGAAATTTATTTTTAAATTTCTACTGAATACCTGCAAAAGTCACTTGAGAGGAGTTTTATATGATAATATGTGAGAACATTTATTATTTGGAATATACAATTTTGAATGTGATATACGATTGTACTAAATAATTTTATTTCGGTTTTAGAGCTTTGATGCTGTGCAGCGGCACAGCAAGGTTGGGAGGAAAATGGAGAACTAATATTTAACAATAGATTCCCCCTACCTAACCTGCTGAGCGCAGGGTATACCGTGAAACTTAAAAATATTTTTTAAAGGGGGGTTGGAATTACAAAGGGCTATATAGCTCTCCTAAATCCTACAATATTTTTCAGTCCTTATCAGTCCTTATACACTAATTTTATTTCGATAGCTCGAATTAAAAAAACATGGAATTAGAGTAACAAGTAACACCGACCAAATTGATAATGACACCGCCCTGAGTACAATTGAATAATTGCGAATATCTGTTGAGTAAGTTTATTTTATTTGGATATGATTATGCCTTATGAAAGCAATGTTCATATTTTGAAAAATTAGAAAAATGAAAATATGTAATATGAATTTGAGGCCATTCTCAGCGCAGGGGCACAAAGAGTGACTGTAAACGTGATGGGTTGTGAATTCGATTCCTATTCGAGGAAATAAAACATTTAATATTTCCATTTCTTCGCTCTGGTTTTTTTTTGCCTCGAGCAAAGCGCGGCATTCAGTACTGCGTTAAAAATGTAATTATTATATATATTATATATTATAAGAAACAATATATTTTAAACCTATTGCATACTCACATCCTATTTTTAAAGTAACATCGCGTCTTAAGTTTGACCTAAAATAACCTGTCATCCTTTGTTATCATTTACATTGAGTGGTTTACAATAGCTGAATATACAAATTAACTACATTTTAAAATAATTCATTCTTCGTTGTGGAAATGTGCGTTTTATAGTGACCATTGTGGCACAGTAGGAGAGCGCATGACAAGCGTAGGTTTTTTTTATTCCCAATTAGATTTTCATTTCATCGCTCGGGTAACGAGGCAAAGTGCGGGGTTAAATTCCGCCACTTAACACCTAAGGCCTCCAGAATTCAGTGGAAAGTGTCTGAACGGAAGTGTCTTAATAGAAACAGAGTGTCTAAACGCTAGGTTTCCGGGGTCCGTTTGTCTACGCTTCTGAGTGTGGGATACAGTGTAAAGCTAAAAATTAAACAATAGTAATAAAAACAAAAATCTTAATAAGCATATCCTTTGCATTTATACCAACTGAAAAAGGTCTTCACGTTTCGCTATCGCTACTTGAAGTACAAGAACTGTAGTAACATACTTCCAAATTGCTCCCAGAACGCGCATTGTGTACTTGCTATGAAATATATTTTACTATTACGACTAAGGTTTTTTTGCAATGTTTACTCTATGTTAGCTGAATAGATAACAAAGAGGGAAATGCCACATACTAGGTTCCCTTTTGTTGCTTTCATTATTTTTAAGTAAATAAAAAAATTATAAATATAAAACCAAGGTTAGTCGTGGTAATGCAATAGTTTGTGGGTTCGATTCCCATTCGAGGAAATAAAATATTTTTACAGTAGAACAGCGTCTGACCGTAAACGTAATGGTGGTATTCTTGATCCCAACTGGGCGAAATTAATTATTTTTTCCTCACTCTGGTTTGTTACCAGTGACAATGTGTGGCGTTGTGTTCCGTCACTCAACATGCAGTGCCTCGGAGAGCGGAGAACAAACACTTTGTTCTGACGATAAAACAGTATTTATACTAAATATAATTTATTTTATAACTTCAAACAGGTTTTACATTTCAAATACCGCGTATCTCTAATTAATGTAAATGTGTGACTCCACAATGTAACGAACGAAGACATATTCTGAGCTAGAAAGCAAATAGAGTAAGTAAGTTCTTATCAAATTTGCGCCATATCTTTTTTAGCCACAGCTTATATAAATTGAGAGCTTAATCAAATAGAAATTATTTTTTAAACGTATGATGAATTCGAATTATAAATCATATAAATTTACAACGTCGACGATTGTGGGTTCGATTCCCACTCGAGGGGGTGAAGTAATTAATATTTTAATTTCAACTTCGATTTCGATGACGGACTCAATATTATTTATGCCTTTATTTAAATAGAAACTATTAATATAACTTATATTCATTTCATATAAGAATAGTAAAATACAGATTAGACTAGATTTATTATTAATAACTTTCATTAAAACATCGCAACATTGTTTCTTAATTATATGAAAATGAAGCCTAGAAATTAAATTTTCAATTTGAATGATTTATATTCTCAGACAATATGTGCTTATATTGGAAGAAGAGAGTTGGCTTCTCTAATAAAAACAAAATAATTTAGTATTGTTTGAAGAAATGTAATTCAATTTTTTTAACATTTTTAAAGCGTTATTCCATACAGGAAAATAACATACTTTTTTAAGAAACGTATAAAGATTTTAATAGTACCTACTAGATATACACAATGAATCCGATTAGAAAATTTTCTTTTAAAATATATTTTCTTATTCTCCATAGCATTTGTAGTACAATAGTCGTCGTATTTGAACATTCTCCTCTAATCAATAAATTTTCGAACAAATAAAACTGCCACAATAGGCTAAGCTTGTAATTTTGCAATAATACGGGTAAATTTTACGACAAAGGCCACTGTGTGTATACAAAAGCATATGAGTGAAGTTTACTTTAGCACATTCCTTTCACATGCACGCGTTATGGAAACACACGGAACCAAATTGGAATGTAAGAACTTTACGTCTATTTACTTTTTTAAAAACGTTGAAAAATTTAAACGTAGCGTGCCTCTTGGCGGGCGTCGGTGGACAGAGAGAGCACTGGATGGTCTCTAAGAGGGTATAAAAGTCGTTCCTAAAAAAATAGTTTTAGTTATTGTATAACTATAATTTTCCAAAACTATTATACTTATTTTTTATACTTAAAAAATTGTGAATACAGGTATAAATAAAATTGTTATAGGAACAAAATTTATTCTGCACCCTTAACACGTGTGTTAAATATTATAGAAGATACTCCAAAATAGATTTGAATCAACGACCTTCTAGAATATATTGCATTATGTTTTCACCAAGCGGCGTGTCTGGCACGCCTCACGTGAATACCTAGCTCTATTGGAGTAGCACAATATTGTACTTAAACCCCGCAGTCCGCGATATTTGGGCGCACTGATATGCCAGGTTTGTGGATGACGTACTATTTAATATAAGGCCATTGTGGCTCAGTGGAATGTAAGCGCGATGATTGTATGTTCGACTATTCTAATATACTTGCTTTTTTCTTTTTTTTTAGCTTCACACTATATCCCTTCATTATAAACCTGAAAACCTAGTGTTAAGACATTCACATATTTACATAATTTGTCACCAACTTCCGTTGAGGTCAGTGAATCATTTAGCAATACATAAATCTTATATAAATAGACTAGCGATCCGCTTGCGGCTTCGCCTGCTTGAGCTGTACAAATATGTATTATTAACTCTGAAGTACTTTAGTGTTATAATAACATTATTATAATAAAGATAATAGCTCTACATTGAAGAATACAGTTTCAGCCAGGTTAATATAACAGTTTTTTCAGCAATTTATTGGAACAAAACATTTTATATTGATATAATTTTGACTGATTGAAGTAAAACAAACAATAAATGTTAATAGAAGTTTACCAAAAGTCAATAGTGAAATCTGTATTTAAAAACTGACACAGACAAAAATATTACAAATCACTATTTTGGATTCTATTTCATTAAAAATGTACAGACAGTGACTTCAACGTTTTTATTATATGTATGAGAAATACGCAAAAAATAACAGAAAAAATGCCCACTGGTACTGTGAACACGGAATAATAAGAAATTATGCCACTGCCGAAAATAACGACCTATTTCAAATCACACTTCCGCCACACATATGCATGCTCTATATGCTTTTATAGTGCTTACAAAATGACAGACGTAGAATATACCGCTGCTAATTAGCTTTATTAAAGCCGGCATTGGAGCTTAAAAACTGTATATTTATTGTACAATCAATTTCAAACTTTAACGCAAAGAAATACAGTATAATTTAGTATTTCTCATATTAACAATTACTTTTCCCCATATTACACAATTTTGAAACTGACATTTTTGCCTTTTAGTCAACACTGTGTTTGAAATGTGAGGTTTTTTGGGAACAAGTTAAAATTTCGTTATTTGGTACAGGGTTGGGGTTCGGGCCATTGCCCGTCCCCAGCTACTGCCGGTCCACGTGGTGCTGCCCAGCTTCAGATAAGCCCTTGCTGATTCACCATCGTGGGTGATTTGCATGCCCACTTCTCTGAATGACTTTATGACGTCACACTTTTTGGCTCTAGCTACGACTTTTTATAGTTAATTAGCTGACGACGTAATTCATCAGTACAGTTCTCTTACCTATCTGAGTTTGAGAAGAGAAAACTATATACTAATAGTTTAATAGATATACGAGTATTTAGTTAGATGCATGTAGATGCAATCGTGGTTTTTAAATTTTAAATCCTTGTCTTTTAAATGGTTTGTAATTAAATTACTTTCATTTCCACTTAATGGTAAAAACATACTCAATATATTATATCCGTCAACGGAATGGAAAATGAAACACGAAATGTCTCATCATTAGGAACCCTCTACCCATAAAGAGAGTTGTGCTCAAAAAAAGGGTACATACTATATAAAAAAACAAAAACTTCAATAATAACAATTTGCCAATGGATTTACTGAAATTACCGAAAACTCCACACATGTCTCGCATACCTTACAAAATATGAATGCGTGCGTTGAAATGTTTTTTATCGCAAACAAAAATACTTTTAGCAAATTCTAAACTCTCCACAAACATTAGAGGCACGTACAACTAATTCTATGTTCATTATTTGTATGAATAATGTATGTATGTATGTATGTAGTTTATATTAGTTGTCGAATGTTCTTTATTGAGGTCGTCGTAGCTCAGCAGCACAAGCGCGTAGCTTCAAAGTAGCAGTAGCTTCTAAAAGCACGACGGTTTCGGGTTCGATTTCCACTCCGGGAAATGAATTATTTAATATTTTTATTTTCTCCAGAGTTCTTTTGTTTAGAACTGAAATATTTAAATGAGAACGGAGAGTCGTATTACTATGTTCTCTGATTTCTTCTATCTACCCTGCTTTTTGCGGGATACAGCGTGAAACAAAAAAAAATCTAATGTGGCGGTTGATTTTAAATAAATATTTTTGTTCTTACGGAGTATCTCGCCACTGCACCCTGACTAATGCGGAATATATTCCGCATGCATTTTAATTCTTTATTTTTTTTTATATTTTAATTCTATCCAAAATCTGGAAAATGCAATCATTAGTTTATTTTTTTATTATATATATATATATATATATATAATTAGANTGTTTATATTTAGATGTGTATAAGAGACAGGTACCTCAACAGTTTGGACGTAGGATTTTTTTTTCATTTCACGATTTTTATCCATACCTGTATTTCGTGTGACGCACACATACGCGTGCGACGTTGCCGCTCTGACAGGCAAGTGTGTGCGTGCCTATGTTATACATTACAAATGGCGTTTTATTTTAAAAAATTAATTTTATTTTTTATTTTGTTTGGAAAAATAACTTTTTTATTTTTGGGAATTATTTTTTTCCGAATCATATTAGGCTTTTATAGAGTAGTTAAAGCCGTGGTTTCATTTAAAGTGGTGCTGACAATTCCACCCTGTTTATATATATAATAGCTTTACGCTGTTGTCTTCTTATAGGTATATTTAATTCTTTTTTGAAATTTTAATTGCAGACCATTATGAAGTGGTGATTAATTTGGGCTAAAAAAAAAGAGAACGGAGTGTCTTGACACTACCGGGTGGATTCATATATCCACCACCACCATATGCAATTAAAATTTCAAAAAAGAATTAAATATACGAAAAAATCGTACAAATTTTCCAATATTTATAGCTGGATGCTATGCAATTTAAAACAAAATTAAATTTGGAATAAATATCTGGAATGACTTCCTCACAAATTATATGAATTATTCAAATTTATTTCGATTTAATTTAACAAAGCAGTGTTTAATTTGGATACTATTTATTAATAGAAGTATTTATTTATGGAAAAAGATTTTAATAGGAACCAGTAATTAATGGTTGTATTACAATCAGAGACATTTATTGACGTTGACTTTTTAAAGTTTTTTAATAAAAAAGATCATCTTGACTATATGTTTCAGAGAAATTTGTTGATAGACATACAAGCAAATCCAACACTGGTCATTCAAAAATATTTTTCAAAATTTTGTCAAAATTATATTTACTTTTTTGTAGCTAAAAAAAACCACGAAACTACTACGTTTCCGTAGTCATCCGGTAAATAGCTCGATATCCCCCAACATTAGGTTAAGCCGCGTCGATTTCCTCTCTTTTCACGAACGAAACTCGCGTGTGAACTGTTCCATTAGAGATTTCTTTCCTTTTACATGGACTCGTTCACTGTACCAGTATCGTCGGCTGAATGCTTGGGGAATGTTTAATTTAGTGGTAGGTACCCGAAAGTTTGTGAGTTTCTTTGGTTTTATATGTGTTTTTATATTAAAAAAATGCTATCACGGAACTCTGGGATTCAAATTAAATTATTTTATTAAAACTATGTTTCACGCTTCAGTTATTGAACGTCATTTAATTTATCACCATTAATCTCTTAAGTTACTACCGTAGACCTGAGAAGAACCGGCGCAAGAAACGTAGCGGGATTTTTTTTTGTTGGGCTGTAAACGCGATGAATGTGGGTTCATTTATTTCAGGTTTACTTTTAAATTATTTATAAATATTTATTATTTTTTATTTATTTCCTTGATCTGACGCTGATGCTGACTTCTCTGGGGTGAACCGACAGACAGACACAAATCAAAGGGTTCTGTTGTATAGTTATAAGGGTTCTGTTTTTTCTTCACACGTACGGAACACTGAAAATTAAATAGAAACCAAACTAATAAACCAAGTATATTGAACTATCGCTATTGTTAGCTTCGACAGAAGTAACGATAACGAAGAAAATTTTGTATGAATTTAATACAAAAAATCCTAATAATGTACACTTGTCATATTTCGTGAAAGCAATTGTTCTTAGCCATTTTAATATAATTTGGCATCGGACCTGAAGCGTTAAAAGAGAAAAGAAAGATGGAAAGTTGCCAAAACCTTCAACTTGGAATTGGCAACAAAATAGTTTGTTATACAATTCATCTACTTATCAATGAATTTTAAAAAAACAATCTTCGTAAGATTTGTTCTTATTTTCTTATTTATTTTCAACGGTGATTCAGCTTCCCAATAGGTAAAAAAACTGTCATAAACTTTTAAAAAAAATCAACTTCACGCTGTATCACGCACACTGCAGGATAGTTAGAGTAAACTAGTGTTTAGAGTCAAAGAGGAAATGAAAATAGCGGGAACCCGAGCCCACAGCTATCGCACTTATAGTCGATGCCAACGACCGAAAATTTAAAAATAAGTAACTTTATACCACACCATTATAGATAAATATGTAAACATGTTAAGATCATAAAAAATATTAGTAAGGAACTGCTGAATAAACATTATTTCGAATGAAACGAACTGTACAACTTAATTACAAAACGTTAGGTCTCATAACGGTTATAGTAACTACAGTTAATAGCAACATTATGTACAGTGCATACTATAGTAAGCTCGACGAGTCCTGGCCGCTAGAGGAGATGCCTTTTAATTATTTTTCCGAGTGAATAAAAAAGCAAGAGCTTATTTCAAGGCGGCCACGACTCTCCCACCGTACTATACATTGCGGTTACCGTTATACTAAGACATAAGCCGTTAAGTCTTCCATAGTTTCATGCTTCAAGCGGAAACTATGTATAAAATATATTTTACTTTTTTTCCACCACATTTGGGAGGAGAGGAAGAACCATCCATCCATTCAGAGTCATTGCGTTTTGGATGACTGACCTGAATGGGACCTTTTGCCGCAAATCATTAATTTTAAGATAAAGGACTAGTTTTAATACGTTATGACTGGATATTTAACCCATACCATCTTATTTACAGTCAGATAAACCATTTTCTTTATAAAGGTACTTTTGTGTTATTTTAAATTTACAATATTTTTTTTATTTCTAAACACATTTCTTTTCTTTATTTTTAAGCATCAAATAGAGGAATTATTAATATGAAATAAATTAAGAACTTTATTGTATTGTTTTCACCTTTTTCAGCTCGTAGAAGACGGCGGCGCTCAACGCCGCTCTTATACTAACCAAATAAAAGCATCCATATCCTCGAGCGAGACAGAATCCACAACTATCGTTCTCTTAGACCCATCTCCACTGCGTCACGCCGACATAAATCCATTTACTAAATTGATTTCGTTTCTTTTAATTGAAAATCTAATAAATAATACCCCGAGCGCAGCGACGTCGATACAACCAACCGCCGACAATTTTTCCAACTTACATTAACGAAATTGACATCGCATCGCAATGCATTTATAATACTATTGAAGATATTTTAATACCCTAATGGTTGCCCATAAAATGATATAACAAAAAGGGTATTTTTTTAAGAAAATCTAAAGTTTCAGGATAATTCATTTGACAACATGACACCTGCTACGTGTAGAACTTGTCTTGTACATATTACCAATTTTTTTCCACTTTTCGCTGAATTTTTGAGGCATTGTTTGTTCAATGGTAGAACTCATTGCAGCGCTTTGCCTTATTACCAGTGGGGGGAAATGTAAATAATTACTCGTAAATAATTCACTACCCCGAGTAGGAATCGAACCTACTAACGTACAGCCTTCACGTTTATAGTCGCACGCTTGTACCGCCATGCTAACCTTGTCAACAAAGTCAACGCCGCACTTTTATTTTACCAAAGCGGGGAAATAAGAACCACTTATTTCAGCAAGCTTAATGTACACGAACGCGTAACCACCACTCTTTTTTTCTGACGCCGTTCTACTGCGCTACGAGGACATGCACGGAAGCAATGTAATTAAAAAGATTAATAAAAAATATCACAAATGGCCCAAAATATACCCATTACAAAGAAATTGTAGTAAAAGTTAATTTAGATTGTACAAAAAAGAACAATAAAGGGGATATTCGATTTCAAAAGTAATCATCTAAATGTTTGTGTACCACGCGTTTACGCAATAACCCTCTATCAAGGTAGATATACAGTGGGTAAAAAAAGTATTTGCACACCTTAATTTTTTGAAGTTACGTCTACAAAAAAACAGAATGCTTTTAGTTAATTATTGTATTTAATTAATAGCTTATTTTATATATATTTCGAATTGGTTAATATTATTTCTTAGAAAATAGAAATGAAAAATGACACGGTATAAACACATATTTTAAAGTCAAATAAGTATTTGCACACCAACCGGCTTGTACGTATTTTGTAAAAAATTCAATTATAAATGAAAGAAAAGACACTTATTATTTTGTGTGCATTCCATTAGCATCAATGATGGCTTGCAATTTCCCTCTCTCCTCTCCCAATCGATTCCAATAATTTGGACGTTGTTTAAATCGAGATTTTAGCGCATTTCTCCACTAAAGCACGCTTCACATAATTTTAATTTTAAAAAATTTCATTAATTTTTCCCACATTTTAATCCAGCAGATGCCTTTAATTTTCAATTGGGGTGATGTCTGGCGTTTATGGCGGAGTTTTCAGCATTCTACGGACATTGTACATCGCCCATTCCTTACGTTTTCATAGCTGTATACTTAGGATCATTGACCTACTGAAAGTAGTATGTCTCACTTACGCCTAATTTCGATGCGCTGCAAGATAAAATATCGCGCAACACTTTAACGTAATCAACTGCTTTCATTATTCCTTCGATAAAAGCCAAGTTTCCGACACCATTGGCTGTCATGCAGCCTCAAACCATCACATGACCACCGCCGTGCTTGACTGTACTATGCACATGTTTCGCCTGCAGTTCAGTATTTGGTTTGGGCCACACAAATCTTTGTCTGTCTGATCCAAATAGATAAAATTTGCTTTCGTCAGAAAAAATAAAATTATTCCAAAATTCTAAGAGCGTATTTACGTATTCTTTCGCGAAAGTTAGTCTTTTTGTTATATTGACCTCACTTATGAAAGAATTTTTCCTCGCTGCTCTGCTCTGCGAAGACCAACGTTACCCAGTACGTTTCTTACAGTTTGGGCACAGACAACCTTATCTGAACTTGACGCGATATCATTTGCTAAGCTTTGAGCGCTTGTTAATGGTTTATTTTGTACCGATTTTAAAATTTGTCGTCTTTCTCTTGTACTGAGCTTCTTCGGAAGAACGGATCTTGCCTTATTTTTAGCACTACCCATTTCTTCTAGGTTTTTTATAATATACTACACAGTCGAGTAATTTAACTTTAAATTTGACCCGATTTGGCGATAACTTTAACCTTCATTACGGAGTAAAATAATTTCTTCACGCGTCGATAACGTCAGTTGACATTTTTTCGGCATGTTGGCTTCAAGATTTTTTCTGAACACTAAACAAAATTCTCGATATTAGGATACGTTTCCCGATGTATACATGTATACAAACGATGTTCATATTTTACCTAAAGTGACCAAATGTCGCGGGAATAACATTGTATCAAGAGAATGGTTGGTGTGCAAATACTTATTTGACTTTAAGAAAAAGTGTTTTTACCATCTCATTTTTTCATTTCTATTTTCTAAGAAATTTTATTAACCAATTCGAAATATATATAGATTGAGCTATTAAATACAATAATTAACTAAAACCATTCTGTTTTTTTGTAGATGTAACTTCAAAAAAATTAGGTGTGCAAATACTTTTTTTACCCACTGTAGGTACGTGCGTATTTTATATTTCAGTAACTTATATATGTAACATATCGTCATGTTATTATACGTATATTTACATATTCATCCACATTAACCTTTAAATATGAACGTTAATATGTTGTAACATATTGATGGACACGAGGTCTCATGGACTGTTATTATTTTGGTATTTTTTTATGTTTTAATATCCTTAAGGGACAATAAATTAAAAGGATACATATATGTTAAAAAATTGTAACCTCAATACTTGCTTATATATATATATAAGTCAAAAGTCAAAAGGGAACCAAACAATTTTAAGAAAATTGTCTACTATTTTTCACCGTTAACTACTGACGCACGTAAATGGTACGTCTTCTTAGTGGATTTTTATTCATAACCTAATTTTCTACGTGAATGACGCTTAAAAAAATATAATATTTATTATATTCGGTACAGCGCTTGTCTGTAAACGCGAAAGCTGTGGGTTCGATCTGTATTTGAGGACTGATTATATTTATTTTTATTCCTTCGCTCTGGTAGACAAAGTCTAATATTGAATTCCGCCCCTAAACACGCAATATCTCGAAAGTTAGGTGGTGTGGCGTGGGGACTATGTCAACATTAGGCTCCATCTACCTATCCGGCGTAAGCGGGAAAAAGCGTGAAGATGCTATTATGCTTAAAAAACAATATTTTAAAACAAAAACAACTAATTTCCTCACAAATAATCACCAAAATGTTCCGCGCTTGTTCCTATAATTCTATACCAGGCATACCATAATTACGCAAAGCGCTTCAGCTTTCATAATATAAAACAAATTCCTTTAGCAAACATAAATCTCGCTCCCCCACCGTTTAGGGTAACACCTTTTTATCTCGCGAGATAAAAACTTGATGGTATCGTATGTCATTCTCTCGACTTTGCACGTTTAGTGGATTATTGTTAAGAATTGTTCGTGATTTCATATAAAACTGATGTAAAAATCTGATTTTCTTCGCGGAAAAATGTTGCTTTATATCGAGATTCGTAGTTTTAATTAAATTAAGTGAAGTAGCTCTACGCTATATTTCGCATAGGATAGGACAGTCAGTAGAGAAGATAGTGAGTCAGGTAGTGACTTTAAGTGTTAAGTAGAACTCAACACCGCGCTGTCTTGTTACCAAAGCGAGGAAAGGGAAATAATTTATTCCACCGAGCAGGAATCGAACCCAAATCTGTCACTTGTATAGTCTGGGCAAAGGGGGTGCCTTAATGGGAACGATGTATCTTTATACTAGGTTCCAAAATTCCCTCTGCTTATACTGCTATGTCCCATACAGCGTGAAGCTAAAAAATAAATTACGATACACAATTTTTTTTCAAACAACGAAAAAATTAAACTACGAAATATAAACATTTACTTTACATTCACTGATTTAAATTTTTAAATTTTATATATACGATAGCAAAAAAGAACATAAATATACAAGTATTTTTTATTTAATGAAAAACACACTTTCTCTCTATTATCATCCAGCAAACGCTGTAATATATTTAAATAAAACAAAATCAACCAAAATATAAATACTCCATATACATTATACAATAATAAAAATTATACAGTTAAATTATAAAAGAAAATTTAACTTCTATTTTCCTTTGTCTTTTTATTGTATACTATCTTATTTGAATTAAAATTTAAGTGTGATGTTAATATAAGCTTTTGAGAGCTTTTAAACAATACATGTGCTTGTATATTTAAATATTTATGCTTTCCACAAAGAGGCCTCCATAATTTGACAAAACGTTACGCCTATTTAAAGTTTCGATTTCCACATGATTTTTTCATTAAACTAAAATTCTTTCGTTTTAAATTACTTTCGAAGTTATACAATAGAGTGTCTGCGGTGGGAAAGCTTCTGTCACACTGATATATTTTGTTTATATAATTAAAATAAACAAAATATATCAGCTTCACACTGTATCCCGCACACAGCAGGGTAGGGAAAGGGAAGATAGTGTTAAGACACTTTGACTTAAGACTTCATAATTGAAGTCGGTATATAAACATTTTTCCAGTCAGTGACTAATAATTATATTAGTGACTGATTCCAAATATTTATTTATATCATTAAAATATATTTAGGGAACATTCGTTAATAATTTTAGTATAATTCTATATCTAAACTGTTATATATCTGTTACTGGGGAGCATCAGTCCCGAGATGAGAACAGTACACCATATGAGGCCAAACCTGGACCCTATAAAGGGCCAATGAGTGTTTTGGTGGAAAGTACTATCTCATCATGATTCTTTGGGACCAACTTGGCCTTGCTTTCCAGATGATTGTTTTTGGCTTCACTCTCTATTCAGCCTCTATATTATTATGTATTTTAAAAACAGCATATAAAAATATTTCGTAATAAATATTATATTACAATCGCTTTAATGAAACGGTAACTTAAAAAACGTCATAAATCCCAACAAAACAACGAAGCTTTCGTAAATTCTGTCCACATTGTTCTATGATGTATTGTTCATACAACGGATCAACAGATGTTGTTAACGTAAATTGTTCTACCTAATATGTTTCTTCTAAACGTTATATTAGTCATGTAATATAATTTTACGAATTTAATTTCATTTTATTCAGGTATATAATTTAGTGGAAACTAACGGAAACGGAAGTCACTTATGAACGGAGTGTCTTAACAGTGGTGCCTATGTTACCTCTACATACCCTGCTATGAGCGGGCTGCATCTAAAATCTGAAAAAGAAAAAAGCGACTTAATATTTTCAGACTGAAAAGTAGATTTTCCATTTATAATAAAAAAATCATAACTTTTATTATATTTTGGAAATATAGAAAGAACTTATGATGTGAGCTATTCTCGCTCTTTACACCTGTTGACGCTATCCGTATGACTAAAACTGAAAGCAAAAACACGTTGTTGTAAACGTGATAGTTAAGGATCCTATTTCCACTTGGAATAGTAAATGATTTTCATGTCCGCTGTGGCAAAATAAAACACGGCGTCAATTTCCGCCACCCAACACACAACTCCTTAAATTAGATAACGAAAACGAAAATCTTAACGAAATATCTTAATATAGATAAATTTCTAAAATATACTTTCTCCTACAGTATTTAAACCCATCATGAACTGTGCTAAAATGGTACCAACTAATTTCAGATCAAGCCTAATTTATGTCGACAGAAGATAATATCGCGAGTAGAAACATTTTACATTAACTAAGTCAAATCTGCAATTAAGAAGATACTCTTCTTAATTGCAGAATATTGCTTTTCCGGCGACGCTTAATCCCTCCGATCCCGATGTCTATCTCATTAGCCGCTTGTAATCTCTCCAAATTACAATTAAAATGGTATTTTAAGTTAATTTGGAATTTGGACTTACTTTTTGAGGATAAAGCTTCTTACGTATTGTATTACTCGAAGCCGTCGTTACCGCCGTTTTTCATTTCTCCGTTCTAGAAGAATTGCAGCATCGAATTCCGCCACTTTACGCATTGTTTTGTAAATGTCTCGAAAATTTAATGTGGAAAACGGAGTGTTCTGACATTAAGTCTTCTCTGTTTAACCTTTCTAAAAATAATTTAAAAATATAGACTAAAATAGAAACACCCCAAATCATCGATGTAGACCAAAAAATAAAATCAACATTACCTTTTACAACGTAACGCGAAGAACCTATTTTATTTTTACGTCCCAACATCTCACCAATATGTTGCAGTACATATCTGGATTTACGAAATGGAATTAGGTGAGCACAGCGTCGAAGTACCGCATCCACGCCCGCTAAGGCCACAATGTGACACAAGTCCTTGTAATTTATGCGAATCCACGGCCATAAACTTACCATTCTCATTTGTATGTAGACACCTTGTAAACATTTGATTTCTCTTTATTAGATAGTCTTTACATTTGTTGCTTGTTTAATTTTGTCTATATTCTATAGGTAACTTGAGGTATGTGATAGATACCCATCGTCGAGTGCCGGAAGAAAAACTTAACGTATTTTAGCACTATGCTGAATTGTGGATTATGAGAAATTACTCTGTTCTCAACATTATTTCCATTTTAGAAACAGCGGATTGAGTATCAAAATTCAATGCTGTACTTTAAAAAAGTTAAGCCGCAGAAATAAAAAATAAAAATAAATACTCCTTTAAGTCGAGATTGAAACCATAATATACGAGACAAATTTAATTTATACTTTAAAATTGAATTAAAAGCAATGCAAATACTTCAACATTATTAAAATGGACACTCAATAATTATAATAATTTTGAATACAATTACCTTCTTTTTAAAATGGTTTCTGTTTTATTAAATTTTACAATATAATATTTGAAAAAAAGTCTAAATTACCTTATTATAAACAGCCCTGAAGCTTAACATTTAATAAAAAACCCAGGCCTTTGTCCAATTTGTAACCAAAAGAAAAATTTCAAAGCAAACACACAAAAGTAACTTACCCTTTGAACATGATTTAAAAATATCGTCCTCTCAGTGAAAGGATCGTAAAATCTCATAGAATACTTCGGTAACAAAATACTTAAAGGGTCAACTTTGTAATATATTTTACAATATTGATAACTCAGATTCGTTTTCGATTAGCTGTGGTATTGGAAATTTAATACTGTAATAACTATAACCACGATGACTGTGGGTTTGATTATCAATCGAGGCATTTTTTTTAAATTCGAGTTGAGTTCCACCACTCAATATTATACAATATTCTAGATATTCGTTTGGAAAATAGTAAACGAAATGTATAGGGCACAAGGATCTCTTTTCTTATACTGTTATTCAATGTGAAGCTGAAACTAATTGTACTAGATTGAAAATCACCGAAAAATAAATTACCATTAAGACACTGTTTTCCAATTTCCTAAAATAGGTGAAAATTGGAAAACGTTACGTAATGTGGTGTTATAGTCGCAGACGCCATGACCACTCATTGCCTTACCAATTGAGAAAAGTAAAAACAATTTAGATACGATCAAACCTAGGACTATCACTTGTAGTGAATTCGAGCTCGAGCGAGATATTTAGCTGAAATTCAAATATTTAGGTCTAGAAATCTTCCAAGTTAGTCCATTTATGCAAGTTTTTGCTGCATTTTATAGTAAGTTCACCGTGTAATCAAACACTTCGTGGGTACTTCATTGGACGGTCCCAAGGACCTACAGTCGTGGAATTTGACAAAAAGTGAGAACTTACTATACAAATAAAAACCTCGGTGGGCGACTCCGACTCGTACTTAATCGGTTTTTTAGTTTAATACGTAATTTGATTCCCCAAATACATCTTTATTTGAAATAATTATTTCTTTTATTCGTATCTGGAGTTGTCATGTAATAATAGAACAATGGAAACAAAAGATCTTTACAGAACGTTTGTATCGACGGGGCTAGTTACTCTCTTTCAGACTTTTTTTTTGTTCTGGGCGTCAAAGAAATAAGATAAGTTTATTAATGTTATTTCTAACGGAAAATCGGACTTTGTTTTTATACATTATTTCTATTTTGGATAAACTGTGGTATGAGAAAATGGCTGGATATTTTTATGATTATATTGTTTCCAAAACTTGAGTTTGTTAAATTATAATTTATTGTATGTATATGTATATTGTTCTTATACTTTTATGAATATCACTTTAAACAGAAACTGGGGAGACTGGGTCTTGTCTATAGAGACTGCGCTAAGGAAATTCTGCTGTAGAACGGCCTGCACCACGTTGAAAAAGCGTGGCGTGTTAAGTAGCGCAACTCAACGCCGCGCTTTGTTTCAACTAAAGAGCGAGTGCGAATCAAACCTGTCGCGTTTACAAAAAACCAGCAAACTTCTTAAAAATTTTTATAAAAAGGCTTGTTTACGGTTACATTTATTATTTGTTATTATCAATATAACAGACCTATTTATTTGTCGATATCGAGTGAACAATTGAAATGAAACCTAGATTATTTCTAAAAGAAACACTAGAAATATCTAGACTAGACACAGATCTAGAACAAATCAAATACGATCCGCCTTATCGTATCGGAGCCCAGTGGTATGAGCATTGGATATCCGATACGGTAGAAACATCCTGCGTGTATTTTTGAAATAAGAAATAAAAGGGAGGGCCGATAAAAATGTTTATTGACAGTAGTTTCAATGATATAGTAGTGGCTTTTAATTTACTTTTATGTATGCAATTTTTTTTAACAGAAAATTAAGGAAATATGGGGAGCATGTAACACTAGATTCCCTCTGTCTACCCCGCGGAGTACAGGATACAGCGTGAAGATGATAAAAAAGAAGAAAATAAAGAGTTCGTAGTAATGCACACACACACATCACAGCACAGCACAGTCTCTGGTTTTATGGTGCATTGGTTGCCAGATCGATTCCCATTAGAGGTTATTATCAATTATTACAATTTTCTGGTTATAACAAGAAAAATGCGATGACCTGGTGGTGCATACTGGCTTTGCGTAAGAAACTCAATCGTAGATAGGATGTTATGTTTTCAAAATATATTTCAGATAGAGTTAAGCCAAACAACTAATAAGTATAAATATATAAAATATAAATAATCAATTCAGCATTCTATTAAAATTAAGTTATACTACTTGCCTTTGAGGCCGGACGTGGCGAAGGGGTGCGAGCGTGCAACTGTAAACGCGACAGGTCGTGGGTTCGATTCCCATTCGAGAAAATGAAATATCCAAAATTCAGCGGAAAGTGAGGTACGAAAGCGTCTTAATGGTAATCGAGTGACTTAAGATTAGGTTCCCTCTACCTAACCTACTATGTACGGGAGGCAGCGTGAAGCTAAAAAAGTTATATTACTTTTTTAAGCGCCTGCAATAAATTGGACTGCATCGTTAACCGCCCCGCGGCCAACGATACCCAAGGGTTACACCCTTTGTACGTAATAACCTGGAAACAAAACAAAAGTACTCCCGTCCAAATAAATGTAGGTCGCTGGAATTATACAGCAATTGCCTTTTAAAATTATTAATATTATTTACGAATCATGCTTTAATTGGACGGTAGAAATTGTAATACCTATTATCAGTATTGAATCAATACGTTAAATCACTTTGCTTTGGAGAGAAAATACATGGCAAAAATTACTATTGTGCAATGTTACTAAGCTGCAAAGAAAAGAAAACAAAGCGCAGCGTTGAATTCCGCCACTCAACACGCACACAATACCTTCGTCAACATTTTGGCCTGGACGTTTCATCACCTTAAGAATTTTATCTAAGATACATAAAGTTGGAATCTTCCGTAGCCTATTTCCCGACGTATTATGGAAGCAATGCGTGTTGAGTAACGGAATTCAACGGTGGCCTTTTTGCATCTTTACCAGAGCGACCACTGGACTTGCGAGTGGAAATCGAACCTACTATCTGCCATTTTTTCCATCCCTTGTATCTCTGTACCATCTCTGTGATACTATTTAATCTATCTATTATATTAAATGTAAGTAAATTATGAACTAATTTTATGAAATTATAACCGTAACATAATATAAATCTAGATACAAAAAGCTCATTAAAAGCAAATAATTATTAACATGAATACAATTATAACAACATCCTATTTAAATTGCGAAAGTTCCATTCAGTTCGATGGAATGCTTTGGAAACTTTTAATTAAAAACAAAACATACAACAGTTATGAGCTATCGCGAATATACTGACGATGATATTAGGTTCAAATTCCTGTTGGAACAGACAGATGTGGGTTCGAATCCCACCGGGAAAATGTTTTTTCTTTATTTCCAAGCAGGTAACAAGAGAAAATTTAGAACTACTAAAAATAAATACCCTAACTCTCTCCACTCCTCAACTCCACTACTGGATCATAGATTACGTCAATTTGACGTTGAGTGTACGTACTATGTTTTTACGGCTCTTTAATTCATAATGCGAAGACTCTGTAAGTTGGACAGTTTTTACGAGTCTTATATTTTTTTCATCACATAAACTTCCTACGATTGCCAATGCGTATTGGATCGTCTATTTCCTATAGAGATTGTTATTTTCTTTTCCATTTTCATTGGTATAATAAAATTGTATGAGAAATCTATACAATTTGCATCAATTATTTCCAGGTCGGTACGATATGGGTTCCTTCAAGAAGCGCGTCTATCTCCACCTCAAAGGCCGGCAACGCACCTGTAGCACCTCTGGTGCTGCACGGGGTCGTGGGCGGCGGTGATCACCCCCAGGTGACCCGTACGCTCGTTTGCCTTGTCCTTTTTCCATAAAAAAATTTAAAAAATAGGCTATAAATAGAAGCTGATACGTGGAAAAGTTTTGAGACAGTCTAAGTAAACTACTAGTAACTAGTGTAACTTACTGAAACAGTAATATATTAATTAGGTATAATAAAGCAAAGTTACAACAAGAACAATTTATTATTCGTTTTAATTTACTAATGTAAAGATATAGAGTACTAATGTAAAGATACAGAGGGAACCTAGTGTTAAGACACTCTTTTACTCACTCTCCGCCAAATTCTGAGAGCATTGTGTGTTACGAGTAAATAGTGGAACTCGCCGCCCTTTGCCTCGACAATAGAGTGAAATGGATTTATAAATTTAAATAAATATTTCATTTCGTAACATACATATATAATAGACTTCAAAATAGTAAATTTCCTTATATTTTTGTAAAAATCCGAATTCGTTCTACAACATGCACGTACTCGGGACGGAAGATAGAGATGTACGTGCGAGCGCAGTGGCCTACATACTCTATCAGACTTATTGCATCAAATGGGAAATAAATTGATATTAATAAGTTAAAACTCTTTATCTTTTATTATATTATCGTATCTTTTTTAGATTCCCCAAGTATCCTGTACATAGTAAGGTAGGCAGAGGGAACCTAATGTTAAGACGGCTTTGAGCTCCGCGACTCAACAGGTAATGTCTCGAAAACTTAATGTATACCAGCACCATGTAAGAATCCATTAAATTAATTATAATTAATTAATTATACCACATACTGAAAAGCTTATACAATTAAATAATTAATTAATAATTGCTATTAATGAAAGCTGTTATGCATAATACGTAATTGCTATAGCCTAAATGAAAAGATTAAATTTAGCCGTGTCTAATTAGTCTTGTGTGGTATCTTTTATTTTTCTTAATAATTTGCTTGTCCTATTTATTTATTTACAATAAAAAAATTAAATTGAGTCAATTTCACGCTATATCCACCTCACAGCACGGTTGGCAAAGGGAACCCAGTGATCAGACACTTCGGTCCCAATTTTCCACCGAATTCTGGAGGTATTTCATAGCGGAACACCGCGCTTTATGTCGTTACCAGAGCAAAGAAATGAAAATATAAAAAAATCTAATGTAAATATAAAATGTCCCTTGCGCCATGACTGGCTTTATATAAACTTAATTTCGCATAATTCAAGATTGAAAAAAAAATCTTAATAAAGAAATCTTTTAATAGCATTAGTATTTTACGGGTAAATATTAACTTCTTTGAGTGCGTCACTATAGTGCACATAGTCTGTCTGTATAAGTGATAATTGTAGGTTCCATATTAAAGAAAGATTGACAAAATAATTTGTATTAAAATTATTTTCATTATTTGATTGAAAATATCGATATTTAGCAAAAATATTTGTCAATAGACATAAATTTCAATACAGAGATATCTCTTAATTGTATTACTTGAAAATTACCATTTATAGTAATTATTTTACAAAGTTCTGACTTACTATATTAAATTACTGCCGAAAAGTTTTCAGTTGAATGTAATAAAATTTAAATTACATTCTGTTAACTTATAACCTTAACGTGATTAAAATATTGAGTTTAAAAAAGAATTCGTTAAAGGATTAATAAAAAAAGATAAAATTTATTAAATGAAATAGAAAAAAATGAAAGTTAGCCAAAACTTTGTTGGTACATTTTTTAGCTTTACGCTGTATCCCTTATGTAACAGAATAAACAACGGGAATCTAGAGTTATGACATTCCGATCCTCACTTTCCGCCCCATCCTGAAGACATCGTGTGTGTAGTGGTGGAACTCAACGATTTTTTTAGTGGTTTTAGTATATTAATTATTGGTGCATTTAATTAGGCCAGTCGTTGTCGCCTTATCTCTATAAGCCTGTGACTGTAAGTGCGAGTGATTGTGGGTTCGTTTCCACTCCCTGGAGGGCATGTATGAAGGGGTTGATGACAGTGCAGGAACTTCGTGATTCTGACTGGACTGGAAACACACCGGTCGTGAATTCATTCCCCACTTAAGGATGTGAATTATTTTCATTAATCCTATTTTGGTAAAAAAAAAACATGCCCATGATTCGACTTGCAATGTTTGTGAAATTTAGCGGAATGTGGAAAACAGAATAAGTTAACACTATACATATACATGCTTTAATTTCTTACTTTAAGGAGTGACTGACTTCAATCAATAAACTCAAAAGTAAAAAAATTAATTTACTTAACATAAAGCTTAAAAAACTAAATTTTAACGTTCACAAAATTAAATTATCCTTTTATAGTTCAATGATTTTAATTCAGAAACCCAGCAAAATGAATACAAAAAATCAGTAGATTACAAGCCGTAGCAGTATTGTTCTCGCTTCGGGAAACACGATAAAACGACTGCGAGCTAAATGAACGACGCTCAAGTAAGTGAGGCTCATTCCGCGACACTACTGTTGAAGCGCGGAGTTTTAGAAAATGGTTTTTGAGGTTGATATATATGAGTTTTTTATTTTAGATGAAAATGTGTCAGGATGTGGATTCAATCTACACTCGGGGAATGTATTATTGAATATTTCAATTCTTTCGCTCTGGTGGTGTGGATTCATCACACATTGCCTAGCGAAATGTCTAGGCCATCTCTGCTTATTACTTTTTATATTAAAACCATAAAGAATATGAAATACGAAAAGGCTTCTACTTTAGATCGTTGCTGGCACCGGTTCCATGGTGTAATGGTTAGCACTCTGGACTCTGAATCCAGCGATCCGAGTTCAAGTCTCGGTGGGACCTAGTGGCTTGTTTTTGTTTCTAAATATAAATCAATTATATTATATTTATTCAATTTTAAATGTTTAATATTTCATGCCATCCCATTAAATCAACTTAATTGGAAATGAAGAAACTTTCAGACGAACTGTTTCTAAATCAAATAAATCAGCTTCACGCTGTATCTCGCACACAGCAGGGTAGGCAGAGAGATGCTAGTGTTAAGATACTCCGTTCCCCACTTTCTGCCGAATTTTGGACGCATTACGTGTTGAGTGGCAGAATCGAACGGTTCGGTTCGGATCGGTTGTGGGTACATTGCCTGTGTTCTGGTATCAGGACAAAGAGAAATCCTCTGGCCTACTGCTATATGCTATTTCCTTTCTTCTTCTAGCGTCGAACCCACAAAACTGAATTTCTTAGTCTCAATAACTAGCAACTAGTCCTATATGGATCAATAGTTACTAAAAAGCCCATTCAAATACGCGAAAGACATTTTATCTTCTTTGATAAAAAATAAAAGACATTTCCCTTTATCAACGGTCTATTGAATGGAAATAATTTTTCAACCCATTCATTCACTTCAGTAAATACATTACGGTGCCGATGATGAAACTAAAAAGGTTCTACAGAAATCAGAAACTGTTTTACATATAAAAAGTCCTCGTTCAAGAAAAGAAATGCTTCTAGAGATCTTCTCTTGTATAATTTTATAGAAGGAAATTGTTCAGTTGTTCAATTATACATATTTATATTGACTATTGTCATAGAAGCTGTCGTAGCGGAAAGGCATAGCGACTGGATGTAAATGCGACGGTTTTGGGTTCGATTTCCAGTTTTGGATATTAAAAAATACTATTTAATAGTTTACATATATATTTCAAAAATAAACGTAACATAAATAAATAGGTTATTTATTTCTTTTATTATGTTATTATTATTTATTTTGATAACAAAAAGTGTCTGCACTTACAATAATTAACAGTCCAACTACAAGCCAAGTTAGGAAAAAAACACAGTCCTAAAAGGATCCACTTACGTATTTCCTTAGCTTCATCTTATTTTCTTTACACTCAACTACTAAGTTAGTATACAGCCACTAGATTTCTCGCAAAAGGAGGTTTCCGTTAAAGGAGGAACAATTACAAGAGACGTTAAACATTAATAAATATATATAAAAAAGGATATAACAAAATAATATACAAAAATTATCTATTTTATAGCGGAGGTTATTAATTCCCACTCGAGAAAATGAAATATATAATATTTAATTTTCCCTCTATCTGCCTAGTTTTGTACAGAATTATGTGATAAAGCGTAAAGCTAAAAAAACAATATAGGAAAAACATGAAGTTTCGCCACTCATCACGCAATATCTTGAAAATTAGACGGTGACTGGAAAACAGAACGTCTTAAAAATAGATTCCTTACACCTACCCTGCTTTGTATAAGTTACAGTGTGAAGCTGAAAAAAAATATTATTTCAAAAAAAAAATAGACGTATGTCAATAATTTAATAAAAAATATATGAGAGATTTTCTATTGAATATCATTATTGTAGACAAAATTTTGTTCTAAACATATCGTGTCGCATACAGTAAATGATGTTTACAGCAACCCGACGAGTATCTCTTTAAGGAAGCTGCCAGTGGCTGCGGTCCGCTCCACGCGCTGACAAACGTTTGTATATATTTTAGAAATGAACACAAAAATTCAAAGTACTGAGTCTTCCTATAGTATTGTTATACTACTCTAGTATCATCATGTAGTAGTAGAGAGCTTCACGCTCTCCCGAACATAGCACAGTAGGCAGAAGCAACCTGGAACCTAGTACTCTCTGTTTTCATCAACCAACACCTCCTTTGCCCACAATGCACCGAATTCTTGAGATATTGCATGTTGAGTGGTATATTGCATTCCCTTAATTGAAATCGAACCGACAACGTTATCTTATTACGTAAAAAAAGCCAAAATTTAGAAGAGAGTGACATATTAAGAGGTTGAAAAGAAACATCTGTTTCCCAGCTTGTACCAGTGAAGATATAAGAATATAAATAAATAATGTTAGGCATTCCCCCCAAGTGCAAATCAAATCCACAATCGTTGCGCTTACAGACAGACACACGTCCACTGAGCCCTGACAGCGTCAACCTAATATCTATTTGTCATATATAATAGAATTTCAATGAAATATCATCACATTCAACATTGTTTGTGGCGTTCATAGCGTAAAGGTCCTTTTATTTTCTTATCTTGGGCTTAATGCAAACAGTAATCTTATACAAGAGCAACTAAAGAGACAGATGAAAGCTGAGTGTAAGGGAAAATAGTGCAAGCAAATAGATACGTCTACCACTTACTTCTAACATAGTACTATATTATGGCGTTACTTAGTTTTATTTTAAATATTGAAACTGAAAAAACTGTTACATGGTGTATCAATATAAAAGGTTGTTTCTCTAAAATTGGCAAAAGAAACTTTAAAACAATAACTTCAAATTTTTCTATAAAAATATTTGAAAATCCTTAAGTTTTTTGCTCAGACACTAAAAATGTTTCATGTTACATATATTTTGCTTACGTGTATATTTAAAACCACAAATGTCTCTGCTCTGTAGGCAAATAAAAAGTCCTACAAGCAATGTATTTTTATATATAGATATGTCTTCAAACAAATATTTGTTGCGAGGTAATATGTGGCTGGTATGCAATGTAAATATTACAAGTATTCCTATTATTTACAAAAGCCATTCACTACTTAATAGCTGTATTTCGGCGTAGTGCCTAAGTATTATATTTCTATGACTTATTGTAAGATTCGGTTTCTATTATAAATAATTTTAGGTACTGTTTTGAATTGTTTTGAATGTTTAATTGTTTCGCCTTAACTTGGCCTTAGAGAATAAAAAAAATGTTTCACAGTCGTTGCTTAGACTATTTAATTATTAAAGCTATAAAATTTTACTGTATAAAATAATTACTATAATATAATTACATTTTTCCTCATGTATCACGGGTTTTAAGAAACCTAGTCATTTGGAAAGCTTGTATGGGGACCGAGTTTAAGGTAGAGGTCGCTAACGTTACCTGAGGCCAATAGTTAACTGTCACGCTTTAAAATAATGAATAGTTTAAGTGTGATCTAAAGCAATCTATATATATATATATATATATAATTAAGAAACACGAGAAACTAAGAAACACACACATCCTAGCAACGACTCTCATTACAAAGCAATCTAGCAACGCAACCGCAAACAAATAGGCTCACTTGCTCTAGGACTAAATAAATAAATTTACATTATATGGTCGGGATACCCAAATAGATACAGTAGTGGTGCTTGTAATTATAGATGCTATAATGGATTTTAAACGTAGCTATTAAGATTTGTGTGGAGGTTTATCCTTTTTATGAAAGAATAGAAAAAAATGCAATAAACAAGATTAAAAATATTATACAGAATATGTTAAGGTATATTAAGAAACTGATTGAGAAAATTTAATGCAAATTAATCAATAATGGAGTAGAACTTAAAAATTTAAAAACGAAAATTTAAATACATTTTTTTCATACAAGTTTAATAATAAAGTCAGTGAAGTACTACGCATTCGCAGTAAAGTTTCAACCATTCGAAATGACGTATCGCGTCAATAAATCCTCGCTGAGCACATTCTCTGCGTTTTCAAAGGAAGTTTAAGCTGTAAATTAAGCGCTCATAAAAAGATAGCTGGAGGCGCATTTGTGATTTTTTTTTATTTTCATTTTAAAACCATTGTATTTTAAACATGCCGTTGGCTGGTATTGTATATTTTTACTTAATTTATCAAAGTTATTTTTTTAACTTATCGCATATGTAGCAGAAAGGGAACATAGAACCCTAATATTGAAAGACGAAAGTGACGAACGGAGAATCTTAACACTAAGTTTCTCTGCCTATCGTACTTATGTCACAGCTTAAAAATACAGTCCGTTGCAATATTAGCAGACAAATATATGCTATAATTTTGATATAACAATCTCATTTCCACCGAGTCAGCGAAATCTTTGCATTTTATTTCGACAGCTCCAATTCCTTTGGTAAATGTACGTAGAGCTATCGCCGTCTAATTGATTGCCTATTTGCCGACCGTTCATTTGAAAACTCGCTATAGGCTTTGAGGAAAATGTTCTCAAATAAATCTAATACAATAATAAAAATGTCACGATACTCTTACCTACTTTAGATATTTCGAAGTGTTGGAGGCTGTTTTGATTTTGTGAAGGAAATTAGCTAATTGAGATAGATACCAATGTACCGTAATTTAGATGTGTGGATGATTATAATTTTAAAAAGGTATTTAGACTTGGCAAAAATCCACAAAGTGACGTTGAGTTCCGGGACTCAATACAACTTAGAATTCGATCGGAAAGTGGAAAATGTAGTGTATGGACACTTATTTCACTAAACTCTACTAGGATAAAGCGAAAAACAAATATCACATACCATTTTCTTCGTAACAAAAAACTATTGAAATTCTATTAACATTTTAATTATTTTTTGCAACTTCACGGTCGATGTTGTAAGAACAATACGAATCAACCAATTTTCGAGACATTGCGAGTTGAACGGAGTAACTCAACGTCGCGCTATACCATGTTCCAACTGCAAGAAAATAAATAATTCATATTAGAGAAAATCGAACCTACATCCGTCGCGTTTATATTGGATATAAACGCGACGTTTGTAGGTTCGATTTTCATTCATATTTTAAGTTTTCTATATAAACTAATTATAAATTCTCACTTCGCTTTACTTAATCCGAATAAAACTGTAGAAATAAATGAATTAATTAACTCTGTATTCAGCTGCTCCTGTAAATTGAGTCTTCAATTACACAATCTACACTTTAGAGACTACGCGCCGGTGTACATGTAACTTAAGGACTGTTAAGAAAGATATTAACGCCTGTTGTGATATTATATAGCTTTACTTTCTTTTCTATCTTTCTTTTCTATAAATTAAGATATAGAATAGATAAAATGAGCGTTTACGTATTTCATTTTTCTACAATTGATTTAAAAAATAGATATTTTCTGAATTTAATATCAAAAAGAGTGACAATTCAATCAATTGAAATTTGTATCCACAAGCGTCAAGTTTTTGTTTTTCTTTTTTAGATTACACGATGAATTATGTTGTTTTGTGAAGCAGCGCGGCGTTAAGTTCTGCCACGTTACACGCAGTGTCCCGAAACCGTAGTAGAAAGTGGGGAACAGAGTGTTTTAAATATAAGTTCCCTCTGCCTACCCAGCTATATACTTATACAACGTGAGGCTAAAAGAAGTAATTCAAAAAGGCAATATTTTACTTTCGACTGGCTCTAACGAGTATTTTTTTATAATATCACATAACTTATATTTTTCAAAAACTTATAAAAACTTAATTTAAATATTTTTTCTTATAAACACAAAGCGAGTTCTGTCTATATGTCTCAACTTTCCATACTCACTTCATTAAGTTGATAGAAAGGATCTTTTGTTAGAAAGCTCCGGTAAGTCGTTAAAATAACCATAATCAATAGAAATTTAGCTGCAGTTTTCAAACATCGCCGTTGAATAGTACTGGAGTAAATTTAATTTCTAAGCGTATACTTAGAATATTGATACGATTTTAATTAATTAATAGAAACTTACACGGCCATTTAGTAAATAATGAAAAGTTAAAAAAAAACAAAATTTAAATAATTAATATATGTAATAGCTTTACGCTGTATCTTACGGACTAAAAATTATTAATATTAAGACTTTTTACTACTTTCCAAGCTATTTTCGACTACTTTTTTTATTGTGCGTTGAGTGAGAAAACTCTTTATGTTTAAAAACGAAATTGTATGATTTTTCACAATTGTTTCTCACTTTTTTTATCTTTCCCTATGCTGGAATTTAGAAATTAAAATAATTTATTAACAATTCTAGTTCTCTCAGCTAACAGCGTTAAGTTCCACCATTTGACGCTACATTTTCAGTAAAACAAAAATAAACGAACGTAAAAACTGTTTAGAACGTAGCGCATAAAAAAAATCTAAATCAAAGTGAATTGCACTAAAGAGTAATTTTTCTAAGTTCTAATTAAAGTTGTCACCAATTAGGCGAGAGCGCAGGTGTGAGCACAAAGCAAACATCGCTGCTCGTCCCCGTCACATACGAGTAAGTCTTCCAACTCACATATACGATGGAAATGGATACGTTAAATATGAAAAACTATCTTATTTTTAAAGAATACAGTCAAATATGTAGAGCTATTTTAGAGGCAAATGGCTGTACTTAATTTGAGCAGTTTAACCTCAGAGATTTTTGTCTTCAAGAAAAAATAATTATTATTATAAGATTTAGTTCTTTTTTTGTAAAATATAAATACAAATTTCTATTTTTTGGTTCTTTTTCGTTAATTTTACCGGAAGTTATCACTTCGTGCCAAATTTTCCAATTGAAGGTCCACAGGTAGTAACAAACAGGTAGCAAAACCAATGCATAAATCTCCTACTATCTTTTGATAATGTTAACTTAAGCTAACGATTTTCTGTGCTCCTAAAGACTGCAAAACAAGACTTTATATTACCATGGCTGATACTTATCACTGTCTTGATAGACGAACATATAGATTACAAATTGATTCTATAAAGGTTCCGTGTTTTCCTTTTGAGGTACGGTACCCTAAAAACTGTGTGAGGAGGCAAATGAATTTAATAAATATTTCATTTCCTTAAATGGGAATCAACCCACAACCTGTCGCGTTTACAGTCACTCGCTTGTGCCGCTGCGCCTTCACTGGCCTCAAAGTTTAAATATAGAGAAAAATATATATAATCGTAACGTATCCATTTTAATACTTTCATGGAAATTCAACATCTCAGCTTCGCAGCCTCCCGCCATCCTGTGTGTCTACATGTTGAATGGAGTACTCTTTATTACAAGCTCTTATTTCATATAGATAGAGACTTGGAAAGATTTTCACAATATTTAGTGAACTAATTTACTTAACTTTATATGAATTCGTATATTTTACTACGTAACGGTTTTTAAAGTATAAAAAACATTGAATTGGAAAAAATATTGTAAAAGCTATACCTATATAGGTATTATTATTATTATATGTAGATAAAATATAATAAAATTATTAGTCTCTATTATTATAATTATGAAAATTTATTATAAATTATTTCTTAGATTAAACTTTGTTTAAAAATATTATTATTCCATATGTTTGAGCACAAATATTACTAGCAGAATTCTAGCCCAAAGACTATTGCTTTTATTAGGCCTGCCACAGCTAAACGCACTATGAAATTTGACAACAATAACTTCACCTTGATTCGTAAAAAAGGCTTAAATTCACCAAAAGTCAGGTTATTCTATAAATTTTTCTTTACTTTTCCGTATTTTTTCTAGCTGTAGAACAATCAACGAATAATTGATTGCCTATTTTCCGACCGTCCAATTATTAAACTGGGTTTTAGAACTTAATCAAACGCCTTTGAAATAAAATTTTATTAGTAGATTCGTAAGCAATTTTACGTTGTAAATTGAAAGTAAATACTGTTTATATTTTTTGTACAAGATCTATCGATGGCCTCACTTTGTTTTACTGAAAAAATATTGAATTTGTGTATAAAAGATTCAAACAAGTTTGGGAGTTGAAAATATCTTCTATCTATCTTTGGTTAATAGATAGTATCTCAAAAATTAATATTTATTTTTATTTTTGCGCCACGTTGTTTATGTAACTTAATATTAAGACACTCTGTTCCCTATTTTCCGCCGAATTTTGTAGGCATTGCGTGATGAGTGGCGTAACTCAAAGCTGTCGCGTCAAAAGTCACCCCTTTGTGTCTCTGCTCCGAAACGTTGACCTATTGTTCTATTATAAACATTTTTATACTTCCCAAATATGAACGTAACGAAAACGAAATTAACATAACAATAACATCGCACACCTAAATTTTTTTTGAGTTTCTTAATTCCAAGTAATTCCAAAGCAAAATGTATATAAGTATTCACGCGCAGGAAGGATCTAAGTCGCTAAGTGGCAGAGGCTGTTTTTGTTTTCGAAGAATAGCAGGCAGATTAAGTTTCCTTAATAAAATTATAACACAAAAGTAAAATATTCATATGCATAATAATATACTGTGAGAACTGTTTCGTTTTCAGTGATTTACCTACTTGTAATGATAACTCAAAGTTTTCTGTTCTTCTGTTACTCTTTTGCTTCTTATAAAGAATTAATTATTGTCAATTATGTTTAGTTATAAACGCGACTGGTTTTGGATTCAGTTTACTTTTTGTTTAAAAAGTATATTAAAGAAATCGTTTCCCTAGTTCGGTTCGGTAATTATATTAAAACATTTATAACACTCAATAGTTTAAAAAGTGGATTAGAACATAATTATTGAGTAGTAGATTAATCAAAAAAGCTAGTTGAATAACTTTTCAAATAAATAATTGAAAACTGAGAAAAAGAACACTCTACCATATTATACCTACATAATAATAAACAGTTCAGTTTAATTTAGTTTAGTTCAGTTTTTAATTTTTAGCGTTTTGAACATGCCAAATAATAAACAATAACTCATATAAAAAAGTAGGTACAAAAATATATATTTAGAATTTGTCCAAGCATTCTCTAATGCTCTACCCGCATGTTGGTATAAATATGTCATCCAGTTGTAGGTATTCTATCGACAGTGGAGTGGCGAGTGAGTGTCCGGCCATTGTGTGTCGATAGGCCTATTGTATGACGTATTTGGACCTCCCGGTATAACTGCGTGGATATGAGTGCTTGTTCAAAGTTTTGCGATTTTGTCAGTGTTTTTTATAAAATTAGGTTAATATAGGTTATTCGAGTGGTTAATTAGGTCTTTTTTTTTTCAATTTATTAGGAAGCTACAGGATTTAATCTTTATATTTTAGACGAATTTTATTAAAATGTCAAATGTTATAGGCACTACCTAGGCAAGCTTGCTCCACCATCGTTCGCATCGTCACTTACCACCAGGTGAGATAGCGGACAAATGTTTGCCTATCTACAATAAAAAAAATTAAAAAAAATACTTTTCTTAACACTTGACACATTGACACTTAAAAACCTATTTTAAAATTTAATATTTCACAACTTCTCATGAAATTGAAATGAAAATAAATTATTTTTATGAGCAAAAATCGAACCCAGAACAGCCTTCCTACTACCGTACTTCCATATAATTTATAAAGTTATTTATATACTACCCATACCGATCGTTTTCCCAATTAATTCTTGCCTCTCGAAACCTATTTCGACAGATTATTTAAAAATTAACACATTATTTATTACAATAAGCCAAATTGCGAGTCACGGAAAAGCGATTAATTGACTGCACAAACAATAGTTATATAATTTACTCAATTTCGTCGCCTCGTTTGAATTCTGTTAAGGGACTGAATTTTCTTTATTAATTATTTAAATATTAATTTACACCAGGAAATAAGTACCTATCATCAATCTTTGATCGTAAAATCTCGTAATTATGTATTGAAAACGGTTTTTCTTTATTTTCAACCCACGCTATCGTTGTGCATAACATAGAACATTTTTTTAGAGTAGGCAGAGGGAACAGTGTTAAGACACTCCGTTTCCCTCTTTAGAAGAAACAACTAATGTTGTTTCTTCTATTCTCCTACAGCAAAAAAATAAGCATTAAGGTTCGATTCGTACTCGGAAATTCCTCCAAAAACCTCCGAAATGAACCAACCAACGTCATTTTTACAATCAAACGCCACACTGCGCCATAAAAGCCTCAATTCCAGTAGATAAAAATATAATAAGAAATTTAGTGTAAAAGTACCAGCGTGAAATATGTCACTCTCCAGCTATAGATTTCGATATAAGTTGACGCCATTGTCCTGACGCAGAGTAATGGCGTCCACTACGGCAGGAGTGTGGAGGAGGTGACGACGGTCGCTATTAACAGATATTTTACAATGTGACAAATGCAGATACGCTTTTTAATTTTAGCTTTTGCTGGCTTTCATTTTCTTTATATTTTAAATATGAATTTGTCATTTTTTGATGGGCTTGGGTGTGTGATCGAATCCAATGAATGTAGTAAGTATAAAGTGCACTTTGGAAATATTTTACTTGAAATATAATGTAGTAAGATGGGGTGACGCTAGTAGTAGACGCTAGCTATAATGTAGTAAGATGGGTTGACGCTAGTAGTAGACGCTAGCTATAATGTAGTAAGATGTGCGAGTGGGGATCGAACCCACAACCAGTCGCGTTTACAGTCACACACTTTACATACATTGTACCTCACTTTACATATCTATATATGTATTATATATAAGCATATTGCAATATTAATATTTCACCTGAAATCCTTGTAATTTCATTTACGCCACAAAATAAACCGCAAATGCATTCGCCGATAAATTAATACGCGGTTGTAAATATGAATTTATTTTAATCCAACGTCTCTTTTTATATCCATCGGTCTCCTGGTAAAGGTAAATTCTTATGGACGTTTCAAAAAAATATATATTTAGATCGTACTGGGGATTTAGTATAGAAAACTATGTATGTAAAAAAATCAGCTTCACTCTATATTCCACATACAGCAGGGTAGGCAGAGGGAACCTATAATAGTATAAACATAGTTGTCGCCATAGTGAAGAAATAAAAATATAAATAAATAATAATTCATTATTATGAATTCATTATTATCAAAGGTGCTAGGTCGTGGGTTCGCTTCCCACTTTTCTTTTCCTCGTTCTAGTAAAGACAAAGCTCGTTCCAACACTCAACATGCAACGAAAGTGTCTTAATGGAAACGGAGTGTCTTAACAATAAGATCCCTCTGTCTATCCTGCTATGTGCGGGATACAGAATAAAACTAAAAAAAGAAAAAAGACATAGAAAACATATTTCCCTACGGTCAGTACACAGCATCTCCAAGAGATAAATCTTTTCTTCCAAATGACTGACCATTCTATTGCTTCAGGAATTACGCATAACTTACTCGAATGCTGATGCTTACGAGTTTATAAGCGCCTTGGCATGGTTTTTTATATATCTTTTGGTTTAACTTAGACTTAATACTTTTTATTTTTATTGAAAAATCTTATAAAAAGTGGTTAGTAGTTAATATATGTTAGTATATTAGTTGATCTATGAATGTCTAAAGTTCAGACCTAAACGGTAGAATAGAGTTTAGAATAGGTTCACAAGGTTCTCTCTATCTTCCCAACTATATGCGTAAAACTGAAGGTAAGCTTATTTACTGTCTCATGTAATTGTATGAATTGACTTTCCTAGAAGGAAAGGTAATAATTTTAATTTTGCCGTTTTTAAACTTTCTCTTGTCACCAGAGGAAGCAAATGAAAATTTATAATTCCCTCGCATGAGAATCGAACCCACACCCGCCATTACAATCAGATGCTCAATTATAATTACTATCTGTAGTACAATATATTATAGATATAAATTATATTCATCAACTATATATATATATGATATATATACTATGTGATATATATATATGACGGCGCGCTGTATTAGTTTTAATTATAATTTCGCAATTATTACATTTCGATTTTAATTGATTTATGTAATGGATTATATTGGAAGAATATTTCAAATGGAGCGGGTACCCCGACGAGTAATAGCAGATGTCATTGGTTGACAGCTATGGCGTGAGATGTTCACCATGACTCCTAATCTATTGTAATTGTGTTAATCTAGTGAGATTTATTGTAAAACTGTTATGTAAACGGGTAATAAGACATTGTAGATAAGTGTGACTTTTATTTAAATATCTGTTGCTACAACGCCCACAAATGTATAGTGACAGCCAAGACCGCTATGAGGCCCCTTCTGATGCTTCTACATATACTTTCTGATGCTTCAACAAACTTATAAACTAATGTTAGTTATTGCAGTACTAATTAACAGAGTTCTACAAATACCGCCACCCAATGCGCTAAGTGTGCGTTGTGGACGGAATATCTGTGCACTGGGATCCCTCAATCTTTCCTGTTATATATTAACCACGACGGCTTCTACTCCTATCCTCAAAAACCAACCAAAACCAACTTCATTATTCGCTTTCCCCCTGAATGCTGTTCGGTACAATTTTCTAAGCATATCATCATTTTAAATAGGATTATGTGACGGGCCAGACCAGAATTCGTTTGGATGGTGCTGGTACTAGAGCAAATGTTTGACTTCATAACTAATTGCTCGAACCGTTGATTTTAACTATTACAAATTGGAAACATCTATGTTACCTTTGTACCATGTTCATATGTAATATATGAGGTATTTACCAAATATATTTTAGAGGTATTATTATTATGCTTCTTTCTATCTCTTGCTACTTAAAAAGATCTCTTCAAAAGCATTTGAGAAATGTTTAAAGAAACTATTGTACTAATATTATAAATACTAATATTGACTTTAACTTAACTAATACTAATATAATGAACATACTCCTTGAGATATTAGAAAACGGTCTGTCTTCACTTCAAAGACCGGTAACGCACCTGTAGCTCCTCTGGACACGGAGTCGTGGGCGGCGGACCCGTACGCTCGTTTACTATAAAACGAAATGGGATACTTAAAAAGAAATACATATGTACATACATACATAAAATTACCAATTCTTTTTTATCGGTCAATTTCCTTTTATGTTTTACATACTGCAGAAGTGACTTATGTTTAATGAACTGAACTGAACTAAAATTATTAATTATGACAATTATTTTATTAAATTATTGAAATCTGAAAATAAATGAAAATACAAAATAATGTTTTCAAACTTTTTTTAATACATTTGTAAGTAAGCAAAATATAATTGTCGTGAAAATTAATTAAAAGTTTAATTTATAACGTACAAATATAGCCTCTTGTACCTGTGTAGGAACTTTTATATAACATTTCGAGTAACTTGTCACAACGACAGCTGTAGTTATAAACTTTGAAAGCTTGATTAAAATTGCTTGTAATTAAATAAAGTTATCTCTTAATAAATGAAAGGACGAAAGTCTCTAGGACCTATGTAATTCTACTGACTTACGATTTCCATTGGTATATAGTTCATTTAAGAAGAAAAAATAGCTTCATGTTTTCATATTTCAAAGTTATTTAGTTTTCTTATAAGCCTAAGAGAAAAATATTATTGATGAATTCTTATTAAATTTCGTAAATACAAAACTGAACGTTATCCATCAATCCTCATGCTTTTTTAGCATTATTAAAGCGGAATTTGAAGCCGCGCCCCTTGGAATCCTTTTTCAAGTGCTATGACTTCTAAGCCATACATTCTCATCAACGTACATAAACATTCTTATACGCTTGATATAACTTATTTTTGTAATTGAAGTGTGAATTCGAATCCCGTTATTTTGAAATATTTATATACATTTTTTAAAAAAAAAGTACAGATAAATTATAACGTTTATTAAATATATTTGTTCAAGCATTCATACATTAATCATGGTATCTTCAGGCACGAAGGACTGTTAAGCTGATGCTGTATGGAAGATGGGGTATGGTTCTTAATGGCTATGGGAAACACCTAACGATCGTTAAGTGGCGAGTAACATGTGTATGTATAATTCATGGGATGAATATTATTACGTTAAGATCTTTGAGCTAAGATAAAATTATTTTATGTAATATATTATTAGTTTATGTCATTTACGTACTGCAGCCGCGACGGTTGTGGGTCGATAGCATGGCCCCGAAAATTCGGCGGAAAGTGGGTAAAGAAAATGTATTAGTGGGAAGTGTCTTATCACTACTGCCTTCGCCTAATCTCTTTTGTATGAAATACAGTTCGAAATTTAAAAGACCTATTTTCATTTATCAGAGCGAAAAATCGAAAAAAAATTAGTTAGTATTCAATCTACATGCTTTATCTCTAATGTACGGGACATTAGAGATTTCCCGCAGAGTAGGCAGAGGCCACCTGGGAGCCTAGTGTCAAGATACTTTGTTCTCATTAAGAGGAAATGAAAACATGACTGTGAATCGAACTCCCAACCTGTCATGATTGCAGTTGACTCCTGTACCACCAAATATTTCAAAGTAGAAATAATAATTTAAAGTCATTCACACTCATATTTGTTCTTATCTAAAAGACTGTCACGTTCACCGCATACAAGTTACATATTGCAGGGAACCAGCGTTTGAATTCTCGAATGTTCCACCTCATACAATCCGTCCGTACGCTGTGGTAAAGCGATTGCATTATTGGACCGTTTTAAAACGGGACTTTTATCTTTTTTTATTAAATCCCGTTCTATATGTTGAAAATAAATCTAGTACAGATTCTATTGCTGTGTATATCTGAAAGTTTACCCAAATGGAGATATCTAAACACCAGGTTCCTATGTTCCCTCTGACTACCTTGCTATATCTGGTTTTTAAGACGGTGCAGTTGGATTCTCTGCAGGAACTTTTTTCCTGGAGAATTGAAGATTTAGCTTCACACGTTTATGAAGCTAAATAATTTGTTAAATACAACAAAGTACACGTAGTTCAATATCCATTTTTGTGATAATATAGCTATGTAACACGCAATTCCCCGAAAATTGGGCGGAAGGTAAATGGAGTGACTTAGCACTAATTTCTCTTCACTTATCCTGCTTTATAAGTAAATGAAAGTTTACGTAAATAGCGTGAAAGCCAAAAAAGGTCCCGAAATTCATTTCTTCGTAATTTCCCACAGCCAACGCTATTCATTTCCAGTCTCTACAGCAAATGTTTGAGTTGGTAACTAATTTGGCTAAACCGTTGATTTATTCCACCTGTAATGTGAAACGAGGTAGTTTTGTTTTGTACTGTGGAACAGAAAGAGGTAGGTACCTATAGGTAGTCCATTTGCGGTAGGTTGTTGTAATTAATTTGTTGATTCAAATTCAAATTCAAGAGAAGACAGATACATTGAAAAAAAGCGAAATAAAAGAAATAAAACCCATGTTGTTGCCATTAGTCGTAACAGAAACCGAGTATCTTAACAAGTTCCCATCTTCCCTCTGCCTGCCTTAATAAAAATAATTCTAATATTATCTAATTCCAACTATACCTACCATCCTTACACGTCCAATTAACAATCTCATTTTTTGAAGTCAATTATAAAAATCTATTAATTGAAATTTATATAGAAATATAGACTTAATTCCTTGCATTACTCAAAATTACACCAGGAAACAACCCATTCCATCCAACAACTAGAGTATAACCCCAGCGTTTATTTACCGGTTGAGTGAAAAGAAAACATTAAAAACGGAGCACACGCGTTACCGTCATCATACTCGTAAGTGTTCCCTCGGCAACCTCGTTTTCACAATACCGCAATATTCATACTATAGAGATTTATTTTCTTTGATGAAAATGTCGCTAGCAGTAGCAAATGTGCTCTATAAAAGGTCTACTTTCTGTGTTTAACCATATACATATATATATATATGTTATGTAGAGACGATTGATAAAGAATATCTTTATTCCGTAAAATGTGATGCGATGCGAGGGGTACATTTTTTCATAGGTTCATGCTCCATTCCATATATTCAGGGTAGGTGACCTAGGGTTGAAATACTCCATTCCCCCCTTTCCGCCCAATTTTCGACATTTTCTATTTTTATGTTCAATGACAAAACTCAATCATTTGTATTGTTACCAGAATGATACAACAATAGTTTATTACTAGGAATCGAACCAATAACTGCTTGAAAATATATACGAGTATATATTATATCTATAAATTTTTTACGTATTACATAACATTTTTCTCTTTCTTGTATTCCGCCAAGTATTTTTGGCTGCTATTATAAGAATGCTAGTAATAATGTCACGGCCACTGACTTGGAGCCAACTTTTTATTAATTACGTTAATCTCTTCAGCGATCGATATTTGGAGGGCTTAAAAATCTTTTAAGTTAGGGATGATTTGAACATTTGTGTACATATGATATTTTTTTTTAATATATACTTGAAATATCTTTTTTAAATTCCGAATCCGTTGATAGTGGGTTAGAAATCATTTAAGTAAGAATCTTTAATATTTTCATTTTCTAGCTCATTCGCCATATTCTCAAGGCGTTGCGAGGCCAATTAATGATAACGGAATGTCTCTTTTTTAATTTTTATTGAAGGACCGCGTAGACTTTGTTTCGAAAATAGCCTATTTCATTCGTAATAATATGTAATATTTGTGAAAAATTCACAAAACATCACGTGCATATCATAGGTGCGGGCCAGCGTCATTTAAATTCGTTTAGACCTAAGCATATAGAGAATGAGCATATTAAATGATATGCTGTGAATATATTGTATACTTATCTATAACATTATGATACTATTACGTAGAACACAATAGCATATTGTATTTATTATTGTTCAACTATTGCTACAATACCATAATTGTTTTTTTCCCTTTCCATCAAGTTTATTAGACATTGATACTATTAATATATATTATAATAGTGACCCGCTCGCGGCTTCGACCGTTTTAACTGAAAGCTAATTTTTTTCGTTCAGTGATGTGTGTTTGTATTGTAATATGTATGTACCCTAAGAATGATTTCTAATGTCAACATTTTAACTATTTTGACCAATGTTTAGTAAAGAGTTAAAATAAATATAAAAGCAATAAATTTTATTCTATTGATAAGAATGTTTCTATGAAAGTTTATATTTTCATTTCCTCGCTCTGGTAACAGGGTTTACCTTGTGTGACGTTGAGTTTCGCTACTCAACACGTACTAGGACAGAAAATGAGGAACGGAAGCGTCTTAATTTGAATGGAGTGTCTTAACATGTAGGTAGGTTCCCAAGTTTCCTCTACCTACCCTCCTACTTGCAAAAAATAACGTGAACCTATAAAAAAAGGAATAAACTAAGCTACACAATAATGTCAATATATTTCTGTAACGTGAGAAAATAGTAAGCAATATCTATATATTACAACCTCCCACGTCCGAACGGCCGGCCTATTTTGTGTAGGCATTCGGCTTTCTGAAGTAACACTTAATAAAGAGAAGAAATTACTTGTATACTATGTCTACATATATTATTGGTAAATGAAAATATGGTCTGGCATATTAAAAAAAATATATTTAATCAGCTTCACGCTGTTTCCCGCACACAACAGCGTAGGCAGAGGGAACCTTACGTTAAAACACATCCGTTCCACATTTTCCGCCAAATTTCCGGGGCAATGCGCGTTGAATGACGGAACCTATACGGTCGAAATCGAGCCCACAACCGCTGCCTTTCCAGTCGTATGTCTGTGACCACTAAACTTTAACGGCACTTAAATTGAAAGTGAATTCTATTAATTCAAACAATTTTTAGGCTTAAAAGAAAACCTAATAAATCTTAGCAAAGTTCTGATTTTCTTTTTCTTACGTTTATAATATAAATAACAGTATTGAAATAAATACGACACATCCCGTATGGTCTAGTGGCTAGGATACCTGGCTTTCACCCAGGAGGCTCGGGTTCGATTCCCGGTACGGGAATCCTTTTAGATAACTTTATTATTATTTTTTCAAAAAAACCTCTAAATAGATTAATTTTAAATAATCATAATCAAGAAACAAACTACATAATAAAGTAATTTTTCCTTAGTCTTATTCAAATACAGCAGAAAATTAAAGACTACATCCCGCACACTTAATAAAAATGTTCCTCTCTAAAAAGCACTAGTTTCTCTCAAATTAAAACGACAAAGCTCCACCCAATGTAATTTGTAACAAAAACTTTAGAAAAACGTTTATTTTGTTGAATTCTACTTTCATTTGCGGCACAACATTTTCGAACTTTTTCGTATGCACTTCTATACTACAGTAGCTTTTTCAACTTTAAGCTAAGAAAAGTGGCTTTATTACACCAATTTTATGTTACAAGTGGCTAATTAATGTAATAGGTATACAAAAAGCAGGTGCGCGCATTTTATCGCATCGAAAGGTAGTTGCGAGTTCGATTCCCACTCGGGGGAATATTTAATATTTTTATTTCTTCGCCCTAGTGACGAGGCAACAGTGGCATTGAAATCCGCCTCTCAATATGCAATGCACCGAGTATTCTGCGTAAAGTGTGGAATGGCAGTGTCTTAGTGTAAAGGGAATGTCTTGAAGTTAGGTTTCCGGTATCCCCTTGTCTACCCTAATATGTGCTAAAAGAAAGAACCATTTAATATGATAATAAATAATTGCTTAGATTAACCCCATAATCTAAATTCGTTTGAATCTGTACCCCAAAAGGGGTTACGGTCAACGGGAATGAATTCAGATTCTAAAATCGAACCTACTATTACCATCCATTTAAAAAAACTCTATTACGTATCCACTGTACGAGAAACATCTTGAAACATGTGAAAACCTAAACTAGACGCCAAAAAGACTTTAAAAAGAGCTCGTCACAAATTTGCAGCTACTTTGACCGTGACCTGGTTTGTCTCTGTGCTGGCACAGAGAGAATTCACCGCAACGTAAATATCTCAGGTAACAATAGGTCACTTTGAACGTACATAGGAGTGTATTATGAAAAAGTGTTTGTAAGTGTTTGTTTATTTATAATAGGTTCACGATGTATCCCGCATGGCAGGACAGGAATAGGGAACCTAGTATTAACTCTATGCACCGCTCAATTTTTAAAAAATCGCGCGAGAATTCAACGCCACACTGCTTAAATAAAAATATATAATTGTCCTTGAAAACATTAGAAGCTTTCTAAATGAAAACACCTCTAAATATTTCTTACTTCGTAAATCGTTATTCGTTTCAAGTAGCTTAAATTGTTTAAGTAAGGAAAGAAATAGTCTTAAAGGTAACGGTGTATCATAACACTAGGTTCCCAGGTTCCTTATGCCTACCCAGCTATATGCGGAATGAATATACAAAAGAAATAATTTAACTGAAAATTTCAACTTCATATTTATAATTACAGATTTGATACTAATATTCTAGATCTATGTGATACAATTCAAGACGTAAAAGATTTTACTGCCTGAAACTTCATTGTATCTTATTCCAGTGTTACATTCTTTTTGAATGAATATGTAAAACGCGACAGACAAATTTAATCTTATTTCGTAAAGCAAGACGTTTTTAGTTTTGGTTATATTACAATGTAACCAAAACTAAAAACGTCTTGCCTGCTGCTTTTTATTAAGAAAACACAAAGTATCACATTGAAAATACTCAGTTACAAGTTATTGTTCCAATAATATATACGTACGTATAAAAACAAATAAAATTAAATCATCGTAACATAATATGTAAATTCAATCGTCACGAAGGCAGAGAGAAAACAGAAAATAAAAATTACGAGATACAGAATATAATATATATATTTCGTATCTTACTCAAAACAAGGTACAATAAAGAAGTCAAAAATTGACCCCGTCGTGGCGCAGAGGAAGTGTCATACAGCCTACGTCTGTAAATGCGACGGTCGCGGCTTCGATTCCCGCTCGGGGGAATGGAATATTAAATATTTTCATCTTTTCGCTCTGGTAACGGCGGCAAAGCGCGCCGTGGAATTCCGGCACTCAACTCGCAATACCTCCAGAAATCTGGAGAAAGTGAAGAATGAAAGTATCTTGATGGGAACGGATTGATTTAGCACTAGGTTCCCAGGTACCTATTGCCTACCTGCTATATGCAGGGTGCAGCGTGAAGCTAAAATAATATCACTATCGATTTCAAACTTAAATTTGCTTAGAAGAATAAGCAGATAGAAATCTGTTAACAAGACTCTGTTTCCCATTTAGCCATTTTACGAGCCATTGTGCGAAACTCAACACCGCGTTCGATCTTACGAACGAAATCACAACCATCGCACTTACGTTCTTCAGCTTCGTATATAAATAACCAACATACATTTTCCAGCATAAAAAGTGTACATAAAGTGTCTATTGAAAATAAATCGCTCATGAACGAACATTTCATATCGACCATTTATATGTACCTACGAGGGCACTATCGAGGACGCGAGGACCCTTTACTTGTGAATGAAAGGTTTGAATAAAAAAATGAAAGGTTTTTCCCTCCCCTTTGAAAACTATTCAGTAGAAATATTTTTTCTACCGTTCACTCATTTCACTAAGTACGATATCAATATAGTGCTTGAGACCATTTAATGTGTAAAGAGGTGGTAAGAGTTCCCTAGAATCCCTCGTTTTTCGTAGCGAAGTTTTTGTCAATGTAATTTTTAATTATTCTAAGCTCTTGGTTTTTCTAGCGGTTTTTTTGTCTGTGTGCCTCATAATAATATATTTAAAAAAATAGTTGGTCTATTTTGTCCATTGAGTTACTTTTAACTTATAGTAATGTTAAATTATTATTTTTTTCCATTTTTTTTGCAATAAAAAATCACATTCAAAAGCATTTTTTTATAGTAACTACTGCTTGACCTGTCATACAATTTTTGGGACTTGGCTTGGCTAATTATTTTAGTTTCACGCCTTATCTCAATTATGGTTGGCAGAGAGAACGGAGCGCCAAGCAGTAGGAAAAATACTAATTGCTAATTCGCTTAAGTCTAAAGAATTTAACGTATTGTCCAAAAGATCATACATCTCTGTTCCCAGCTTTCTGAGGAATTCTGGAGTACTTGCATGTTGAGTAGAGGAGTTCAATACCACGTTGTGCCTTGTTACCAGAGCGAAGAAGAAAATATTAAATATTTCAGAAGAATTTACTTACTTTCTGGTCTCAAATATAATGAATTAGTTTCGTTTTCCTTGTCGTGGTAACATAATAAACATTCAATGTCTCGAAACTGAAAAAAAATTAAAGTGTATGGCATAATACAGACGATCCCTTAGGTCACTTAGCCTAATGTCAGTATATCCAATCTGTGGGAACAAACGACGCTATTTGTCCGTGGCCGTAATACCGGCAGAAGATTGGTTTGTAATGAGCTTGCGTGTCGCGCTCCTTAGCCTCTTCTAACCTTAATGCGATTGAAAAATAATTATATTATACAAACACGAAGAACTTTAGTTTTAACTTCTATTTTTGCTTTATATTTTCAAATACTTTTAGGATTTTCCTTGATTCATGTCCCTCAATAGATGGCAAAATGGTAGCAAAATTGGCCATTTCTCTTCAAAAATATTGACTAAGATATTGAGTTTGTGCAGTTAAAGCTTGTTCACTAATTTATTGTGTAAAATTAACCATTCCTTAACTTCTGCTTACTTTTGCAGACATTCTTTTCTTCTTTCTTCATTCTTTGTCTTGTTACCAGAGTGGGAATCGAACCCACTGCCGTCACGTTTACAGTCGAACAAAGGCTGTATTACTACGCCACGATGATTTTAGGTTGTCTACAAGAAATGAGATAGCTTTTAGACAGTGCACTAGTATCTTGACAAACTATTTTACTATATAACTTGCTTGTAATCTAGAAAAAAATATTGTAAGATGTTTAACAAGAAAAGATTTTTTTACATTATAAAAAATAACATTACTATATTTCACATAAGTTTTTTAAAAACCTAATCTTGGCTATTTCGTATAATATTTTTATACTTAAGCCAAGAGTTTCATAATAATTGGAAAGAAATCACTTTTTTATCTAACGCTTTAAGTCGCTTTGCTCGACCTAGTTGGCAATTTAAACGGTTTTCTAAGTCCAGTACAGCTTAATCGCCTAGAACTAAATAATGTTTTGTTGTTTTTATTTCTGAGTAAAACAAACAGAATTACTATTCAGTATGGAACTATTTCATATTTAATTATTGCAGGGGCACAGTGTGTGACTGTAATCGCGACTGTATGTGAATTCGATGTCCACTCGAGGAAATTAGATATTTATTTAAATTTATATTTTCATTTCTTCGCTCTCGTATCAAGGCAAAGCGCGGCGTTGAGTTTCGCCACTCATTAGGCAATGTCTCCAACAGGACTTGTTTTGATAAAATTTTACAATTAAAGAAGGATAAAACGAGGATATGAGTATAGTGATTGTACCACGATAGCTTCATAGTAGAGTCTCCATATATGTTTCACTGTATAGGTCGTATACCGAAAAATTCAAAGCATGTCCTAAGCCTTAATTTCCTTGGAAATGAATAGCCTGAACATGGATTTCCACAACCTTTCCATTACAAACCTTATCGTTTTAGCAATAGAGTGTAAAATACAACATCGAGATGTATTAATTTAGCACAAACTACCCTGCAATCTACCATCGCCACAGACACAGGTCAGCTGACAATAAGAAATGGAGGTATCGCATATTGTTGACCCTTGTCATTTGGGAGCACTATTCGTCATCAATTTCGCGTCGCCATTTGTCTTCTCTGCCCGCATGAGTCAGCGGAAAGGGAATTTTTCCTTGGCAACTATAACATTTTTTGGATACCCCCAAACATTAATATGAGACTTGAGAGATTTGCTGTCATAGTTTTTTTGGAAGCCGTAACTGTGTCGTGTTATATATTTATATTTAGTTAGAAATACTGATATGAGAAGATGCTATTATAGCAAAGTTGCAAAATAAATGTTGAGATGATAAGTGTAGATTCAATTCTGAAATAAGAAAGTTTTTCTTCTGTTCTGTTCTGTTCTTTCTATTATGGTGTTCCGAGCGTGCCAGTTGAGCACAAAATCACTTCGCCAGTGTCACGTTGAATGGAGAACCCACGAAAGAGGTTGTACGGTAAACAAAAAGGAATAATGATTTTTTTATTTCTCTCGTTTAAAGGTGCAACGTTGAGTTTTGCCACCTTTTTCTGACATTAAACGTAAACGCAAGGAAAAGTTCTATGTTATACTTGCCAAACAAAAAAATAAGTATTTTAGTGATGTTAAATATGTATTTAAATGTTATAAAATTTTGTTCAAATGTATTTAAATGTTATAATTTTTCCTGTAACAAAGTCTTGAACAAAAAATCTTAATCAAAAGTCAATCATTTTACACTTCGCCAGGTCTAAGCTGAACTTTGCATTTGCATTGAGACTAAGCGTATCGTTACACCTCACATACCGATCGTATATTCAATTCTTAATATTTTATATTCGTTTTCGGTTTATTAAAAGTGCAAGATAAAGTTTCACTAACACTATAAAAAATGGAAAAATATGAATGACAACGCATTAAATGAGATTAAAAATTATGAGAAAGTAACGAAAATATCTGTCGTAGAAGAATTGTTTTTTTTTTCTAATCAAAAAGTCTAATAAATAACATGAGTTAAAAAAAATGCTATACTTTTATAACCACTCACACAAACGTAAAGCTCGGTTTAAGCCTCGCGAACTGTACTTACTTCACTATTGGATATATTCAGAATAAGCACTTTATTTTGCCGCATAAATTGAAACGCCCATTTATTTTCAAGGCAAGCTATGAGAACTGAGGAACTAAAAATTACAAGCTAGGATTTAGATTGTCAACGGGTCTTGTACTACACGGATCGTGATCTCGAAAGCCCTGGCTTAGTTGGAGCCTATTCCAGAGCTCTGGCATCAGTACACTGATTTAATTAAAACTTTCTTTGCAAAATATTTCTTTAAAAATCTTAATAAAATTATGTTGTATTTATTGTGGGGTATGGTAAAATATCCAATTTCTACTGTCATATGTTCAAATCCCTTGTATCCGTTCTAATAAAAATGTTTCTTTAATTGTGTCTTTCAGCAACACACTTTATCTCACATTTAAACGTTTAAAGCGAGAAAAGTTAGTGTTAAACCACTTTGTTATTTACCTTTCACTCGTATTCAAATTGGGTGGCGGAATTGAGTTCCACTACCCAATTTGAAATACTAAAATAGGGAAATAATAATTATTATTTCCCCCAAGTGGGAGTAGAACCCGTCACTTACCACTGTACCACGATGGTTGAAAAACCCAAAAATGTGTTAAAAATATTTTATACTATAGTTCAAGGAAAATGACAAAGTTTAATTTGTCAGCAACATTTTGCCTTTGAGTTCCGTCCCCCGTTGTAAAGGATTATTGTACGTGAACTTATATCCAATGCAGCGAAAAGAGTTCTAAAATATAATACAAGTCTATGACGTAGGTAGAGTAGTTAGTGTATATAACTACCGAGGAGGTTATGGAATGGGGTTTCCATAAAAGCCTTATTTAATGTATTTAGGACATCCATCTTATCTTGGCCAAATGCGAGTAAGGAGGAGAGGAGAGTCACCTTAATAAATAGTAAATAATATTTTTTATTTTTTTCTTGATGTAAGTCATCGATCGATATCTATAATCTATGTAAGTATTAGATATGAGAAAATATAGTCCTATAATATCAATACTTGACATTGGCCATATACGTTTTTAAAAAAGTATGGCTTATTATTTAGTAAACCATTTTATTTTTTCCTTATATACATTTATTTACAATGTACAATCTAAAATTTTCCTTTTCTAAAATAAAACGCGAAGCCTTTACGAGTACCTACGTTATTTCTACGATTGTTTTTGTCATACTCTTGTAAATTTCAAAGCAGAAACTCGTCACGCTTCTATAGAAATAAATAGGTTTTGCTGGTACAGCTACATAGCCAGTGTACGAGTATATCACAAAAGCCTATTTGTTAAACGTCCGCTCGGCCAAAAAATCTTAGCCGTATATACTCGTAGCGTATCGCCTCAATAAATTCCGTTGCATATTCCAGCCAGCTATAACATTGTAAGTTGAAATCGAAAAAAAATATATTGTGCCTGTTACAAAATATCTATAGAAATCTTGAAACAACAGACGGTCTGTACAGAAAGTTTGTTACAATTGAATGATTTTTTGGGCTGCGGTGAAAAGAAAATGTTTTATCTGTATTTTATCTATATACGTTGAGGCCGTCGCGTCGTAGCGGCACAAGGGTGATTGTAACGCGTCTCGAGTGGGTTCGATCCCCACTCGAGAAAGTGAAATATTTATATACGTTTATATTTCCATTTCTTCGCTCTGGTGTCGAGGAAAAGGGCGGCGTTGAGTTCTGCCACTCAACACGCAAGTCCCAGAATTCGTTAGAAAGTGGGGAACGGAGTGTGTTAACACTCCGTTCCGGTACTGTAGCCTTTCTTTAAGAAGAAATAAACAGTTTATTAGTTAAAATGATAAATTAAAAACCATTTTGGTAAGAAATCTTTTTTAAAAAAAAAAGAAAAATCTTTAACTAGTCTCAATAGAACAAATGTAAAATATGTAAATGAACAAACGAACAAATTATACTTACTACTATTAAAAATTTTGATTGATTAAAAAATATACTATCTTTTGTAATGTTATCAAAATCACAATACATTTTACCATGTTTTCTTAAGCAAATTGAAACTAAAATAAGCTTTAAAATTTTCATTCAAGATATATGATGATGAAGTTTAGCTGAACTAGAATTTTAATGTATTTACGCAAAAAAGTCAAAACGAAGCGAAACGAACGAAGAATCTTTCCTCAATTATTATTTATGAAAATTTTGTTATCTGTGAACTGACAGTTCTGACAGAGATAAATGTACTGGGGGTTAATCACCGAAGGCCTGGAAACTCCCTCCTACTTTTAATGAATATATTTTTGATCTAACATGTGTGTACATAAGGATTTATTATATTAGACGATTTAGATTTAGATTTTTGTAAAAAACATGTATTCTGGTGTATTGCTGTATCTAATATTATATGTTTATTATGAGGCCGTGGTACAGGGGAAACGATCGTGGGTTTAAGTCCCATCAATTCTTCTTTTTCTTCATCTAATGAATGAAGAAATGAAAATATCAATAAATAATAATTTAATTCTCCGAGTGGAGATCGAACCCAAGACCGTCAAATTTACTTTGTAAATATACATATACTAGTGGACCCGTACGCGGCTACGCCTGCTTGAACTATAAGAATATTTTTAAAATATATTTATGAATTTATTTTCAGTTTTCAATACAATTAGTAAGAAAATATAAGCCTAAATAACCAAAAAGAATAATGAGTAGATACATATTATTAGAAAAAATATCTGAGTTATTGAAATGAAGAAAAGAACGAACAAAAGAAGTAAAACTAAGGGATATTCTTAATATTAGAAAAAGTACCTAAAGTTTTCCGTAACATGGCAGAATAAATTACATGTCAAATTAGAAAATATCTTAATTTATTAGTACATATGTGTAATGTAATGTTATATAGCCTATACCACTTCTGAAGAATGCAGCTTTCATATAAAACGAAGTACCAGTAGAATAGTAGATCCAGAGATCTTAGCGTTCAAACAAACAAACAAACTCTTCCGCTTTATTATCCTATATCTTATAAAACAAAGTCGCTTTTCGTGTCTGTCTGTTGTTTCTAACTCTTCTTCTTCTAAACCACCCAACGGATTTTTATGCGGTTTTTACCATTAGGTCGAGTATTTTTCGTAGAAGGTTTATATATAGTTTATTATTTGTACATTCTTATGTAAATTAACATAAATACGATAAATGTGTATAAAGTCCTACCCGTTGAGACACTTTCGCGCATGCGCTGCTTTAATGGTAAGTACTACATGAAAATAATGTACTGGAGTATTGTTCCTCTTAATAAGATCTACAAAAAAGTCCGCGAGAGCATATTCGTATCTTTTAAGAATAACGTGTAGTGATCATATTTCTGTCTAAAAATAGTAATTTCAATATATTTTTTATTGTGAGGGATATTTTTCCATAATGGTATTAATCCTTATCCTTTAAAATACTTTATTAAATTTCTACGTTAGACGAAGATAAAATTTGCTCTTTACACTATTTCGAAATTGCGAATAGTTTTAGAGAAAAACGTATTTAATTGTTGACACATCCCGCCGTTGACACCTCAGCTGTATCGACTTTTAGTTTCACTTATCCCTTACTCTCAGCATATAAATAAGTATATTAGTTACGTTGGCCAATTAATGTAGATCAAAACTGTCTTTTACTGTTTTTCATTGTACTTTAGAAGTTGTTACAATATCAAAAATCCAAAAATCCTTGCTGCGAAACGGCTCGCCACTCGCCATTCGTCCCTCCGCCCCCCGCGACGTTTTGCGTCCGCCGCGCCCGCCTACCTTACACGCATCGGTGGTTCAGTGGTAAAATGCTCGGCCGCCACACGGCCGGCCCAGGTTCGATTTCCGGCCGATGCATTCTATTTAATTTTCCTCACAGGCAGCCACATAGTGCTTGCTTTTCATCAGGGACAGAGTACCTTATTCCCTACCCAACCGGGGTCGTCGTTTTAACAGTTAAAACTCGAAAAAAAACCCGCCTGCCTCTAAGAAGATTTAGATTTTGATGCAAAGATTTAGATGCGTTTCACGTGAATAATTACAGTTGAATGTATTATTTCAGCGCGATATATTTGGTTTCATATTTTTTGTAGTTAGTAGGTAGGCTTTCGTTTATAATTTCTTCCGTTTATTAATAGTCATTTAAACATCTAAAAATAGTCATTTAAATATATTTTAATAAGTACTTCAAAAGATTAGTAGCACGGTTTTAAAATTACGTTACCTACTTAAATTCCTTGCTGTGTAAAACAATTGGAAAATCCTTATTGAAACTACGAAAATGCGGGTTGCATTAGGGCTTAATTAATTTTCACATTACCTTAAGTGCTTTTCAAACATACATTATATAAATAATCCAGTAGTTAAAGCGGGCGAAGCCGCAAGAGGGTCGCTAGTATTAGTATATATATATAAAACAATTCCACTCGTATAACATAAAATTGGTTAATTCAATTACGAAACGATTTGAATTAATATGGCTAGTGTAAACTCCCTCAAGCCCTGAGGAAGAGAACGGTGTGAAGGTACCCTGGAGAATTCAATTAAATTACACCAGCTGAAACTTGGGTAGTATTTTTAAATTTCTAAGACAAATTTAATTTTTTATAATTAACTAGCGGCCCCTAAAAATAATATATTAACCTGAATTACATTCGTGTTCTAATTAAATGGTTATTTTCAAGACAGATAGATAGATAATATCTACGAATTGGCAAAGCACAGCAAACTTCCGCCACTCAACGCGCAATACCTCTAGAATTCAGCGGGCAGTAGGGAATGGAAGTGTCTTAATAAGGAGGGAGTGTCTTGGGAGTGTGTTCCCTCTGCCTACTCTGCTGTGTGCGGGATATAGCGTGAAGCTTTTTGATTATTTAAATTTTAAAAAAGTAAAAAAAAAAGAAAAAAATACGTAAACTTAATAATTAAATTAGTGGCACTTGTACTATATAATTATTTATGCATTTTCTCATCTGAATTACTATAGCTAAAGTTTCAGGTAATTCAAATAATAAAATCATAATGAAATGATTGTTAATGAAAAAAATGTTTGCCAAAATGAAGTAGTGAAAATTGCATTTCAATCGGTTAAGCCGTCTGTAAGATTAGCGTGAACAAACGCACATACAAACAGACAAAAAAAATTGTTTTAAGTTCTACAATGTTAATAAAGGACTTCAATAAAATTTTTCGCGATATATTTCCATATACAGACACCGATCCGTTACGTTTTTATTATAAGTATAGATTTCAATTAATTAATATAAAACAAAAACTACTCCATTTACAATCAATTTCATTGTCAAAGTTTTAATTTAATTATAAAATTTCAGTCGTACACTTTGGAAGTTGGTTGGCGTTAAAATGGCGATGCCACTTATTTAAAACGATAAAGGAATCTGCAATGAAACTGAGTACAGAAGTTGGGAACACTTTACTGTGTTAACTATTTTTACTTTTATACAGTTAAAAGAGATGAGTAGAATATTATTTGTATTATTTTTTTTAAAAAACCCCCATATATTTATTTTTTTGGCATTTCAAATATTTTCTAACTAGTGAATGAATAGGCAATTGTGTTCTAGGATAAATTTTTCAAAAAACAAGTCAAAAGGATTATAAACAATATTTACATAAATTCCCGAAGGCACCATTGCGCAGTTGAACAGTGTCTGTACCAGACCAAGTGGGAATCGAACCCATAACGGTCGCGTTTACAGTCGCACGCTTGTTCTCTCAGTAACGTAATATCTTCATACTAAAATTCTTTGCCTACCCTACTAACTACATAGAAAAAAATGAAAGAAAAGAAACCCAGACTCTGTGACAAGCGAAATTTGAACTACATACAAACGAGTGCAATAACACCGCCTGTACAGCTAGGGCGTTTAAATAAAATAAATAAGATTTCATCTTAATTCAACCAAAATATATTTCAACAGTTAGAAACATTTGTTAGGCCCTAACAAATTGCAATTGGCCAACGCAATATCTCTCGTCATATATTTTTTGTGTATTTGTTTTTTTTTATATTTGCTGTATTAAAAATAAATATCAACAAGGATCGCGAGTATGATATTCAATAATAATATTATAAAAACAAACAAGTAAACAAACCAACTATAACGAATGTAAGCACCTAAGCCTCAGCGCCTGATTGTTACGCGACAAATGTGGGTTCGATGCCCACTTGAGAAATAAATTATTTTATATTTCTCCAGCTCTGATAGCGAGAAAAACTGCGGCTTTGTATTCTCCCACTCAACACGCAATGACTTATACTAGGGGCGGTGAATAGGGAATACACTGTCTTATTAAGTTCCCTCTAACTACCCTACTATATATACAGGAGGCAGCATTACAGCATGAAGCTTAGCCATAATAATAAATCCCTCAATTAGGAATCAAACCGACACCATCCCGTATTAAATTAGAATATTGTAGAATTACATTAACATATCAATATACCAATAAGTTTCCGGAAGCCTTCGCTTTTATGTCCCCTACAAATGGCCTGGCCTGGCCTTTAAGGAGTTATTCTAAATAGAGGATTTCGTTTATGTAAAATATATACAATGTAACAAGCTCTTACGACATTTTAACGATCGTTAGCCCCATTCAACCCCATGTTTAATTCCCCATTACACGCCATAACCGAGCCAAATTGCTTTCTCAGCTGATCGTGTGAAGATACTATAATTACTATATTGTTTTAATAGCCACGGAATGATTTAGAACAGCAGCTTCCCGCTGTATCCCGCAGCATACAACAGGGAAAGTAGAGTGAACCTAGTGTTCAGACGTTTACAACATGGGTCACTTAAAAAATATGTGAAATTAAAATAAATAGAAAACAAAGCAAGCTTTATTCCCGCATATAGCACGGTAGGCAGAGGTTAAGTAGGAAGGCAGACCCTGGTAATAGCCGGGATTAATGCCAGGAAGAAGAAGAAGAAGCAGAGGGAACGTAGTGTTAACACATTCCGATCTCTACATAAAAATGTATTATGTTATGATATAATCCTGTGTTAATCGAGCCGTGAAGATAATTATTAAAATGGTTGCTATAGAAGATTTTAAAAATATCGAATTTTAAAGTTACTTCACCTATGTCCAGCATATCGCAGGGTAGACAAAGAGAAACCCTGGGTGTTAAGACACTCCATTACTCAAGAATATTAAATTATAAATAGGTATTGTCAAAGAAATAACTAAACATAATTAATTTACTCGTATACATTCTAAAATATCGTATAAAATTTACTGCAATATTAAAATAAAACTTATTTAAAAAGTCCAGCAAAAACCTCTTAAAATTAACATTGTAAGTGAAAAAGTACGTCGCGTCGTTAACTAAATCATTTTCTTTAACGAGGTGCCGCACTAATCGCCGTCAGCTTTCTTAGCTTATTTTAACTTTTATCATAGTTTCAAGCCAGAAACTAGGAATATAGCAACGGGCCCTTTCATTATTTAAATTTTCACGGTGATTTTTATGAAAAGCTTAATATTAAATTTAAAAATGACAATGGCAAATTAATTGTTAAAATAATGTATTAATAAATTAATGAATTATTCTGCTAATAATAACACTTATTCTTATAATAATAATACTTATGTCTTAATACATAAATTTGTAGATTTCCCTATTCATAGTAGGATATGTGCGGTACTAAGGGCTAAGCTAAAATAATGTGTTTTTTTATTTTTGGACCGTGGCCGAGGCACAAAGTGTGACTGTAAAACCCACTGGAAGAGAGTGGGGAATGGAGTGTCTGAACACTTGGTTCCTTCAGCCTATCCTGCTGACTGCGGGATATAGCGTGAAGCTGATAAATATTTAATTTGATACATATATTAATTCCGAGTAGAAACGACTTCTATATACTACTAACTATTCCCGTGTTTACACGCTATTCCACTGCGTCTAAATAGCGAAATACCATACATACATACATAGTACACTATACAATATGGCCCAGTAAAACTATGTGAAACTTACGAAGAAAGTCCCTTAACAAGCTTAAGGTGGACGCAAATTAATATCAAGTTTTAGAACCTTCTTTTAACATAACCATATTAGTTTATCACTAGCTCTACATAAGGAGCTAACTCGGTTACATGTATACGGGGTTTCATCGCTTGTCATTAGTTGCCTATGACTTCAGTGCCTGCGTTCTGTGTAAAACGAAAGCGTAGCAACGGCGTATTTCATTTGCTTTCGTTTTCCTTTGAGGGTTTCTCTAGTTTCAGGCAAATAGCACGAATACAAATTGTAAGTAGTAAGTAGTCGCTCTGGTGTCGAGGTAAAAAGGCGCCTTGAGTTCCGCCGACACACAATACTTCCACAGGCGAATGAAGAACGGAGTGTCTTAATACTCAACAGCTTCCCCTCTGCCTACCCTGCTGTGTGCGGGATATAGTGTGCAGTTGATTTTTCTACATTAATTACATTACTTTATTGACAAATGAAATAACCAATCTACATATTACAATGTTAAAATAACTTTTTAAATAATGATATATTTGTCATACACATTGAAAAAAAAATTAAAAACTTACATAAACATTAAAAACTTAAATTATCGTTCTGGTGGAACAGATTGTCTTAACATTAAGTCTCTGCTGAACCGGCGGGATCTGCGGGATTAAGCGTGAATCTCTATAAAGAGAATAAATATATTTTCTTTGCAATTTAAATATGTATTATATTATTACATATCTATATTTGTAGTTTTCAACAATTATTAAAAGTTTATATTTGTAACTTTTACACAGAAAAAATCATTACGAATTTATATTTGTAATTGATTTCATAAAAAATAAGCGCATAGGCCCAAAAGCTTAAGTTTCTCAAGTTTCATAAGTTGTACTTCCGGTTGACAAACAATCATTGAGTTGATATACAGCCCTCAGTGGGCGAGTCTGATTCGCATTCAACCAGTTTCTTCTTTTGAGGAACCAAGTCAGAAACCATAGCCATAAAATAAAACAAGTGTGAAGATATAGGAATTATCCTAACTGATCTTTACTTAGCATTTAGTTTAGTTTCACAATTCTTACCTTTTCAATTGCTCGAATAGTTAGTAATTTGCCGTCACCGCTGTAATTAAAATACTAATTGAAGCTAGAGTTGAAGAATAATTGCTACAGTGTTTCAAATTTTCTTCTGGCCGTCGTAGATGAGCTTTCTACTATTACTGTCGAAGCTTTGGTTATGGGTTCCACCCCCGATTACGGAAATTATTATTATTAAATTATTTTCATTTATTTTTTGGCAAAAGTGGAGCTCTTGGAAGATATAAGGCAGCGTTGAATTCCGCTCAAAACTCTGTTTCGATTGTAGATGGAAGCTCTTTCTGCTTCTTTACTATGTGAAAAAAAGCGTAAAACTTTTTTTTTGTACTTTACAGCTATAGTATCGTGTATAAATTATATACTATCATTAAAATGAACAGTCATTTAAAAACTCTAGCAAACAGACTTGTACTGCTAGAAGTCATTAAAATTATTATCTTCGTAGATGTCTCAAAAATTGGCCAGTATATGAATAACGGAGTGTCTTGACATTACGTTGCTAATTAACTTATTGAGAACATTTATTAATATTATTATTTATTGATATGTGGAATGGCCTACCCGCGTCAGTGTTTCCAGGTCGGTACGATATGGGTGCCTTCAAGAAGCGCGTCTATCTCCACTTCAAAGGCCGGCAACGCACCTGTAGCACCTCTGGTGCTGCACGGGGTCGTGGGCGGCGGTGATCACCGCCAGGTGACCCGTACGCTCGTTTGCCTTGTCCTTTTTCCATAAAAAAAAATTAAAAAAAAAAGCACTACGTGGCTGCCTGTGAGGAAAATTAAATAGAATGCATCGGCTGGGAATCAAACCCGGGCGGGCCGCGTGGTAGGCGAGCATTTTACCACTGAACCACCGATTCGTGTAAGGTAGGCGGGCGCGGCGGACGCAAAACGTCGCGGGGGGCGGAGGGACGAATGGCGAGTGGTGAGCCGTTTCGCAGCAAGCATTTTTTGATATTGTAACAACTTCTAAAGTACTTATTAAAATGAAAAACAGTAAAAGACAGTTTTGATCTACATTAAATGGCCAGCGTAACTAATATACTTATTTATATGCTGAGAGCATTTCTCTAAAACTATTCGCAGCTTCGAAATAGTGTAAAAAGCAAATTGTATCTTCGTTTAACGTTAAAAAATAATAAAGTATTTTAAAGGATAAAGATTAATACCATTATGGAAAAATATCCCTCACATTAAAAAATATATTGAAATTATTATTTTTTAGACAGAAATATGATCACTACACGTTATCCTTAAAAGATACGAATATGCTGTCGCGGACTTTTTTGTAGATCTTATTAAGAGAAATAATACTCCAGTACATTATTTTCATGTAGTACTTACCATTAAAGCAGCGCATGCGCGAAAGTGTATCAACGGGTAGGACTTTATACACATTTATCTTATTTATGTTAACTTACATAAGAATGTACAAATAATAAACTATATATAAACCTTCCCTGAGAAATACTCGACCTAATGGTGAAAACCGCATCAAAATCCGTTGGGTGGTTTAGAAGAAGAAGAGTTAGAAAGTTCAGACAGACACGAAAAGCGACTTTGTTTTATAA
>JAAIXI010000256.1:0-102580 GCA_013403645.1 Heliconius nattereri
TTTTTTTCTTTGTAGGCACTCCGCTGCTATTCCTCAAGTGTAAGATGAAGGCTATTTTACCTTATACGTCTTGTATATGTCCGCCGCGCCCGATTAGAGGACGCTCACAATTCGGTTAACTCATTTGTCCACCAATATACTTGGCGGCATCGTCGTCGTCGCCGAGCTCTCGGCATTGCCGCGTCACACAACCTCGTTAGGTCGTCGCGCATTCGACCTGCCCGCTCTTCGACCTTGAGTCTTACATCCACCAAACTACCTTGGGTGCACCAGTTTGCTACAATGGCCGCCTCCTTGACCATCTCCGTCTCCATTATGGAAACTATCAGGTTTACATATTTTCATGTTTAAGAATACGTAGGAAATAGATGATATCAATATCTGACGCGCTCGAGTATGTCCATGGAACAGTTTTATTTTATTTTTGAAAATCTATAGCCCCTCACCCCACCGGTCAAACGATATGTATTATATGACATCTAAGCTTCGCAACCCCATAGGTCTCAATGACGCTCGACTAAGTCCCGAGTTTGCTTCTTCCTCCCTAACTGTATAGTGTAAGAATATAATATTAGTTGATTAATTTCATGTTTTAAAAGACAATATGAAATGTTCAATACAGTATTAATGACTACATAGATACCTACTAACAAAATTTTTATGTTTTAATTTATCAAAATATTGTATCTAATATGTATTTGTTGTAATGCAAAGTACATTTTCAATGTTTTGTTTCATTTTCGCAATATTTTTATTTATAACTTTCAGTATTTTAAGGACACATAAGCTTTATTCAAAATATGTATTAGTGGGGATATAGCTCAGTGGTAGAGCATTCGACTGCAGATCGAATGGTCCCCGGTTCAAACCCGGGTGTCCCCTGAATTAGAAGAGTATTTTCTAAAACGAAGATACTTTACTAATTTTTGCATTTTATATATATTATTTTCTGAAAAACATATATTAAGATATATTCGTTTACCCAGCTTTGTATTTTGATTTGTTTTGTTTTTTTGCAAATTAATCATTCTAATAACACATGGGATGGCGCAGTTTGAATGCGCGCATGCGCGGGACCACTGTCGACCACGAAGCTTGCTATGGCGCGGGGCGCGGGGTGCGCCTACCAATCATTCTCTTCATTTCTCTTTGCTTATATGTCGCCGTTACAACGAAATTTGTCTTGTCAAAGTTTCATTTATTAAACGCCTATGTTTATACAGTCCACTAATTTCAACGCCAAAAAGATCCTACGCTTTAACAGTGCAGTGGAAAGAGGCTATGAATGTGAGTTTGTGGATTCGAATTGTATTCGAGAAAATAATTATTTAAATCATTCTCATTTCGCTGTTCTCGGAGACAAAGCTGCTTGGACTCCGCCATTCAAATAAAAAATTGTCGAGAAGTGAAGAACGGAATCCCTTAACCCTAGGTTCCTTCAGCCTACCTTGCCATACATATATGTACATAGGTATGTATTTAAGTCAGTGTTGATGAGATGTGTACTAATGTAAGTAATATATTTTTGCTTAGTTTTGTTAAAAAATAGATGTTGAGTCACTTAAGAACAAAAAGAAAATAAAAAGAAAAATATTATAACAATATTAAAATTAATATAAAATCACATGTACATACATTTAAATATACATTGTTCAGTTAAGTTTCACTAGTGATTCAAAATCCCCGGACTGCTCAACCCACTTTACCTTTTCGAGTGTTTGATGTGATCTTAGCGAGAGAAGTCCTCTCCTTATGCTTACTTAGGTTGGAGAGGTCTTTGAATGTTTTTGTTGTAGAAACGTTTACATGGGGCCGTCATGGCGCAGCGGCACAAGGGTGTGACTGTAACGCGACGTTTGTGGGTTCGATCCCCACTCGAGGAAGTGAAATATTTATTTACGTTTACATTTCCCTTTCTTCCCTCTGGTGTCGTAACACTAGGATCCTTCTGACTATCCTGCTGTGTGCGGGATACAGCGTGAAGCTGATTTGATTTGATTTAGCAAAAAAAAAATCTCTCATATTAAGCCCATCGATTTGCTTACGACTGCGCATTCATTCACACAGTATTTATGAGAACAGATGAAATATCAATGTCTGACTTCCGAACGAACTCCACCATACCTCTGCTACCCTGGTCACTAAAAGGGGTCCGCTTGATACGTGACAAATAAATAAAAAAAAACTACAGTTGTCATCGATGTTGTTACACTACCCTGTATATGGAACTAGTTTTATTGGATACTTCTGTTGGGGTCGTGCTCTCCTGGTGCACAGAACTATAAAGCGTTTCGTCATACATCAGTAGTGATGTTCATTCATAGTTTGTATAGGAACGGTATTTCAATAGGTTTCTTAAGGTTTATAGGGAGAGGAGAAAATAAAATTTGTCTTTTAAATTTTAACTATCAAGTCATTCATAATGAAAGCTTGTCGCGCGATTTACTTGTGTAACTAAAGTAGTACTTATTTAATTATGTAAAATCTTCTAAGTTTCAATCTTTAAAGTTTCAATTTAGTTAAATATTGATTAACGCGACAAGCTTTTATTATCATATAATTTGTGTACAACGAGGTTATGAGTTGATAGTTAAAATTTAAAAGACAAATTTTATTTTCCCTTTTTTAGAGCGTATAAATAAATAAAAGCTTCATCTAAAAATGATTTTTTGCTTATAATTTATTTTTTACTTTTTAGTTACCACTGGCTAGGTTTCTTACACTAGACATCACATTTTTTTTCTAATTATTCTTGACAAGCCCTTTCATTTGATAATAACTATTCCGCCATCTTAGATGTTCCGCTGATTGAAAATATTGATTTTTCAAGTTACGGTCAACGACCCATTTCATTTAATATCTATATTGTAGAAGTAGACTAAATAGATACTCGGCTATCTTCGATATCCTCCTTATGGGATTTAGAATGACATTACATTATTTTTTGAGTTGCTCTCAACGAGCCCTTTCATTTGATACCCATATCATAGTAGTACATTAAAAATAACTATTTCGCCTTCTTGTATCGTCCGCCATATTAGAATTAAAATTAGTGTATACAAAATTTCAGCTCAATCGGTTGAAGATATCTACTTCAAAATTGAGCTCAAAGATTTCACCCGAACCCACATACATACATTGCAAGTTATATAAAAGCTATTAAAATATGGACGTTGCATAATATTTTTATACATTGTGTGGAATAACATTTTAATGATTTTAAAATAAATAAGCCAATAAAACCTTTTTAAATAACAACAACGTTATTTACTACTTTAAATTTATCCCTCCATCGTCCGATTAAATATTTGGGTTTATCCTACCGGTTACTTCATGTTTTCCTGATATGTGAAGGCATCAAGCGTTTCATATGTAAATGTTCGGTGATAAGCTATATTTACAGAGAGAGACGGAAAACCAAATAATAATCATCCCATATCTCCATCTCTTTCTGACATATAGATTTAAAAGAGGATAGCAATATTGCATTGTTACAGTATTCATAGGCTATGTAATGCTATCTCTTTTAATCATGACTATAGGTTTGTATTGCATCTACGCTACGTTGTTTATTGTTTATGTGAAGAGACTTGAGAAGGTGTTGTGAAATGTGATGCTATAGCTGTATGCTCTCCTGGTATTTGTGAGGAATCGGTTGTGTCACTTTCCATGGCAGTTACTTTTGTTATTATTTTTTTAATCTTTTTAGAGTTCCCTAGCCAAAGGGTGAAACAGAACCTATAACCGTGAAAGTTTTACAGATAATGTAAAAAAAACAAATACCTACCTAAAAACCGGTTAAGTACGAGTCGGAGTCGCTCACAGAGGCCATTTTTAGGATTGTAGCTCAACGGAAAATATAATTTATAAAAGTTGAACAATTTAAACTTGCGGACATATTCACACATTTTGTAGGAGATGAATTACAAGCAACAAACTTTCACTTTCTACATATTTTCTTTACTTGTATTGTAAGTTCTAACATCGTGCTAAATTTTATAACTGTAGGGGGAAGCAAACGGGAAATTCATACCCTATCGATAACGATGTATTCTCATATATCTTTTGATTACGTTAACTTAAATGCTTTATTTTTTTTGTGATCTCAGGTACCTTAGCCCTAAATATTGAGTTTAGCTTGATAATGAAATGAATTAAAATGGTCTTGACAGACGGACAAACGTTTCGTTTTTACCTTTTGAGGTACGGAACCCTAAAAACAGAATAAAATAAATATTTAAGGGGCTCAATTACAAAATGTGATTTTGTTGCCGTTTTTATAGGTAATGGTAAGGAACCTTTTGTCTGCGAATGCAACTCACATAAAGGCGATATTTTGTCTTTATATCTATTAAAAAGAGCAAGCAATAATAACTATGTGTGTTATAAAATCAAAGTCCACATTTTGTAGAACTTCTTGTAAGTTTTTCTTGTAACTTCTTTCCAGTGTATGACTATAAACGCGATAGATTGTGGGTTCTATTCCCACTCGATAGAATGAAATACTTAATATTTTCATTTCTTCACGGGATACAGGTTAAAAGAACTACCTAATCTTTTTTAAAACTATACATGACTCCATAAGATTTGATAGTAAAACGTACTTTGTATGCACGAGGCACTTGTGAACTTATGCTCTCCTTGTAAGTGAAAGCGGTTGGTCTCACGGGACACTCTGGGTGTGGTTGGGACGGTTCTACCGTAAGTAATTAGTTAATTCATGTTATTTAATTATATTTAAATTTGTTATCTACTCATCTATTTGTGTATTTACTAGCGACCCGTTTGCGGCTTCGCCTGCTTGTATTACACATATTTTTTTGTCACTAGGGATCCAGGTTTTCTTTGCCTACCCTAAAAAAATTACATGTAAACAATCTTTGTAATTACAATTTCATTTAACAAAAAATTAACTTCTTTGGTCAGCAATCCCCTTTAATCCCTATAAACATTTCATACTAACCTGGTCGGTGAGCGCGGGATCAGCTCCATGCGCGAGCAGCAGTTCCACAATGTCAGTAGCATCTGCAGCACACGCCGCGTGTAAGGCTGAAGAACCTACCTGTTTTTAAAGAATTTATTTTATTATATTTTGAATGTCTGTAAATAATGAACATTAGTAATTTATTGTTTGTTTAGTATTTGTTAAAAATGTTCTTTCGTTCAGGAGAGGCAGAAGGAACCTAGTGTTAAGTCACTCGATTCCCCACGCACCGCCCAATTTTCGTAGCAGAACACAAAATTGCGCCTTATGGTGATATACCAGAGCGAACAAATATAAATATTCCATTACAATACATATATTTTTTTGAACTTGAACGTAAGGCCACACAAAACTTAAAACTACCATAAAAGCCACTGAGCATAAAAGGTAAAATGTTAATCTTACATTATTTTGCAAATGGACATCAGCACCGAATGCGAGTAAGTGCTCCACAATGCCGCGACAACCTTGAGCGCAGGCCATCTGCAGCGCTGTTACCCCATTCTATAGAAACATATAAAAATAAATAAGTGTACTGGAATTCCGTATGGCTGAGGATATTCGTGGCGAAGGAGAACCATTGTGCTACTGAAAATGCTACTGCTTGTGGAAAATATTATGATTTCACATTTCATAATTATGTAACTTTCATTACGTATTACAATTATACATTTTAATTAAGTCAATAAAAAATGAATGTACATTCACCATAACCTTATAAGGCTGAGATAAAAATTAAGAAATGAAAAGCTATAAATATTTAGAATGCCTGTAATTCCATCGACGCTAAAAGCACCGACGCCTCGTTTCTAATTAATTAATTTTCTCTTATTACACGTGTAAGAAAATGAGCACTTACAATATTAATATTGAATAAATAATATTATGAAATTACTAAATTCAGATTTCACTTTTCCGCCAATATGGCTGTCATAATTTGACATATGACAAGAAAACAAGAAAACGTCTATCCAAGGAGAAATTATATATATATTTAGTGGTTGTTTCATGAAATAATGTAGTATATATATATACCGAACGGTATTTTTTTTATTTATTGCTTAGAATTATTATATTTTTCCTATATAATTTTTCCTAAATATTTTTTTTATATAGCAGAGTAGATAAATTTCTTTACTCTCCGCCCGATAAACACGAGACACTGCGTGCTGTGCCGAAATTCAACCCAAACTTTATCTATCAATGAGAAAATGAAAATATTTAATTCCCCCGAATGAGACTCAAACCCAAGACCAATACGTTAATTAATAACACTTGGATGTTGTACCGTTTAAAAGATACAGATTAATAAAATTCTGAATTATTTATTGAAAAAAAAAAACGCCAACAAACTTACAAAGTATTCGTATATCATTTACGTATTTCCATGAACCAGGAACACATAAGTTTGCGACACGTTGGGGAATGCACTTTGAATAGTTCAAATATTTGTGCTATCAAGTTGAGAATGCTTCGAGCTAGTGCCTCTTTGCATCGCATAGTATGCTCTTATAATAAAAGTTCTTGATTTCAACTTTTAAAACTAAGTATATGAATAATTTAATAAAATACAATAATATTTTTAAAATCATAATAACTTGGTATTTATATAGATTTTTGTTTCAGCTCACGCTGTATCTTGCATGTGATAGGGTAGGCAGAGGGAGAATACTGTAGAGTTGAGACACTCCTCTCCCAACTTTCCGCCGAATTATCAAGGCATTGCGTCTTGAGTGGCAGAACTTAAGGCTGCTATTTTATATAACCTATTTATATTATAGATAGATTATAGATTATATTTTGTATTATTAAATCTTTATACTAATTATATATAATCTGTTCCCCTCCAACCAGGACAACATACAGATAACACAAATCGAATAAATCACCAAACACCAGGCAACCATAAACTTACATTATCTATTGCATTAACATTGCATCCAGTATCCAACAACACTCTCACTAGCTCCGTATGGCGGTGCACCGCGGCCTGGTGCAGGGGGGTGCGGCCGCTGTGGTCGCGAGCCTCGCGCGACGCGCCTCGCGACACCAGGAGAGCAGACGTGGTGTGGTGGCCTCCTTCGCATGATAGGTGGAGGGCTGTTCTGCCTGCCTGTTGGTTTGTGTTGATTGGGATAAATGTTTTATTTTCCTATCCTATATCTTATAAAACAAAGTCGCTTTTCATGTCTGTCTGGCGTTTCTAACTCTTCTTCTTCTAAACCACGCAACGGATTTTGATGCAGTTTTCACCATTAGGTCGAGTATTTCTCAGGGAAGGTTTATATATAGTTTATTATTTGTACATTCTTATGTAAGTTAACATAAATAAGATAAATGTGTATAAAGTCATAACCGTTGAGACACTTTCGCGCATGCGCTGCTTTAATGGTAAGTACTACATGAAAATAACGTACTGGAGTATTGTTCCTCTTAATAAGATCTACAAAAAAGTTTGTGACAGATTATTCGTATCTTTTAAGGATAACGTGTAGTGATCATTTTTCTGTCCAAAAATAGTCATTTCAATATATTTTTTATTGTGAGGGATATTTTTTCATAATGGTATTAATCCTTATCCTTGAAAATAATTTATTAATTTTCTACGTTAAACGAAGATAAAATTTGCTTTTTACACTATTTCAACATTGCGAATAGTTTTAAAGAAAAACGCAATTAATTGTTGACACATCAGCTGTATCGAGTCAAGTTTCACTTATCCCTTACTCTCAGCATATAAATAATTATATTAGTTACGTTGGCCATTTAATGTAGATCAAAACTGTATTTTACTGTTTTTCCTTTTAATAAGTACTTTAGAAGTTGTTACAATATCAAAAAATGCTTGCTGCGAAACGGCTCGCCACTCGCCATGCGTCCCTCCGCCCCCCGCGACGTTTTGCGTCCGCCGCGCCCGTCTACCTTACACGCATCGGTGGTTCAGTGGCAAAATGCTCGCCTGCCACGCGGGCGGCCCGGCTTTGATTCCCGGCCGATGCATTCTATTTAATTTTCCTCACAGGCAGCCACGTTGTGCTTGATTTTCATCGGGGACAGAGTACCGTCTTCCCTATCCAAGCGGTGTCGCTGTAAAAGCCAATAGGGCTAACCGTCAGAGAACCAAGGCCCTGATGTCGTTCGGAGCTACTACTGGTAAAGTAAATTTAGAAGTGATTGCACGTACTTTGGAGTTATACAATAATTATAATGTATTTCCTCGCGACATAGTTGGTTACATCTTTCGTTTAAGTATTTTTGGGTAAGAGAATAGTAGGTAGTCTGTTGTTTATAATTTCTTTCGTTTAAGTTTTCTGTTGTTTGTGTTATTTATTTGTGTTTATTTTAAAACAATTGGAAAATCCTTATTGGAACTACGAAAATGCGGGTTGCATTAGGGTTTAATTAATTTTCACATTATCTTAAGTGCTTTGCAAACATACATTATATGAATAATTTAGTAGTTAAAGCGGGCGAAGCCGCGAGGGGGTCGCTAGTTTTTATATAAAATGATAATTAAAATATATTTTCGATTTTTTTTATTATAGAAAGTTTGATGGATAATTTTGATATAACCTTATGTAATGTCAAGTGTCACTTATTTAGTACTAGTGGGCCCGAACGCGGCTACGCCCGCTTGAACTTTACGAATATTTATTAAATATATTTATGAAATTATTTTCAGTTTTCAATAGAGAGTTGCGTTAAGCAAGCTCATTTTGGGTGATGTTTTCTAACAACAAACTGCAAATCGTTGCTTAGCAACGGTCGCATAGCGACGGTTGTTATTAACATGCCGGAATAAATTGCATGTCAAATTAATAAGTATTTTAATATATTGGTATATATCGAAAATATTACAAATATGAGAAAAAAAAGTATGTTCATCTCGAGACCCTCAAGTATCTCTATATAAGTATTTTATCACAATTAAATAGGCGGTTTGGCTCTGATTGCATAAAAGACAGACAGACAGACAAACAGACAGACAGAGTTACTTTCGAATTTATAATATAGATATGGATTTCAATATATAATTATGTGGTATTCCTATGAATTAATCAGCTTTTCCCCAGGACAAAATCATGTCTGCTTTAATTAAATTAAGAAGTACATAAATAGATATTGAATTTATATTGGCAGTTTCCCAATATAGAATCACAATAAGTAATTTTCAAGCTTGGCCGCGCCCAGTGAGCTTTCGAACACCGTTCTGCTAACGACAGGTACAAAGTGCATTGGAAGCGTCGCTTCTCTGTTATTGGAAAAATATAACGGTCGTTGGACATTGAAGAGGTTAATTTGTATTTGCATATATGTAAATATCTATTAAGTTTATATTTTTAAGTTATTTAAAAGGTAAAAACTGAACTCTTATACAGTTCTGAATTCTACGTCTGCATAGTTCTGAACCTAATTCGTGCAGTTGATAATTTTGATGTGCTGTTTGCAGATTTATCATTTGTTCTTGTTTGTGAATATAATATTATGTTTATTGTATGTCTACTCTTCCATTGCTGAGTGAATGATAGACACCGCACAGCCGAAAATATACACTGTCCAAAACCAATTAAAATAATTTAGATAAAAATTTCATAACATTTACGTATTTGATGTAATTATAATCTTATTATATGTAAAAGCAACGAACCGCTATATAACAAAAAAACAATAACGCAACAAAAACATACGTCAGATAATCTCCAATGTACGGCCGGTCTTATCTCACGTTTGTTTTGTACAACTACGCCATGACTTATGTTTGCCTGGTACAAATAGTTTTTGTTTTCTAGCCGCTTTGCGCTGACTGACATTTAAATAAAAAAAGCACTTTGTAATAAATATATTGCGTATGTATGTATACGAGTATGTTAGTATAAATAAGCTTTTTGGTCTTTGCTTTGCGTGACTGTAATTAAGACGATTGTAGGTTCAATTTGGATTATTTATTTTTATTTTACATTATCAATTAATAATATGTGATTTCGATTTCACAACTCATTGTAACTCATTCGGTGGAGAGTGGGGAATGATAGTGGCTTAATGGGAATGGAGTAACGCTGCTTAACGCTGGTTTCCCGGTTTCCCTCTGCCTATCTTGCTGTAAGCGAGATACAGTACAGTGTAAAGCTAACAACTATATAATACAACTTATATTCACATTTTTGTACAAATTCCATCAGAGCGAAGAGGAAAATAAGAAAGCATATTTCCTCCATTTTTTACTTTGCAGTAAGCACTCGTGTTCCAAATTCTGTTGTCAATTACCGATTACCAATTGTCGAGTGCCTCAAGTGACTATCTTTCTTGTCATATTCTTCCATTTTAAATGATAGCAGTTTAAATAATATTTTTATCTGCCCTGGTTAAATTTCTTGAGTTTATTATGCGAAAGTTCTAATATTAGAAGAACGACAAAATCTCAAGAAAGCGTGATTAGTGGTAATTTAAAATACTAAAATAGGTTCTTTCTTTTTACAGGATAGGCACCTGGGAACCTAGTGTTGACATACTCCCTTCCCCACTTACCACCAGATGAGGCGTATTGAGTGGCACAACTCAACGCCGCATTTTGCCTTGTTACCAGAGCGAGAAAATGAAAATATCCATAAATAATAATTCACTTTCTCGAGTGAGAAGGAACCTACAATCTCTCGCGTGTATAGCCGCACGATTGTGCCCCAGTTTCCCGATTCGAATCCTTTTTAGATCCTTGCAAAATTTATGATAATAAAAAGAAATTACTTAAAAATAATGAGAGATACTACTTTTTAACAAAAAATCCACGTTTTTACCCTGAAAATGAAACGAGATACATGTCAAGGTAAAAGCAATTCAGCTTACGATTTATAACTACTATAATTGGGTAACTCAAACAATAAGCACTGTATTTTTATTATACTTCGAATGTTAAATAAAAATAAATTCCATAGCTCTTTCACGTTATATAAGTAGGAACGGTATATAGGTAGTTTATTAATGCGAATATAAATATTTTTAACGGTATATGAGAATTTATATGTTCGGCTAAAGTAGGTAGTGGTAAGCAATTGAAGGGAGATGAATTATTGCCTTTAAATCATTTGTGGTATAATGAATAATTGACACGTTGTCGATAAGGTTCAGTTTTACCTATAAATTGAAGCATAATTTTTTTATTTTACTGACATAAATATAAAATTCAAATGGTATTTTTTACATTTTTGTATATGGCAAAAACGGAACCTTTAGGTGATTTCACCCTGTTTTAAAGAGTTTTCCATTTAATTCAGAGATTTTCCATTAAGAGGTAATTACTTATTATTTTATATTCACTCGGCACTGTTTTATTTAATTTATTTTTTAAAAACGACAAAGTCCTGATCGTTAAAGCTGTGAATATTTTCCTCGTTTTTCGATTTGTATTCTCATTTCCGACTTTGTGAGAGCCAATGATTGCTTTTATTTTCCGCAGTTTATAATGTGACTTGTTTGAAGTTTATAAGTACTTATTTAAATTCTGTGTTCATTAATTTAATACTTGCAGATGGTTTTGAGCTTTTTTTTTGGCTGGGGACGTTGCCATTAAGACACTCCCGTTCCCCATTTTCCGCTGAAATTTACTGTCCCACGTAGCCTGCACTACGACTGGCCTGTTTGTTTTTTAATAAATGAAAATAAATTAAATATAACGACTCTCCCGAGTGGTGATCGAAATATGAAAAGAAAACGTGAATAAATTAAAAATAAGCAAAGATTTTTTAAATTTTCATTCTTTAGATACTGCAAAAATGATTCCTTGGTCTAGCAAACTATGTAAAATTCAAAGAAAAACAAGAAAAATATATTACTTTCTCCACTTCTACTGTATTTATATTTTGTTTTTGTTTCGTGTCTCTCGAATAGTATTTAGATTTATAACGAGTGTATTTTTTGTTTATTCGATGTTGTTAGCGTTGCCCGAGGTGGTGCTCGAGGCTGCGCGTGTTTTCTCATTTTCTTTTAATAATGAGTCTTGAGACGTCTAGTTTTAGAAAGATCGTAATAGAACAATAAATATTCTATTTGATATTTTCGCTCTAAATTCTTGGGAATATTTTGTTTTTAGATATTTTTCATAGGGAGATCTATGCTTAATATATAAGCTTAATTTTTAATTCTGGTAGAACACAGGGAATATCTGAATTTTTGAATAAATGTATACTGTAAAAATCCTATATGGATAGTATGTTAAAGTACTGCTCGTAGCTTTATAAAAAGTAGAGGATATGAATCCCGTATCCATGTAATTTTTAATTTCTATATCGGTTCGAGTAGCCAAAGCTAATGTGTGTTGCAAACAACCTTAGTGGGTACAACCAGAATGTAAATGTCCTAACGACCAATTAACTAATTGCGTTTACTAATTTGGAAATCCCAAATTAGTGTAAATATTTTAGCATAGTTATTAATAGCAGTGGCCATTTACAATTTATTATGACACATAATGATTATGGCATGTATATGATGTGACGTGTATATGATAATGCCTTATCATATGAATATTTTAATAATTATTTCAATCATTCTATCAAAATTATTAAAATATTTGTACATTATTCACTTTCTACCTAATTTTGAAGGTATTGCCTGTTGAGTAGCGGAACTCAACGCCGCGCTTTGCCTCATTACCAGCGCAAAGAAATGAAAATATTAAATATTTCATTTTAGTCGAGCGGAAATCGAACTCACAATCACGTTTACAACAGACAGAATTACTTCAAAACAATTATATAAAGCTGTCGCGGTAACGTTAATATAAAAATTGATATATATATATATATATATATATATATATATATATATATATATATATATATANTTAAAATAGATGCGTTTTCCAGTTTCTGATATAAGCTCGATCGTTTTTTCAAATATGGCGAATGTTTTTAAAAAGTGGGTCATGTCCATGGCGTCCGCATATGACGTATGTGTACAAAAAGCTCATACTTTCACCATTCACTCGTGAATTGAAATGTGATGCATTTTTGAGAGCTGTATTTTATTCATCATTTAAAGCACAAGGTCACTGGTGCAGATGTTTTACTGCAAGGTGACGCATTAAGTTTCTTTTGGACGTTTTTGGTTTAAAAAAAAAGGTTAAATGCAATTCGAACTCGCATACTGAGGGTTGTGTACCAATTTCAGGATTGTATGTCAACGGGAAGTATATTTTATAAATGTTGACAATTTGACTGTTTTCTATATAATTCGTTTTTTCTATGGAATACTTATCTATAATTTTTTAGAATTTTTTTCTTTATTTGTATTGTAAGTTCTCGCTTTGTGCCAAATTTGTCCACGGAAATTACCCTATAGGTTTTCAATTGAGGCGACTTCCAGCACAAGCAAGTTCTCAACTTTAGTTTCGAACGGATCTTGCTATGTAAAAGGTTCAATTTAAATCAATTTCCATCAAACTGTAATCTTAATAATTAACGAATCAAGATTTTAAGTTCATGGTTTCTGATATTTTTTTTGTTTTCAACCTTAATGTCGGAGTAATTTAGGTATCCGACTCTTGCCTGCAGCGATTAAGATGGCAAGCTTTTATACTGGAATTGGGCTTTAGGCGACTGGAGAGACTATTGTTTATTATGAAGCAGAAGCTAAAATTTTCTTATTATTTGAAATTGGATAGTTTTTTATGGATACCTTTTTGTCAATTTTAAATTTTAATTTTTATGAAATTAATTCGTTTTGAAGTTTTAACTTTTAATGTGTCTTTGTATATAAATTTTCCTATAAATACATAAAGAAAATTCTGTGGAAAGTGGCGAACGGAGTGTGTTTAACACTAGCCCCTCTACGTACCCTGGTATATGAGGGAACATGAAAAAAATATGTATACACTATCTTTTTGTTAGGTTTCTATAGTTCTTGCTTACCTCATGTAAATAAGAAACTAAACAAATATAAACAAGCTCTACATACTCCATTACAGGGGTATCAAAAGGATTATCCAATGCGCTTGTTACAAAAATAGACACTGTGAGAATATAGAAGGAAGCATAATTGAGCCGTCAAACAAAGTCCTTTTTAAAGCTGTAACATGACTATGATCGTAAATAAGGGTTCAGAATCCGAGTGGCTATATCGATAGCTCCTCTATATTTTATTTAGCTTATTTTCAAAGGCTGATTCAATTGTAGTAATGATTTCACTGAATAAAATTAAAAAAAAAAGCCAAAATAGAATATAAGAAAACTTAAAAAATCTGAAAAGGGCACGGACGACGTATGTCCAACTCTGCATGTGCTCTATTGTATTTCAACAAAAAAAAACCCGTAGGTACTAATGGCCGCTTTTAGAAATCCTCTCAAATCAAAGAAATCGAATCAAATTCTTACCTTATTCACAGCATCTATATCTGCGCTATTCTCTATCAACAATTCCACAACAGCCGTATGGCCGGACCGAGCTGCGAGGGCCAGGGGGGCATCACCCGCAGTGTCGCAACTCTCCACTTTGGCACCAAGGGAGAGTGCGTAGCCCGCCACGTCCTTGGAGCCACGGGCGCACGCGCATTGGAGTATGTCGTTGTTTTTCTGTTTATATGTGTAGCAATATTTAAATATTAAGATATAATGATATATCTTATGTTAACCAACAATCCGGCGGAAACTGGGGAATAAAGTCTCTTAACACTAGGCTCTCTCTGCCTACCTGGCTATGAGTGGGATACAGTGTGAAGCTGTAATAAAATATATTTGGAACAATACTTAAAGTTAAAAAGAAAACTGTTAAACAAAAGCGATATCATAGCTTAAATAATGGAAAATAATACTCATAAAATGTAGCACTAAAATATAATACACCATGACGCTTGGGGTCCGCTGGTAATAAAATTACAACGAAGAGGGAGTTAATGTACCGTACTGCTGATATATTCATGAAAATGGAAAGTGGATTTCTTTTTTAGTGTAATTTAAATGTTTTTATATATACTTAGTGCAGAGTAAACAAACAGAGTAGGCAGAGGGAAGCTAGTGTTAAGACACTCCGTACCCCATTTTCACCGCCGCACTTTGCTTCGACACCAGAGCATAAAATTAAAAATATTAAATATTTCATTTCTTATTTAGATTTTTTCAGTATTGCGTTTGAGTGACGGAACTCAGCGCCGCGCTTTTCGTCGCTCTGGTAGACGAAGACATGCATTACATTCTGTATTAGACGAAAAGTGGGAATCGAAAGTGTCTTAATGGGATCGGAATGTCTTAACTGTAGGTTCCTTACTTACCCCAAAAAATAAAACAATGTTTATTATTTAAATATAAAAAAAACAATTAAAGCAACAAGTTCTCAGCTTAAAAACACATATTAATCAACAAACTAAAATCATTCTATAACAACTCACAGTACTCAGCATAATATGGCCGTATCGCCTTCGTTACCACACAACCTCTCTATGGTGTTTTTATGGGGTTATCGATCTGACCCATGGGACTTTGTAGCTCAAGTACCAGGATAGCATACCTTGTTAGTAGCTGCGAGGCAGGCGCCCGCGTGCACGAGGGTTTGTACCGCGGCAAGGTGTCCGTGCCACGCCGCCATCAAGAGTGGCCTCATGCCGAACTGTAAAAATATTAATTTATAGAAAAATGTTTAACGTTTTTAAAAGTACTCAGAAAAATGTAAAATTTATATAATATATGGATATGTTTTTGCTTCTATGTTAATAAATAAAAAGGTTAAGTAAATTAGAATTTGCTTCTGAGATAATTTTTTTTGAATTACGGAACTCTACGCCGCGTTCACGCTGTAAGCCGCACATAATAGGATAGGGAAAGAAAACATGGAAAATTCGTAGTGTCTTTAGACACTCTGTTCCTATTAAAACATGACATTTTCTCACTTTTGGCCGAACTCGAACCTGTCCCCCCCAGCACTTGTGCCATTGAGCCACGAGTGAACTCAGAAGTGTCATCATTTTATTTTTAAACAAAACCACATACCTTATCTACAGCCTCTATATCACATTTTGCTTGTATAAGCAAATTGATAATCTCGACGTTGCCTCGACTCGCCGCCCAGTGGATTGGGGCTCGGCCGTACTATAACAAAGTTTACTTTGTTATACTTATACCTACTTAGCTTATATTGATCTAGTAGGAAGCAGCTTGCGGCTTCGCCCGCTTGGACTACATAATTGTGTATTTACTAATCTGTATTGCTTTGGTTTTCTTATAATAGGTAATATAATTTTAGAAATAATATCTATAAGTATTACTGATTGAAATAAAAGAAGCTTGCCAAAATACAGTTAAATCGGTTAAGCCGATTCTAAGTGAAACGTGACAAGCAGTACAAATGTAACGATTCGGGGTTCGATTCCCATGCGGGGGAATGAATTATTTTCATTTTTCTGTTCTGGTAAAAAGACGAAGCGCGAAGTACGTTGCTGTACGTTGGCAAGAGTAAGCTGCATACTTGCATTCTTACTAAGAAATAAAGAAAGGGCCGTCACCGAGCGAGTAGAAAGAGTTTCTTAGTGTTTTAGTTTCTAAAATTAAATGTATTTTGTTTAAAATGAATCCGTTCTGTTTCTCTTACGCGGAGGAAACCGGGCTCGAAAGTAAAAAAAATAATTTTTAATTGAATTGAACCGTAATAAATTTATAAATTTATAAGATAAGTAATATTGTCTAAAACAATCTTCACCTACAATAACTTTTATTTTAGTTTATTAATACAACTTTTTATTACAAAAATGAGAAATTTGAAAAGTTCTTCTTAATATTGTTTTTTATATTCATAAAACATATTCTATTCTATTCTATTCAGATTTATAAAACTTCTACGAATGTTACGGGTCAATGAATCGGTAGTTGCTCGTGCTTAAAATATATGAAGGCGGAGTTTTTATGAAGCCATATTTTTAAGTTAGTTGAAATAATGTGAATTAATTCAGAAATATTTGTTTTGTATTTAGATATTCCATATTATTTGGCAATATAGAATTCTGTTTGTTCAAAATATTCTATTTATTCGCCAATAAATCTTTTTCAATAGCTTTGTTCAATAATAGTTGTGTTTAATACAAAAATATTAAAATACATACTTTTTTAGTATCATATATAAGAGTGAAGGCCTTCGTGTGCGCCACGAAGAAGCGTGCATAAGTACCAGCGTGCGACTGTAATCGCAATAGCTTACAGTCGCAGGTTTAGGTTTGATTCTCAGTTAGGGGAATGAAATATTTAAGATTTTAATTTCCTCTGGTAACGAGGGAAATGACACGCAAAGTCTCTCTTCTTTAAAATTGGATTTAACTTTATGGAACCCTTCTTACATTATTTCTACAGTTAACATCGGTGGGTCGCTTAAGAGCTTCTCGTACTGCATCCGGCTCATTTTTGATGACGGCTTCATGTAAGAGTAGATCATTCTGCTGCACCCGTGACCTGCCTTCTGTCATCTAAAACAAAAAATATAAGATGCAGAGTTACTTATGCAATTATTGATATCACAGTAAGAAGAGAAGTGGTGCAGAGGCATTTTGTTTTGACTTAGTAATAATAATACTTTATTGCACTAAAAACGCAGAAACAATAAAATAATATTTCATGATATGTACAAAAAGACAATAAAAACTGCAAAGACGTCCTTATATGGGAGAAGTGGCATGAAGGAGCCAGGTTTTGAAAGAGCCACCTGCAATATTATAGTAGTTTAGGAACGGATACGTTAGAATATTTAATTTTTGAATGGCAACATTGATTTCCCGCCACCCACAAAAATTTGACAGTTCATCGGAACTAATGGACGCCGATGTGTCGAGTTAAAGTTCTTGGCATTCCTAAGTAAGTACTTTACCTCCTTGGAGTTGTTTTTTAGTATTTCATTGTATACAAATACGGGTACTTGGAATGTAGATTAAGTTTATGTATATATTTGGAAACTGCATTAAAATTGAGTTTAAAAAGTTTTGATATCGTTGTCATTTTGGGGGTTATATTTTTTTAAAGAATAAGTTATGAAAGTGTCGGTGGACGGGCCTTGAAAGAGGTGGCTCTTTCATAACTTCGAATTTAGACCCCGATTAAAATTTTGTAAATTAATTATAATAATAATAAATATACCTTCTTAACATACATTATTAAATCGTTTTTATTTAATACTAGCTGACCCGGCGAACTTCGTACCGCCTAACGGTCATTCTTTAATTTTTATTTTTTAATACTTATTCTGCAATTCGGGACACCGGGGCGACTATATAGTAATAATAATACTTTATTGCACTAAAAAACAAAGAAACAATACAGTAACAATATTTACAAAAAGACAATAAAAAAGTGCAATGGCGGGACAGGCGAACATTGGAAAGAACTTATTACATACATAAAGGATAGCAGAAAGGTGTAAATAGTAATAATAAATATGATATTATTAAATATAAATAAGTTTTTTATCATATAAACATACATACACTGATAAAAACACAACATACATACATAAATATATACATACATGCATACATACTATATATATTTTGGTAGAGTAAAGTGACTGCAATTTAAGAAACTAAACTAAAAAAAGTAAATATTACCCTAAATTAAGCACTATTTTTATGTGTATAAGTTATGTAGGTACATTAGTTTTGTACTTTTTACACAATAATTGATTATGTAAATAGAAAAACAGATAATAATCTATATCTATTCTAAACTTATAATAAATCTGTAGAAAAGTCATTTCTGTACATTGAAAATATTAAAAAAAAATAGCTAGGGTGTTAAAGGACAAATAACAGAATCCATTTCGAGCATTTTAGGAATTTTTGTCTGTTTGTCTGTTTATCTGTTTGTCTGTTTATGTTAACAAGTATCACGTAAAAAGTACACAACAAATTTAAGCAACTTTTATATATAAAAATTACACGTAAATCAGAGTAGGTTTTAGTTTTTATTTCATTGTAATCGCTTCACTCTATCAAAAGATATAAGTATTTAATGGAGGAATTGGAGATCTATTGACAATAAATAGTAAGTACTAAGGAATCTTGATCTATCTCAACGAGATATTATTTATTAAGCATTAAATACTTCGGGCGAAAACTATGATCGAACGGTGATAGCTTAACTATTAGCACAATAGATGGCGCTCTGGCAAGATTCTCATGAAAAAAAGAGTTTGGAAACGTTTTAATTACATCACTGTTGATAAAAATATAAATAAAATTAAATAGTCTGTAAAGGGTGGCAAAATATAGTTTTTGATTATTTGTACTGACAAAACGGTATGTTTTAACTGATCACTTTAACTGAGTTTTGATGATCGACAGACAAAAATTCCAAAAATGCTGGAAATGGATTTTGTTAATTATCCTTTAACACCCTAGCTATTTTTTTTTAATATTTTCAATGTACAGAAATGACTTTTCTACAGATTTATTATAAGTATAGATATAGATTGTTTAGCATAATTTTCACTGTTATACCTCATAATATAAGACAGGCTCTTTCAGAACTATTAGTGGCTCTTTCAATACCAAAATGTTATGAAAGAGCCAAATGGCACATTTTTTGAAAATGAATATTTTATTAATTTTTTATTGTATTTAAGGGTTATCGTACAAAGTTATCTAGTTTAATAAATAAATAATAACTTGAGGAAAAGATCTTAATTTTTTTAATTAAAAATATATTTTTTTGCTTCATTTAGTAAACTGGCTCTTTCATGCCACTTCTCCCCTATCACTAAAAGCAATTCCTTACAAGGAGCCATTTTAAACGATTAAATGATATAAAATAGGATTACTAAATCAAATCTTAAATATTTAGAAAGCTTTAATAGTTTTTACGACTGTAAACGTGACACGTTATAAGTTCGATTCCCACTGGAGGAAATCAAATAATTATTATATTATTTCCTACCTCTGGTAACAAATGCTCGGGGTTAATTTCCACCACCAGGAGTCGGTAGAAAATGGGGAACAGAAGTGTCTCAATGGAGATGCATTGTCTTAAAACCGACTTCCCAGGTTCCCTTTATCGTCTAAGCTAGCTAAAAAACCAATAGTTTATCTAATAATTATTAGTTCAATGTTTTACCCAAGTTAATATTGGCCACATTTACATAACGTTCAACTATAATATAACTTAATGTCAAACGTATAATATTTGTATAACAAAATACACTTGTTTGTTCACAAACATCCACCAGCTACCAAGTTCCAGTAAATAAATGTATTATTCAGAGAGGTTCCCGTTGAATTGCGCAAGCTGTTTGGCTTTCATGCTCTCTTTGGTATCACTGCATTGGAATAGATAGAATAGTTCAATATCAAAAGTAATTTTGATAATACTTAGGTATATGCTTTTTTAATAGATTCTTAATTCAGTTAAATAATATAAAAAATGGAGGTTATTATTATATTGCATGTGGAGCCCACCTGGAAATAATTGAGCAATTAGAAATAATTTACTTTGTTTTTTTCTTTAATGGCATGTAATAATTGTATCACTTGTTGGTGGGCCTTACAAAAAAAAAAGAATCTATTTGCAAATATTAATAACATCATAAATTAAGTTTCTTAGAAGCACTAGTTCGAGGCCCGCTAAGTAAAATTTTAAACGTTTTGTAAAATCTTAATATTACGTTGAATCTATTATCCTTACAATAAAATAAAAAAAATTGTATAATGGCCGTCTCTAAGCATTTATAGTGCAAAGGACGTCTCAAAACAAAAAAGTTTTAATAAGCATGTGCAAGTTTGGCCACGTTGAAATTGACCGTGCACAGTTACGTACATATTTGAATTAAGTTTTCATTATTTTTTTTTATAAGAAAAAATATTTCTAAAGTATTACATTAACATTCCAAGGATTCCAAATGGTTGCGATTATCGAATGAATGATTTCACATGTATCAGGGTAGGCAGAGGGATACTAGTGTTAAAACACTCCGCTCCTCTCTTTTCCAAATCGAACTCCTAACCTGTCACGTTTACAGTCGTAGCAACTGTTAAAAATTTATATACAGACAAATAAAATTAATTTTATATATGCATAAGAGGTAAAATACATTTAAATTGTATAGTTACCATAAGTTAAAGTTAACACGACAAAAGCAAACTTTGTTCCCTTTGAAGTCTTCATTCTACATCATGATGTCATTTAAAGTACAAAGGACGAATGTAAGGACATGTTTCTGCTATAATGACGGCGTTGAAATGAAATTAAATATATTTTAAAATATATAAATGCAGTTTAATGATTTTATTCTATGGTATGTCAATATGGTATTTTCGTTTTTTTTCATTTGCGCTCAATTTCGAGATAAGCAGAGAAGAAGAAGATATTAAGTGTTTAGTTACGTAACTTAACACCGCGTTTGATCCTATGAGGAATAATGAAAGTACTTCGTTATCCTTAATAAGGCTTGAACCTACAATCATGGCTATTACAATCAGGCTATTACAATGACCTGAATTTTAAATACATATACATCTCTATAGTAATCTCTTGAAGCCGTATCATTTATATCTTGAAGTATGTTAAGGCACGCTCTTCTCCATTTTAAGACATTTTCTGTAAGATTACAGCTAAGTATTTAATCTTTTAAGTACATTTGGAAATGTAATAACATTATTTACATGTAATATATGTATTTATATTTATATATTATTATACATAACATGGCAAATATTGATATTTTTAGAGACTCAGGTACATTATTTAAAAAAAAAATATATATATATTTTTTACAATGTGAATAGAGAACTATTTTTTAACATTATTATTTTTTTTTTTTTACTCTTATTATTATTTTTTTAACTAATGTAATATCTATACATATTTTTTATTTATAAATTTTGCTAGCATGGTTGTAGAATCATTTTAAATTGTTTTTAAATTAGGTGTAGAATATTAGGTTTTAGAATACCTGCTTTTAGTTATAATCATGTTGAGCTAGCCTGTAAGTGTGATATACAATGTAAAACATTTTTAAACCTTTGTACTTTGTTTTTTAAATGTTTGTATCTTTTGTATGTTACGTTGGCTTGCCTAATAAAAAAATCTTCTTCCTCCTGGCATTAATCCCGGCTACTGCCAGGGTCTGCCCTCCTACTCAACCTACTCCACTTTGCACGGTCTTCGCCTAATAAATAAATAAATAAATAAAATAAATTACATTCGCGGCGTTAGGTTCTGCCACTCCACACGCACTAGCTCCGTTCCCATTAAGATTCTTCCGTTCCCCATTTTCCGTTGAATTCTGGAGGCGTTGCATGCTGAGTTGCGATACTAACGCCGGACTTTGCCTCGTTACCAGAACGAGAAAATAAAAATAATAAATATTCCATTTCCTCGACTGGGCATCGCACCTACGACCTGTCACGTTTACAGTCCCACCGGCCTCAAAATTATATACTTTACTTATTTTACCAAACTTCTTTAATTTGGGGAAACAATATTTTATTTAATTATACTAAATGCAGCGTTAGGTTCCGTCATTTAACACTGTAAGTAATGTATATAGATAATAAAAAACTTGTATTTATTAAATAGCAAATATTAATAATAAAAATTAAATGAAATCAGCCGTGAAATTAGATATAGGTATATTATATCTCAAGTAATGCCTGTAAGGAACAGCTTTTGAAGCTTTGTAAAGCTTCCCTTTAAACTTTCTCATTGTACATATTTCGTGATCCATAATTGCCTTGTTAACTTATTTTCAAACAGATATTTGATAATAAACTATAATGATAGTATCAGGAGCAAGTTAAAATTTAGTTTTTAACCGACTTCTCTTAAAAGAGTAGGTTATGTTATATTAATTTGCTTTTGAGATTTTTTTTTTAGTTGTTTTATATTTTTTTGTTATAAACCTTTATATAAAAAGATATATAAACTGCGGATGTAAACGATTGTGGGTTTTATCCCAGTCTTGAGAATTAAATATTTAATGATTTAATTTACTGGCGATGAGTTCTGCCACTCAACACGCTAAGCCTCAAGAATTCGGCGGAAAGTAGGAAATGTTTGTCCTTACGGGGAATAGAGTTGCGTAACACTAGCTTCACAGGTTCCCTCTGTCTACCCTGCCGTAAAAGCAAATAAAATTATATCTTTTCGATTTTAATAATAATATATCAAATTAAAATAGATTAGAAATTCCCACAAAAAAGTATCTTATTTTCAAAGAAATTTAATAACGTCATTCCTGCACGGACAGAGTCTCGCGATGTAATATAATAAATCACGTTTTTGTGAGCCTCAAAGGGGAACTCTTAGAGAATCCTTTGAAACTTTACCGCGCCGTGACAATAGGGAGGCTTATTGTGACCACTTGACCTGCTTCTGACGTGAGCTTCTTTTTGTATGGAGAGGATTAAAATTCACATGTAAATTTTTAAAATGGCTTAACTTTTTTGTGTATTTTCTTATTGGCTCAAAATGGACATTTATTATTTACAGCTAGAATTCTGGTTACTAAATATATATTCACAGTTTCATAAAAATAAAATAAATATGTATGTCAAAATTAATCCTTTAAGAATTATGGTACGTAAATTAAAAAGCATAAATGTATTATAGTTTTTGTCCTAGCTTAACTTATGAATATATAAAGTTATAATATTAAACAATGATTGAATGTAGTTTGTCGAGTCTACAATGATCAATCTTTATGATATTAAGCTGTAGTACCACAGCATCACTCCATGTAACTGAATACGTAACGTTTGCTGGTTCGATTCCCATTCGGATTAATGAGTTATTTTCATTATTTTTTTTCTCTGGTATTACGAAAAGTATTGAACAAAGTGTCTTAAAACAGGTTTCATCCTGCCCTGCCCAACAAGCAGGATACAGTTTTCAATCAATGCAATTCATGCAATGATACTGTTCCTGGAATACATAAAAAAATAAAAAAAGGCACGTATATTTGTAAACTCTACATTTGCATAAAATTTCCAATAGATATTCGAAGTTAGCGGAAGATAAGACAGTAAGTCTAAGGTGTTATCCAACTTCAATACATATATACATACAAAATACCACACGGATACGGATTTAGTTATACCCTCTTCGGATTTTCTAAGCAATGAGCTTCTCAGAGTTAATGTAAGCGGTGTTGGTGAATTAAAACATGTTTAATATTTTTATGTTAAATACGTGAATGTTAATTTTAGAAATAGATTGTATTTATTTTTTTAAAGGAGGACAGGAGCGCTGAGCAGCTAATGAAAGTTTAGTACTTTGAATTCGAGCGGAAAATAGGAAAATGGAGGTTGAAGATGTATTAGTGCTCTTTATACTACAATACAAGAAAATGTATGAATAAAGCTGCTTCACGCTGCTAACAGATAAGTCAGGGGGACTCTTAACTTTCTGCCAATTTTTTGGAGACATCGCGTGTTGAGTAGTGGATCTCAATATAACACATCGTCTACACGCACAAAAATTGCGAAAAACCGAAAATTGCGGAATACCTATAAGAATCTAGTGATACCTTTCATTTATAAATTTAATAGCAATTTGTCTTTATTGTGTTTGACTGCACTCGTAGTGGTAGTGTATTTCTAAATTATTCATTTAAAACTTTCGCCCGAATTTAATATATTAGTTATTGTATGCCACTGTTATTATTAATTAGTAAATACTATCCAATATACCTTTGTAGCAAATTAATTCCTTAAATATTATTGTTTTAACCAACCACGCTTTATAAACAAAGTCATTATTGTTTATATTGAAAATACACGTTTCTATTCAACAATACATTTCCATGAGGCCACATAAGATTGATCTACAAAATAAATATTCTGTAACTGATCTATACAAATGTATGCGTGACGCATTATTGGTAACGTGAAATATAACGTTATTTAATCTGGAGTCCACTAAGGTCTACATATATAAAACTCACTTATGGGATACTTTTTGAGCTTCGCATATAGCAGGGTAGATAGAGGGAACCTGGGAACTTAATTATCAGACATTTCGTTTTCTTTATATCATTTTCGTTCCCGCTTACCGCCGAATACTGGAGGTATTGCGTGTTGAGTGATGGAACGCAATGCTGCAGATTGCCTCGTTACCAGAGTGAGGATATGAAAATATTAAATATTTCATTTCTCGTGTGGGAATCGAACCCATAACCTATCGCGTTACCAGCGTACGCACCTATTCAAGACATTCCACTTTCCGTCCATTTTTCAAGATATTGCTTATGAGTGGTGGAACTCAACGTAGTCGAACTAAAAAAAATAAACTTATTATAAAAGAAGAAATTGTTCTTAAATAGTCTGACGGCTCAATTTAAAAAGTCCACTTTAAAGTTAGATAAGATTTTTAAGAATGTTACATGATTTTCCAGCGTACTTCTATCCTCCTTAAACATTTTAACGATGCTGAGAAGTGCTTACGAGGCTCCGAGTAAAGCTTTAAACTTTTTAAGTATCCTAACTTTTATTTGTGTCACGAACACTTTAGATTATCTAAACGAGTCAAATAGGTATTGTGTAAATTAATTTACAAATAATTATTAAACAATGATTTTTTAATAGACTTTCTGGATTAAGCGTTAATTATAATTTAATTAATTATTGTTTGAGGCGAGTCATGGCCAGGCATAAGTGTAACGCTATAGGTTGTGAATTCGATTCCCACTTGATGAAATAAAATATTTAATATTTTCATTTGTTAGTTGTGTGGTGTCGAGGCTAAGCGCGGCGTTGAGTTTTACCACTCAACACGCAATACTTCTAGAATTCGGCATAAAGTGTCGAATGGAGTGTCTTATTACTAGGTCCTCTGTCTATACTGCTTAATTCAGGATACAGCGTGAACCTAATAAAAGCATTAATAATTTTATACATATATGTAGCAACATACAACTTCTTGGGTAGGCGAAAGAAAATGATAATGTTAAGACACTCCACTTTTTGCTCAATTTTCTAGTCTTTGCGTCTTGAGTGACGGATCTTAACTTACATACTTTGTCTTGATACTGGAGCGAAAACATGAATATAATTCTGGTTTAGTGGAAATCAAACCCACAAGTGTCGTATTTACAGTCAGACATTGAGCTCTTTCGCTCCGAAGGCCTTAGACTACAAAAAATCATCTAGTATTATCTATTCTTCCCACTGGGGTCTTTTTAATTACTATTTAAAGCTCCACTTTCCATGCAAATTGTGGTGAATGATCGTTTGTAAGAACAATAGAATAAGGCTGGGGAATTGCAGTAGTTACAGCTGTTATTTAATGAAAAAAAATGTTAAATGCCTCTGCCTACCCTGCTGTGTGCGGGATTTCCATAAATTTCCATAAGGGTAAAGGAAGTAAGGAGAGGCCTTGTCCAGTAGTAGACGAGGACAGGCTGATGATGATGATGATGATGATGATGATGATGATGATGATGAAAGGAAATAATAACTTGGGACATCAGCCACCTTCTACTGTATATTCTTATTGTAACCTGAAGCGAAATCATCAAACATTAACAGTTTTTTTTAACTTCCCACCGTATTCGGTTACTATTTAGTATTAAGACACATACGCCAAATACAAACCTATTCCGGACGGACATTAGAGTACAGGGTTTCAACATAATTTTTATTACTCTCAAAAAGGCTATAAAGAAGGGAAGAATGAAGATGTAAATAAATAATTTATTATTACTGTCTACGAGATTACTTAAGATGTAACAGAGGTTTTGAGGTCGAGGTTAATTTGTCTTGTATAAACGTGTATTTGTATGGGTGGCATTAACTCCTATTTAATATTAACAAAGGCTAAGGTCGCGTTACTTATGTAAAATGGAAGCAATTTGTGTTTTATTTTGGTTTAGATATATGCATAGTGAACATTCCTTCACTTATGACTTGATTTAATAATATGGTAATATTTTAAATGTCACAGCATTACGCAGCGTTATGTTCCGTAACTTAACACATAAGACTCCGTCCTATTAAGCCTTTTCCGACAAATTCTGCTTGCATTACGCGTTGAATGCCGGAAATGAGCAAGAAACGACTTGGCGACGACTGGCCTCCAATATTTTTTAAAGACACATCTTCGATTTCAAAAAATAATCAATTTGAAGAGAACAAAGATGGGAGGAACAAAAGGATCAGGTTAAAATAATAGTGTCAGACAGGAATGCGGACAATGAGGGAAGGGTCCCGTGTTCCCGGGGGCGTGCCGTCTAGTTGTTTACTTACCCCTAAACGACGTATTGACAAAGTGACCCCGATAATGGTTTTCGTTATTGGAATTCAGAGTAGCTCTTACTCGTACACGGTATGTTATTTAACTATTACCTATTTTTATTTTTTTTTATTTTATAAGCGTATTTCAGGATTTAGGACCTTGTAAAAATTTTTTTAATGGTGTTTATAGGTTTTTTGAATTGGGTTTACTTATTATTACATGTTCGTAAAATCACATTGTAGGTTATATATTTCATTAATAATAAAAAGTACTATACATATATACTAAACTTTCTACTTGGAGAAACGCGGTAGCGTGGCGCTAAAAAGAAGGAGACCATACTTGACCTAATTGATAAATTCCAAAGGGAAAGCACCAGTATATCAAATATGTAGATTGTAGGTCTCTGTATAAGCAAGTACTTACTAATTAAACCTAATATTAGACCCTTATTTGACTTTAAGTTACTTTTCATTTAAATGACACTAGGTTTACAAAACCGCAATTTCATTTATCACTACGTCGACGGCCGCAGACGACCCTTGCTTGTATCTCAGTGAAGTGTGTCAAACCAATATGTTAGAAGCTTCTAACTTGTTATGTACTAAGTTTTAATGTTATATAATGTGTAAGAAAATGATATTATTTAACCGTAAACACGACAGTTACAGGTTCGATTACCCACTAGAGGGAATAAAACAAATTAAAGAACTTCCATTTCACTGGTCTGGTAGATAATACGAGGAATTGAGTTTTGCAGTCTGTCATTCAATACGTAATGCCCCAAAGATTGGTAGAATTCGAAAACGGAGTGTCTTAACACGTGGTTCCTTCTGCCTACTCTGCAATGCACGGAAAAGCTAAAACTTTTTCGATACAATTAAAAGTTATTTTATTTCTAGATTTGTGTTTCCAGTCAATATTTATTGATATAAATTATAATTTTCACGAATCAACATTGAGTAGCGAGGACAATATTAAAGAAATATAAAGTTTCATCAATTTAATTTCCATTCAGAGTACCAACATTATATTCGTGAGAAAATTAAGACCAGAGTATTTAAGAGCTTTGAAGCCTTGAAATTACGAATAATGTTGGTATATTATAATTGAAAATAACGTTTAAGTTGCAACGTAAGCAGATTTTTGTAGTTATAAACTGTAAAAATTTAATAATTTAATAATAATGAAGACAGACAGTCGTAGTTTTAAAAATAAACGGCTTTAGTTATAGTTTAAAAAAATATTTTAATACAATTTCTTATTTACTCTATGCTGTATCCCGCATGTAGCAGAACAGGCAAAGGTAGTCTAGTGTTAAGACGCTCTCCTCTTTTAGCCGAATTTCGGAAGCAGTGTGTATTGGCGAAACTTAACGCTGCGCTTTTGCCTCGACGCCTGAGCAAGGAAATGAAAATATTAAATAATTCATTTCGTTCTCAGTCACACGATAGTGCCATTGCCACGTATGGCCTCTACCAATGACCTCAAAATTGGACAGTCCAGGCTAAATGCTGTAACAATAATTTGAAGTGGATTTTGACAGCTAAAGATGTTTAAATTTCAAGTTTAATATATTCTGTACAGTACACAAGATGATATTCGATTTGTATAACGGAAACCTTCCTCAGATATCCTTCCATATAACGTGGATAGCGTTGTAATAATATATTCCTGACCCATTTCGTTGGTATCAGCCACTTTTATCAAGTTTGGTAACTTACGTAGACAACACGTGGAGCTTATTTTTTAAGGTATTTTCTTGTATTTTATTTAAAATTTCAAAGAACAGTGGATATTTTTTTTGAGTATATTATGTTTCATATTTTTTTAGCCATTTTAAATATTTTTGTGATTTATCTCAGACTTATACTACATACATATCAAGTACTAGCTAGTAGTACTATATAGTTAGTTCTGTTCTGTTCTTTCTAATATGGCGTTCCGAGGACTATATAGTTAGTATTGCATTAAGAAATCTAAATATTATAAAACCTAGTAAGTTCTTAATATAGTAAGATTTAAATATTTATAAAATCATTATTTACTTTTCTCCTTTGTCATTAAAATACATGGAAAAATATATATAAAGGAGATTTATCTATAAAGAAGATCTTTCCTAGAGTCTCTTGAATGTGACAAAGCTTGACTGATAACATGCGGTCCGGATACTTTTGTACTCCTGATGTTTATTTATCATATTATTATATTTACAACTTCATGTTTTTCCTCGCATAGCAGGGTGGGCAGAAGGAACCTGGTATTATGACACTCCATTCCTGAATCACAGCCCAATTTTTGAGGGCAATCGTAGCGCAGGAGCGGGGGCTTCGATACCAGAGCGAAGAAATGAAAGTATAATTTTAAATGAATATTTAATTTCCTCGAGTGTAAATCGAACCCACACTTAGTGCCCCTGTGCAACGATTGGCCTTCAGAAGTATATTTTAAGGTATCCCTATCATTACTGTGGCTCCTGATCAGGTCGCGTGACCATCATCATTAGACGAAGTGACCTCGACATTACACTAGTATTAATATGTTACAAATACTCTACGAGCATACTGATATTGTGAAAGTGAAAGATTAGTTAGGGTGAACGCGCTAATCCCAGAAACCATTGTTTTAGGTTGAAAAATAAGCTTTATTACAAAACGATAAGTTTTACTTCATACCCGGTATTATCCTAGCTTAGTAGCCAGGGTCTGACTTCCTACTTTCCTACAGGGTTGAGTAGACTTTCTTTAATGTACATTGATTCTCATGTCATCCAGACTTTATTGAGGTAGACCCCCACCTCCAGGAACAGACGGAGTAGGATTTTTTTTAACACAGATCCTTGGCCAGCGCGTAATGTGGCCACACTATGTTAAGAGACACTCTTGGAGCTTATCCTCTATATCACGTACGTCATGTAGCTATATTATTTAACTATCACAATAAAAGATCAAACATTACTACAAGCCATAAAACTTGGCGACGCGACGCCTCACTTTCATTGACAGTATCAAAGAACAGTAAAACTAAATTAACGGCATTTTCCGTGCTTGAAAATATGATTTAAGAGTAATATTAGTCACCCTATTCATTAATAAAGGATCCAGTTAAGGCCAGGCAAAAAATATTTTTTCAATCCCAAAAATATTTTTCCAATCCCAATTCCCGAGATAAGCGGGTTTATCCATACTTCAGAAGAGTTCGTTTGGATGAACCCGCTAATTTCAGGAATTGGGATTGGAAAAATCATACAATTACTCTTTATAGATATTTCCATTTCACCACACTGAGAACCTGCATTTAAAAGCTGGATAAAATAAGTGTCCAAAAGAATTTTGAAAGAGAGAATAATATTTAATGGTTAGTGCGGTCTCCATACATCTTAAAAAGAGTGGTTTTTGGTATCTAGCTTCCATTTGCGTAATGCATCATGTAATATTTTCAGTGTAAGAATAATAAATTTGTATACAATTGTACAACTGTAACGCTAGGTGTATGGAATAGATTTTTTTAAATATAATGAAAAATATACATTTTACTAGTGACACACAGACGGCTTCACTCGCTGAAGTTATTGTTACATTGTAAACGAATTGTACAAAATTTTTATATTAATTGTAGCTTATGGGTTATTCTGATGTACAAGCTACTAGTATAATACTCTAATGTAAATCTATAAGACAACCATGGCCTCTATTTATATTATTTACGTGTACATATAGCTCCTTGCCTCTTAAAATTGAGACATTAGAGAAAATCTCAATTTTAAAATATAGTATGTCGACGACGAAATACGTGTGTATATAATTCTTTTTACAACTTCACACTGTATCCTGTAAGTAGCAAGGTAGTCAAAGGTTAACTGAATGCTAAGACACTTCGTGCGCGCTCATATTTTTATTTTACTTTACAAACGTAAAAAAAACGTAACTTTAGTACCTTAAGTAACTTGACATAAGGAAATGAAATCCGAAATTGGGTTAGAAATGTCTAATTAAAGCAAAGCATGTAACTCAGGGAACCAATGAGGTGCTCTCAGATATTATTAGACACTGTGCGTCGACGAAGATCATTTTATAAAGGAATATTGCATCTCTTACAGGCCCTGGAATATTCTTTGAAGTAACGATATTAATAAAAGTAAGGATCTAGTCTTTTCATTGACTGTTACTTCTTTTTTAGTTCCTTCTTTTTTTGTAGAGTCGATAGTACATTAAAAAAATATATATATATTAGATTTTTTATTTTTTTTACTTTATTTAAAAAATTAAATACCGTATGTCTAATAATGTTAATTATTGTTGAGTTTCGCCACTTAACACACAATTGTCTCTAAGGAGAACGGAGTGTCTTATTTCTAACTTCTGTCCTCACTGCCCTCTACTGTTATGCGGAAAAAAAACTTGAAGCCAAAGTAATATTTCGCTTCCTAGTATTTATTTACATAGACTAAGCTCACATTTTATATGAAAACGTGTATAGTTCGAGGAAACAATATAAAATTATCCTTCCATCATACAATATTACGTTGTATGAGAATATTGTGTTACGAGAGAAAAGCTGTATATATCATTTCACAAAGCTTTGTGGACAAATTAATTTTCGTTCTGTTTCGCTTCTATACATTATTCTATATATTCTATTCTATAAAGTGATTTTAAAAAAAAATGTTTTAATTTTTGGGAAACTGTACGATTGAAGTAAATTGTAGTTTATATGGTTTACAGTATTAGTTATTACCCAATAATTTTACTCTTTGTTGAATAATTTAATAATATTTAGATTCAACGGTGTTTTTATTGTTTAAAAACTGTTGTTGTAAGATTAACAAATTGCTATTACTATATTATATTTCTGTTAAGCTAGGATCATAGTTTATTCTATAGACATGTTAGGGTTGACATTTTTATATTACAGTTACATAAAAAAATCTTAAAAAAATTGAGTAAAAAAAATATTATTTTTCGTTAGAATGAAAGATTTATGTCGCTGTATGATATGTAAAAATAATTTAAATACTAATTTACTTTCAATAATATTACTTTGAATAATAATTTTAAAATATATATTGTTTAACTAAACATTTGTTTGTACTAAATAACTGTTTAACTAAATATTTTTCTTAGTTTGTTATAATATATATAACAAACTAAGAAAAAATAATATTGTAATGTACAATTTGATATTAAAAACTTACCTTGATTTTTAAATAACTAACAGCAAATTCAAAAACTTTTGTTATATCAATTAATTATTAAATAAAGTAAAGAAATATAGAAGTTATGCCAGTATCGCTATCTCGTAGCGTCCCGTAGCACCGTAGCAACACGCACGCTACGGCGTAGCTCGCGCCTGACTGAGACCTGTAGCTGTAGCTGTGCTTGCTGATAAATCACTGTATGATATACTCGAGATACGTACTTGCCACGTTTTTAATTATTTGTATGAGAATTTTAAATGATTTTTATTACATTAAATGTATTGGTTTTTTTACATTTTATATATGCATAAGGAAGAATTATTGAAACTAATATAATTCTGTAATGAAAACTCTTACGAACTCTGTGACTAAGTGTGACGACGCGTTACGTCACCAATAAAGAATGAAAGATTTTCAAAAAATGCTCTAAACATAAATAAAAGGAAAGAGATGATTATTAAGGCAAAAAGAAAATTGTTAAATATATTTTAGTGCATCTTGCACCAAAATCCATAAAAAGACTAATGTGAATACTAGCCAAAATCGCAGAGCGAGGCGGAATTGCCGTGACTGTATGAATAAGTTGAAACGAATTGCAACCGCACCGCATGTGCATGTGACATGCTCAAATATTTATCTTCGTAGGTTGCAATGTCACGTTTTAAAATTGAACTAATATTTATATTATTTTATAATTCGATTTTTTTCCAGCTTCTCGCTGGGTTAAAACACTCTACTCCCTGATTTCACAACAGAGGCACAAGCGTGTGACTCTTAAAGCAGCAGGTTTTGGGTTCAATTCACACTCGAGAAAATTAAATATGCAAGGTTTTTATTTCGTCACCCTGGTGTCGAGGCAAAAGCGCAGCTATGAGTTCCGCATCTCAACTCGCAATGCCTTCACAATTCGGCGGAAATTAGAGAGCCCTGCTACATGAGGGTACACTAAGTGTAAGTGTGAGGGGGTCTTACCCCAGTATGAGATTGAACCTACCACCGTCGTGCTTAGTCAGACGGTGTCCTACTACGTCAAAATGTCGTAAAAATCTTCAATTTTAAGTTAGGAATTTTGCATTTTCTTTTTGTGTAGAGAAATGTTCTTTCGACATTTTCAAAACAAAAATGCATTTCCTATTGTAATTTTCTGAAGATTTCCGTCCGGGGCCAAATAAGACGATGTAATTTGTCACTTGACACAAATTGAAGGTTTTGTATAACTGCTTAGTATGGAAAATTTTTAGATTTCAACAAAGGGAAACCGTAGTGGTGTTTTATATTGTAAATATGATTGTGACTTTTATCTAAAATAGGTTGTTAATAAAGTAATGACTGAATTGATAGATAAATATTCTTTCACGCTGTTTACCGTATTTCTCTCACACAGTTCCACATGTAATTTAAATGAAAATATTATATTCCAATGAGTGGAGATCGAACGCACTGTCGCGCTTATCTTCAGATGCGTCAAATGTTATCCCGCTGTACTAGAGTGGCCTCGCCTTCTATAATATACCTTATAACATTCATCAAATCTTACGACGATAGTCATAAAGTTAAATCAATTTGCTTTCAGGTTTAGGCTTTATATCGCATATAATAGGAATGGCAGACAATACTTATTGCCAAGACTCTCCGTTTTACGCCGCAATTCGAGACATATGGCTACGGAACTCACCGCCACACTCAGGCTTATACCGGACACAGAACTATCATGTATATGGCAATACTAACATTATATACATACAGTACATAGTACATAATAAATATTTTTTATCAATAACAGTATTTTCATCACAATATTTAACAACCTTCCCAATTCAATTTTAATATGGTACTCTGGAAGCTTTTACAATATTAAGAAACAGTAGATATTTCATTTTAAGATTATTCTTGGATTCGCAGTATTTTTGTAAATACTAGAATTCTTTAAAAAAGATATATTTTCCTAATGGTATGAATACAATTTTATTTTTAGTACTGTAGTACTAAAAAATTAACGGTATCAAATTAGCTATAGCTAAATGCTATACGATTAAAACTTCTCATAGAATCAATAGTATTTTTTTAGGATTTTATATATAAAAAATATAATAATTGAAGATTAGATAGGTCTTTGGTCGACTCAAGAATAGGGATATTCAAGATTTTTTTTGATAGTTTTACGGTATATCTCGCATTGAACAGGGTAGATAGAGGGAACCTATTGCTAAGACACTACTTTCTTCACTTCACCCAATTTTCAATAGCGAGACAATGAAAATAAATTCCCGAGTGAAAATCGAACTTACAACCGTCGCTTTTGCAATCAGACGTTGTGCAGCTGGACTGCCTCATAAATAAGTTTTTTCATTTAAAAAAAACGAACAAAAAGAAATAAAGAATATATATACATATATATATATATATTGTAAGGGCATGGCATAATTAACATATACAGCAAATAATGTAATATTTATTTAAAATATACAAAAATGTTAATTAAGTTTCAGTACTAAAGCAAAAGCGTTCTAAAATAATACTTTTATTTTTTCCTTTTCTCCCTTCTCTTTGATCGTGAATTTGTGAAAACTGTCCGCTTTAAAAACAGACTCTATATCAAACATGGCCAAATAAAAATAACGCTTTTAGAGTAAACATTGGGTGGATCGTTGTTGGACAAAAAATGTTTAAAATAATATCTAAAAGCTCCTAGGAATATATCTCTGTTATCTTTTCATTTTCTATCGAGTTAAAATAGAAATTTATATTTTGATAGCGGAGATACGTGTTTAATTGGATGTTTAAAAATAAAAAAATAATTTTATAATAATTTAATATTATTATAATTTGTGTTAATTATTTATGTATCTATTATTTTATGGCCAGTCGTGGAACTAGAATCTGTGACTCAAGTTTTATTTAAGGTTTCTATTAACAATGTCTAACATATATAAAAAAGAAAACAACAATTTTAAAAGATATTATCTTTATATCTGAACATACAGCTTGACTTGTTCGCAACGTGACGTTTAAAAGTCATTAGTAGCTGGTTATACTTAAAAAGTCAAAAGTTAAGAGTTATACAAAGCTCAAGAACGGTACCGGGAAACTGTTAGTTGATGCTCAGAAAACAGAAAGTTAAAACACTTGAAAAAATAAGAAAAAAAGTTTTTTTAACGGATTTACCTATCCAAGACCGCCGAGGCGTAGTAGAACTGAGTATGCCTGTAAAAGCAGACTTTTGTGGTTCGATCCTCAGTCGGGGAATGATTATATTTTAGTTATTTTTATTTTCCTGCTCTGGTACACAAAACACGGCGTTAACTTCCGCCACTTAACAAGCGATGCCTCGAAATTTGAACGTAAAGTGGGCAACGGAGTGTTCCGACACTAGGTTCCTTCTGTTTAATTTGCTTTCCAGCAACCTTGAAGTGGTCTAAATAAAATCCAAATTTCTTTGGACATGTAATAACTTTTATGCATGTCGATATTTGGCTTCGAGCGTAATATACGGTGAAAGTAGAAGGTACCTTCATTGTAACTTTGCGGTCTAACGATCGACGTATCGTGTTCACTAATTTACATGAACCTCCATTTGCCATGTTTATTATTAAAATCAAGGTTATAAGCTGAGCTGCATATTTTTTTCTGTAATTTTAGGCAAAGGAAGGGTGCCATTTGAGACAAAAAACTCTGTATTAGAATTTAAGAAAATTATATATTAAATTACAGATCAATAGGGACAACTTTTGATAAATACAGCTTGTGTTGAATATCTTAAAAAGAAGTTCTCCATGACTACCTTGTTACATATTGCATAATTATTATGCGGGAAAATTGCAAGGTAGACAGGTGAGAGATTTAGATATCTTTAAAAAAAGCTAGTCAGTATTATTACAGTGACCGTCTTTGTGACACAAAAGAAAATGAAAATATCTTAAGTAGGACACTTACAGTAAAAGTAAGTAGTGTGTATTCGATTTCCAGTCGGGGGCAGTATATACTAAATATTTTCATTTCCTCGCTCTGGTAATGAGGCTAAGCGCGGCGTTGAGTTCCGCTAACTTTCTAATCGGGAGTGGAATGTCTTGATACTACTACTGAGTAGTTTATTTGAGATAAATATGTCAATTAAAAATACTTATAGATTTTTGTATTTATTTTTGCCTTAAAATTTATTTATTTGCAATTTTATTCCAGTTTTACTCTTAAAGTGTGTAGTTGTCCTACATAACATTTCTTTGTGTTACATAATCATAAATACTAACATAAAATGAAAAGAAATATCTGTGTATTAAATTAAATATATTAAAAACCAGTATAAATTCGTTTCTATATATATAAACCTTTATTTAATCTATAAATATTTATCCTAAGTTACCTATACCACTTAGTTATCACAGCTCTGTTGGTAGCAATATGTTATTTCTCGAAGGAAATTCCTTGTATCGTCTCTAAAATACATACGAAATTGTTTAAACACGAACTAAGCCAATTTATAAATATCACAATTTCAGCTAAATATTAATATTAAAGTAAGCCATATATTTGTAGTTTGTATTTGTGACATTATTTGTTTGTAGTACAAAAAGAAAATCGAGCAATATAAATTTTATATACATAACAGCTTTGATACTGTTATAAACAAGAACTATTAATAAATAAACTGAATAAATAAATATTTGTTCAAGGTTATAGTAAGTAAAGTATAAGCGTTATTCTTGAGAAATACATATAAATAAATTGAAAAATGAAACATGTTTTTAATAACTAACTAATGTAGTTTAATGAAGTTAAATAATGACTGTAACAATAGTAAGGTCGATTTCCACTCAGCAAAGGGCATTATTATTAATAAATATTTTCAATTAATTACTCCTCTCAGTTTGAGTGTCATAAACACAAGGTTAAAAAAGCGTATGGACCAAGTGTCTGTAGTGGTATTGAACAAATAAAAAAGAACACTAGGTTCCCTCTGCCTACCCTATTATAGGCTCGATACAGCGTGAAGCTGATTGAAAATTATCTGCAAAATTACTTTCTTTTCAATATGTATCATTTAAGTTAACCTTCCTATCCTAATTTTGTACCCAATTCTGCTCAAAAAACCTCACTCCTTCACAATATAACCTAACGCCTTCATTTCTCTATCGAATTCTTCGTTTCGATACTTCTTAATCTTTTGCAGCCATTTCCCTATAGACACGTGGTTCCTGCAGGTTCCACCGTACCTCGGTGGGAGGCATTCAGGAGGTATATACTTATGTAGACTTGTCATGTCACTGCCATGGAAATGTATCCTGTCCCAAGCATGCTGTGGAATGAACTTCTTGAAAATGTAGAAGAAAGTGTTTAGCATCCAGGAGTAGTTGACTATGTGGCAGCTGCGGAGGCGGGCTGCGACTGATATCTGTAATGTATAAAAAAAATCATATCAAAAATTAAACAGAACTTAAAAGCGGCGTTGTGTTTCCTTGGCTATTCTTTTACATATTTAGGTATTAGTGAGAATGCCGCCTCTAGCAGATTAGGCACAGGGAATCTAGTGTTAAGATATTCCGCTCCCATTTAGACAAGGTTCCCAACTTTCCGTCGAATTTATTAACCATTGTGTGGTGAGTGGCAGAACTCAGCGCCGTGTTTCACAGTCACAGCCTTTTGTAATTATGATATTTAACAAGTTGAATGTCATCGAAAAATATCGAAACTAAAATTAACTGTTTTAAGTTCAACAACAAGTTACTCCTAATTGGTTATCTTTAGCGCTACTCAGGTAAAAGTTAGTTACCGCCTCGCCGGGAAATTCGAGCGACAATATTATTAGCCACTTGTGTCTATAGTTAAATTTAATTAAAATAAAGTACTTTTTAACGAACTAACTTTTGTAAGGAAGTTTGAAGCCACTCCGGGCGCAGTGGCACAAGCTTGTGACTGTACAATAGGTTGTTGGTCGATTCTTACTGGAGAAATGAAATATTCAATATTTCCATTTCCTTCGCTCTGGTGTCGAGCAAAGCGCGATGTTGAGTTTCGCTACTCAATACGTAATGACGGAACGGAAGTGTCTTACCAGTAGGTTCCTTTTGGGGTACCAAAGGTTTTAACACTAGGTGCTACGCTAAAAAAATAATTACAAATTCCACTTACCCCCATCAAATTAACAATTTGATATGCAATAGTCGGCGTCAGTGTGGATACGTGTTTGAGAGTCAGACCCGCCATGTCCACTATGACTGTGCCGCCCAGTACTTGGACTTTGGGCTGACGAATACCTATCTCGGTTATCGCCATACCAGCTCGAACTAGGTCTTCTACTGAAAATTCATTTGGATCCCATGTTCCTGGAAAGTGAAGAGATGACTTTTAAGAAGCGGATTTATGCTTATTTCTGCAAATAGCAGGGTAGGCAGGTACAACCCAAGCTACCAAATATTTATTTAAAAATATGATAGGTGGCGGGACTTAACGCCGCACTTTGCCTCGGTACCAGAGCGAGGAAATAAAATATTAGAATACAAAGAAAAAATGTAATATGTAGGTTGTGGGCGAATGAATTTAGTCTTGGGTCTTGGCCCTATGGTTTAGCGAGTTAGGTATAGACCTAACTCGCTATATGCAGGATTGAGCATAAAATTTCAAAATGAATAATTGATTAACATTTGCCGTTTTTTCATGTTATTGACATCGTAAAACCTTTTATAGGTACTGTGGTTTTTTTAAGTCAAGAGCAAAAAAACTATTAAAAAATTCAGCGCCATTAGAGACAGATGCCTTACTGCCAGAAAGCCATATATTATATTTGTAAAATGTCTAAAGATATTACTTTTAATATTTTTTCAATTAATTATCAGGTTGTTCACCTGGGTGAACGGTTTTCGGGTATTCCATTGACGCAAACGGTGTGGTAGCAGTTGTTTAGAAACCTGTTAATAAATTAGATTTTTCCTTAAAGCATATGATCTCATATTTTTAATTTAAATGAACGTGCTAAGTTTAAATATTTTTTTGTCTGTCTATGTCTAAACTAATAAAGAATATATGTGTATATATATATATATATATATATATATATATATATATATGTCGGTAATAGTAGTATTGATGTGGTTCCGGAACGCCAGCGCCATCTGTTGGCGCTTGACAGAGTTAGTGTTTGTATGGAAGGGGCGAGTCGAGGCGTTGCCGACGGACATCGACTCACTTTGTGTTTGGCAGTCGGCTGGTGCAGACGACACTGAAACTGAAACTGTCCCGCGTTCCGTGCTGTGTATCTATCTACTGGGATAGCGATAGCTGCTTTCTTGTGAATTGGTTACGGTGTTGTAATTAATTCGTAATATCACAAATTGTATTTACTCATGCCAACATTATCCACTGAAGCCCACAGTAGACCGGATACGCAAAAACTATGTGCGAGGGAAATCCACCCGACGGCGACATGTATATANTTACTTTTAATATTTTTTCAATTAATTATCAGGTTGTTCACGTTTTGGTTATTCCATTGACGCAAACGGTGTGGTAACAGTTGTTTAAAAACCTGTTAATAAATTAGATTTTTCCTTAAAGAATATGATCTCATATTTTTAATTTAAATGAACGTGCTAAAAACCGTTTAAAAGTTTTTTTGTCTGTCTATGTCTAAACTAATAAAGAATATATATATGTATATATTTAACCTTTTAAAAGTGTTAATCCACACTAAGGAGAGAAAGATTATTTTTTGAAACGTTTAAAAATTATCCGAATGTATGGTTTAGTGCTCAGAGCGCTTGGACATTTTTTAATACACACGGGTTCAAATCTCGCTACTTTCAATGTTTTTAACATTTTCGAAAACATATTTATATACATAAAACCGCACCGACCGCAATCGGACAGTTTCAAAGCTTAGTCAGTCTTCGTCTCGTATCTTCATTTAAAAACATTAAAGGAAAAGGTAAACAATCTCAAAATTGTGCTTTTTCCTGCATATCAGGGTAGGCAGAGAGAACCTAATTTCAAAATACTCCGTCACTCACACACCATCCAATTTTCGAGATTCAGTGGCGTAACTCAACGCCGCGCTTTGTCCAAGTATAATTTAAACTCTAGTGGAGATCGATGCTATAACCACCGTGTTTGTAATCACGTCGTTCCACTGTGCCTCGCCGGCCTCTTAAGTTGTTGTTCAAAGAAAATCATGCCCAAATCATTTAAAAAATTTCAAAACAGAACAGGTATTTAAATTGACCAAAACAATACTTTACATGGTTTTATGTATGTAAGCATTTTACAAAAACTTGCCCTTTATTATAATTGAAGGTGTAAACTTCAATGAACTGATATTTAAATGTCATGTTCCATATTATAATGCAATAACATATTTTAACTTAGCTTCACTATATATTAGATATAGCAGGGGAGGCAGAGGGAACCATGCTTGGAGGGAACCTTGCTAAAATACTCAAATTTCCACTTTTTCTACAATTTTAAAGACAGTGATTATTGAGTGACGGAAGTCAACAATGCGCTTTGTCTTGTTGAGTGGGAGCACTCATGCTCCCACTCAACAAGACAAGACCTACAAGACCTACAAGACCTACAAGACCTACTCTCAGAGTAGGAATCAAACTCACAGCCATCGCATTTGCAGTCAGACACCGTACCACTGCGTTACGAAGACAGCCAATAACATTTTGCAAATGCACTACTTTCAAAACTTTAAAAAATTGTAATATTTCAATAGAAAACTAAATCTTATAAGAAAAATGTTAACAATTTCAAATTTATGACACTTTGTCAGTTTGCTATCGTTTCATATTCTTGTGGAAAAGATTTAAGTTTGCCGTCGTATAAGTTGAAGCGCTCTAGAATCTTGGATAAGTTTCATACTGTACAAATTTTTATATATTCTTCATAATAACTGTTAAGAAATTTTACTATAGGTTACTATTGATTAATTTTACTATAGGTTGTTTCTTTTATTGGTGATTTAATAACATAGAGCAGAAAGTTCAGATAGACGCTTCATTTGTTTAGTTTACAAACCAGTTAGCAAAAATTATGCAGCAGATTTTAACAAGCCGAAATGAAATTTAACAAATAACAAATTATAAATTTAAATTTAAAAAAAATATTAAATCGTTAATGGTTAATAATGCAAATTTTACTTGAATCTATCAAAAAAAAAATTTCATGGAAAACTTTCTACAGAAACTGTTAAGCCGAGTTTCGTAATATAAAAGTAGTTTCATATATTAAATTGTACATGATAAAATGATAAGTAAAATTGATAAAATTGATAAATAAAAATGATAAGTATAAATAATTAAGTAAAATCAGTTTCACATTGTATTTCGCACACAGCAGAGTATGCCGAGGAAATACAGTGTTAATACATTCCGTTCACCACTTTCGATTTTTTTTCGTAGCATTGTGTGTTGAACGGCGGAACTCAACGGCGGGCTTTTACCTTGGTGTCAAAGCAAAGAAATAAAAATATATACTAATAAATTATAATTCATTCGTCGAGCCTCGAACCGACAATCGTCGAGTTAATGTCACACTAGATTAGAGAAGCTCTTATTGCCGATTTTTAAAACATGATGTAGCTAAGTAGAAAACAGTTACTAAGAACATATTTTGTAAAAACAAACATACATAGATTAATTCCTACAAATACATAATATATTAAAATAAATTACCAAATCTAAAAACGGATAGCCTGCCAACATCAGGCCTATCCAGCATGGACCCCTCGTACGCGTCGTTCACCTTCATGAGGCCCCAAAGGTCCACTCCTTTGTACAGATGAGGGTACTCTTCGCGGAATGAGTAATATCGGACTAGCTGTGAACAAAATTTATAAGCTTATTACCTTATAAGTTTAGGAATAATATGGTTTATTTAGTAGGTAGGCGCTTAAAAATATTTATGGCGGTTCGCTGCTTAAAAAAATATATGTATTTAACGAGGAAGGCGGAGGGAGAGATGCTTAATGGATGCCTCAATTTACAAGAATTTCACTATAAAAAATATTTGTATTATGTATGAATACAATATATTAATTAATGTATACGCTTCATTATTAGGTATTGAATAATAAATAAATATTGTAGCATGTGGACAGCGATTTCCACATCATTTGACAGAAGAAAAAACCTTATTTTTTTAATAATAATTATTATTTGTAATTATATTTACAATATGACTATCATTATTCTAATTAAGGCTAAAATGTATGCAACGAGGCGGCATATCAACAACGTCGCTGCTGGCGCTATCATGGCATACATAATGTATGGACACGTTTAGCTGTTGGCTCGGTATATGTTGTTTCATGCATAAAATATAAACTAATTAGGAAAACGTCATTTAGAAAAAATCTTGAATTAGCTTTATTTCTGAAAATAATGGAAAGAAAGGTATAACTCAGGCCAGATGAGGCCAGAGGTGGCGCAGGGGCACAAGTCTGTGACTGTGAACGTGACTGGATGTGGGTTGAATCCCCACTCGAGGAAATGAAATATTTACTTAAACTTATATTTTTCATTTCTTCGTTCTGATGTCGTGGCAACACGCGGCGTTGAATTTCGGGGAACTAGTTTCTTAACACGAGGTTCCCTCTGCCTAGCCTGCTCTGTGCGAGAAACAGCGTGAGCCTAATTTAATTTAATGTTTAAAATATTAAATTATATCTAAAATGTCACATGGACAGGTGAAAGTTTTCTAAAAAAAACTAAATGATAGGTGAAACTTCGATACATTTTAGACTGCTAAGGTAACATGTTTAGATCCCCAATTAGTGTCCCACTTAAATTATTTTGATTGACCTGTAAATAAAGGAATTCTAAATGTAAGATAGAAACCATGGATCAATGTCCATATAGGAAAAATATTTTTTGTGACGAGCAGCAATACCACGATATATGTATAGGTCAGCGTCACGCAGTAGAGGGAACCTAGTGTTAAGACACTCCGTTCTTCATTCCACCGAATTCTTGATACATTGCGTATTGAGTGGCAGAACTCAACGCCACGCTTTGTATCGACACCACAGCAGAGAAATGAAAATATAAATTTAAATAGATATTTCATTTTCTCGAGTGAGACTCACACAGATATTTTTATAGTCACATACTTGTATCCCTATCCCTACTTGTATCACATGTGTATAGGTATATAATTAATTATAATTCACCATACAACTATAGTTTGCCACCTAACAATTAATTATTATTATAGCGACTATAATCCCATAATAATACTGACATTATTCAAGGCTATTTATTGTATTATATGTACATAAAGAGTTATAATACCTTCTACTATATTTTGTAAATTACATTGAAATTCTACAAAGAAGCCGTGGGGGCGCAGCAGCATAAGCGTGCGACTGTAAAAGTGACGGTTTTGGGTTCGATTAATTTTTAATATTTTTATTTTCATTTCATTGCTACTCAACAAGCAATGTTCGAAAATTTGGCGGAAAATGGGCAAGGAGGCGTATTTGCATTAGGTTCCGTGTTTACCCTATTATATGTGGGATATAAAGCGGGTAGCTAAAAAAAACACAAATATAGTCCATAATTTTAGAATACTTAATTTTTAAGATTTTATATCAGAACCAATTATGTTAGTATAGCCATTGAATGCAGTGTGAACGGCGTTTATTTATTATCTTAGCTCGACTCCCCGACACATTATCCCGTGGGATAAAAGGAAGATAGGTAAAGAGAATCTAGTGTCAACACTCCGTTCCAAGATTGAAATGCTTAAGCAAATAATACAAGGATTTGTATAGTTTTAAATATTTTTCTGTTATAAAACCAAAGTATGTAGCGAATGTATTTGAAAATTATACATTTTTTAATGTATTTATACTTTTGGATTCAAATGTGGTCTAGATAGTGCTCGTAAATATTAAGATTCAGATAAAATTGCGACCAAAAAGGTTTTCATATTTCTTAAGTTTTCGGAATTTGAAAGATTTAAAAATTAAGTCAAGTAAACAAAGGGACAATTATGACGCAGTGGTGTACTGTCTGACTGTAAACAAGACGATTGTGGGTTCGAAATAAATTATGTTTCTCTTATTCTGTCTGTCATAATCTGGGAAAAATGGGTGCAACGGAAGGCACCAGTGAGTATCGAATTATACTAAAACTGATAAGATAAAAATAAATAATATTAACTTTAGATAAAATTACTATAAAAATAACGTACCAGTTTATGTGCTCGTGGTACAATAAAATGTCTCGCACGGAGATATCTCAAGAGGTACGCGTCGTCTGTTCGGTGTGGAGTGCATTCTCCCCTGTCTAGAAGTTACAATATTTATTTTATTTGACATATATTAATGAATATTTTAATTATATATTATTTCTTCGCTATTTATATATTTATTTCTTCGCTCTGGTAAAGCGGCAAAGATCGACGTTGAGTTCCGCAACTAAACACGCAATGTCACGAGAATTAAGAGTGGGGAACAAAAGTGTCTTAGATTCCCAAGCTTCCTCTGACCACGATTATTAACTATTTTCATTGCTTTTCCAATAAAATACTAATATATAACTATAAAAAATATATATTTTATAACAAAAACATATACCATATATCATTTTGCGTAACTCTGCTATGGCCTCGGCCCTGGTGGCTGCGTTTTCGTTGCATTGTTCTGGAGCTATAGCAAGTAGTTCGGGATCCTCCTTCGTATTCAGTTCAGCCTCGAACGCTATCTCGAGGAAGCACTCGTACATTATAATATTTTAACACCTGTTGGATATAACGTATGTTTTTAAAACTGGTTTTAGCTGATAACCTTGGATTTTTTCTCAAGCTTAATAATGCATTCGTTAGAAATATGACTTGCATTTTGGTAATATTTTTATTTTATGGTTTTGTTTATAAACAAAGAATCTTTGTTATTATGGAGTTCAAATTAAATTTGTGAAATGAGATAGAAGAATTTAGTTTTATTAAACAATTGACATTACACCCATAGATATTTATTTATTTATTTATTTTAGCTTCACGCGTATGGCGCTTATTAAAGGGTAGGCAGAGGGAACCTAGTGTTAAGACACTCCATTCTCATTAAGATACTTCCGTTTCACATTTTCCGCCGAATATTGGAGTTATTGCGTGTTGAGTGGCGTAATTCAAGGCCGCTCTTTACCTCAATGCCGGAACAAAAAAAATGAAAATATTAAATTATTCATATGTTCACGTGAGGAACGAAGTGCTTTAAACTTAAGGTGCCTTCTATCTTACTCTGATATCTGCTCGTATAGTAGGAATGTTAAATAAGGAATAGTTATAGTGTGAAGCTAAAGACAAAAACAATGAAATATGTACTACCATCCACTATCAAAGACAGACATTTAAAATTTAATTATAAACGAACATGACATGTAAAACGGTCAATCGGAAGGCCTCAAGGTCGTCCGGAGAGTTCATTCACTCCCAAACACATCGACCCTGTCCCCCTTAGAAGAATTTTCGCATCTCGTTATGATATGTGAGGAGAGGTATAGTGAAAGGAGATCAGAGATTCACAACAATAAATTACGTATAAGTATTTAACTTGAAGCCGCCGTTATCAGCAATGGCAATATTTGAAGTTATTTTGTATTTAACATCGTACTAATATTATAAATGTAAATGTACGTTTGTTTGTTAAGCTTTCACGTCAAAATTACTCAACTGATTATTATGAAACACATATTGTTAGATGTTTGGATACTTTTTATTATAATAATATTATCCGTTGTATAATAAATAAAAATAAATTTAAGCGAGCCAAGCCGCGTTCGAGTCGCTAGTTTAACAGTATTATAAATTTACTTACTAAGAAATAAAATAATGATTCAATATATAAATAAATTTGTTGTTTATTTATGTAAATTAATGTTGACATATTTAAAAATGAAATATGTTTATTTTAATTATTGGATTTTTTTTAATTACTCGTGGTTTAGCGACTCCCTCTACTACGGCGATGATTGTGGGTTAGACTCTCAATCGAGGTGACGAAGACGAATTATTATTATCATATCCTTACTCTGAAAAAGAAATTCTTAGCAAAGAAGTCAGAGCGTTGCGTTGATTTCTGTCACTCAACACGAAATGTCTCGTAAAAACTGGGGACCGATGTCTTAACACTAACCTAGACTAGATTAAGACATTGGTCCCCTCTGCTCACCTTGCTATGCGAGACATGGTGTAAAGCGAAATAAAAAGTAATAACAGGTATTTTTTATACATACAAAATTTAAATATCCTACAATGTAGATAAGGTATGTTAATATGTATAAAGTATGACATTTTTATATGCGTTTTTTGCAGACCTGATGAAACATTTACGAGGTAAATGCTTCATTAAAATAAATCTCGTTTTTTAATATTCATAATAATCGTTTCATTTTAAATTTTAAAACAATACTTAAATTGAACTTAGTGGACGAGTTGTAGTTAATTTTGACATAAATATATTTGGTAAATAATCATAAATAAGAACATGTGACATTTAAATTAAATACCATTGTTTTTGTTTAATTTTGTTTTTCATTTGACACTATAAACAAATTGAAGATAATTAAGACTTCATAATAAAAAAAAGACGTTTTAGATGGTAAGTGACTTCAAGACCTAGTCGTAATTTTTTTTTAAATGATTTTCTAATCATTGAATTATATATCTACATTTAGATATCGAAATGGCACAATCGATTAAATTTGGAAATAAGTTATTTTCCAGTCCATAAGTATTATACAAACAATTACGATGCCTTAAGTGGATCATCAGGTTACCTACGTTTAAAAAAATATACGACGAAATTTGTGCTTAAAATACCGCATTTTAAGCACAAATTTCATCGTCGGCTTCTTCTGTCGGCAGATTGCGAGTTCACTTCCATAATATGGTAGCAAGGTAAATCGCGGCGTTGACCTAAGACACCTAAGACACATTCTTAGGTGTCTTAGGTCTCACTAGGTTCCCAGGTTCTCCTCTCTGCCGTCTCTGCTACGTGCGATAACAAATATATTTAACTTTGCTTATTAACTTACGTTAGTGCTTCAACGAAAAAAGGATTCTTTGCAAGCTGACATTTCAAAATGTCAGGACACAAAAAGAACAAGATCTCTCAAGATATATTTTAACTAGACTAGTGCGCTCTTGACTTTCAACTGTCAATCTTTAAATACTTTGACATATAAATAAAGGTTTTTATTAATAAATGTATGTGTAATTCAAGATAAGCTACTTACATATTTATAATTCGAATTTAGCTTTTGTAAAGAGACATGATATAGAATTGACACTCTCGCTTTATTATTGATATTTTTTTTCTCAATTAAATTGTAATTATTTCTTTAATTTTGGTCTTAAATTATGCGGCTATTGCGGTTTCCCTAAAATTGGGCAGTGCGTAGAGAACTTACTTTTAGTTAGCTATTTTAACTAAACGTAATAAAAAAGTACTTTATAAATATGCAATCGAAGTAGTCGCGTTCTTGCTAACTAGATGATGCCACATATTTCCATTATTTTCTCAAGTAGAGCGTTAATAAATAACTTAGTTATTTTGTTTATGAAACTTACATAATGTATGTTTGAAGTAAACTTAAAAATTCCAAACTTTCTTTTTAATTTGTGGTAATTTCGTATTTCATATTGTCATAATATATCGTGGTCGCATAGTGAAAATTGATTTCTGGATTCCATCGCCACTCGGGGGATGTATTTTTTTTACCTTCATACATACAGTAGTGTAAGAAGAGGGAACTTAGTGTCAAGAAACTCCATTCCCAACTTTTCGCCGAATCGAGGTGTCAAAAATATATAAATGGAAAATATATAATTCATTTCCCCGAGTGGAAATCGAACCCACGACCGTCACGTTTAAAAATCATGTTTGTTTCCTGCTCTAATAAATAAATTGAGCTCCTGCTCTCAATACACAGTGGTTCACAATACAAACGAAAAGCGAAAAGTGGAATGTCATAACATTAAGTCCTTTGTGCCCACTCTGCTATACGCGAGATTAAAGCGTGAAGCTGATTTTCTTTAGTTTCATGTTTTATCCCGCACACAGCAGGGTAGGCAGAGAGCTTGGTAGCTTCGTGCTAGTTTTAGCAGCAGCTTTAGGTAGGAGTGTCTACTCCTACTTAAATTGAAATGGTTGAATTCATCGTAATACACAGGTTAGTATACTGTTTAATTATCAATCAACAACAAAATATTATAGATACTTCCTTATTTGTTAATATTAATTATTTAGTATAGAAGTAATGTAAGCAAAAAAATCCCTCTAATGTCACTATTAGTAATATAATGTTAGTCACGTGACCTTACATTATGCAAATACATATAATTTTATGATTTTCTAGGATCAAAATATGCAATTAAAGCTATAAAAACACTTCCTTGTCCCCATTCAAAGTATTAGAGATGAAAACATTGTAAGGGGCCGTCTACTCTTAAAATGAACGTACATACAGATACAAAGAAGTGTAATTACAATGACACACGTTTGTTATTTGTCACTCAGTAAACGTGACAGCAAAAAATAAATAAATAATACGATTTTTTCTTACATTGCCTTGGAAAAGAAAACGAGTTAGCCACAAATCGCCATTAGATGATAAAAAAGTTAAGAGATTAATAAATATGTTGGCTTTGTCCGAAAGATTAGTTTTGACTCCTTGATTAGTTTAATTTAAGTTATTTTTTGCACTGGGTAGCCTCTTATCAAAAATTCCTTCAACAAAGAATGTTTTTTTTAATTACATATAATTTAATAGACATATAGGCCCACGATATTTTTGGCTTATTATAAAAAATTTTAAAAAATACATAAAAAATTGCATTATTTATTTATTATTTGTTATATATTTTTTTTGCTGATACTATTTTTTATATCATTGTGATATTTATATGTGTTTGTAAGTTAAGTTTTACAATAAACGGTCTAAAACTTATTAGCATGTATCAAACAAATAAAAACATTTTTTTTTAAAAATACGTACAAAAAAAATACGAAGACACATTCGCTGTAACCAAAAAAAAGCGTTGTCCACAACAACATAAACTATAAAAGCGCTTAAACAACACTGAACAACACAACACTATAAACAATTAAATATGAATCACTCAGTTTATCACACAACAGCTCTGTGCAAACGTTGAGCTCATAATAAATAAATATCAGCTAAAAACCTTGACAAGACCAGTCTAATTCAACTAATTTGAATCTACCGACTAGTTTTTTGTATTATTTTAAATTATATTTTTCATATATATATATTACTTTTTGTAGTAAGTTAAAAAAAAGAACCGTGCACTTCGATGTTTTGTAAAACACTGGCACATGCTTCCTTTTTGTATGACGCTACGCTTACGTATCGTGAATTTATCATTGTTCATTTTATATGTACGTATAAATAAAATATTTTTGTATGTATGTGTGTTTCGATATGAGGCGTCGCTTGCGCAGTATTGGGTGCAAGCGGTTTAAAAAGATAAACTTATAATCTTATACTGTATATTAGTAAATTATTATATTTTTTCCTTTTTATATTATTAAATTCTATATATAGAAAATAAATAATAAGACTCGTTCCTTTGTTTTTTGACATATCGTGATCATCTATCCCACAATAGCACGTTAGGCAGACGAGATCTGGGAATGTAGTGTTAAGACACTCCGTTGCCATAAAGATACTTCCGTTTGCCACTTACCGCCGAATTCTTAATGCATTGCGTGCGTAGTAGCGGAACTCAACGCTGCGCTTAACATCGTCACCAGACTCATCTACATAAATACACTAATAGTCTTACAAATTAGCACCTCTATTGTTTTATTTAAAACAATCACCTACTTTATATTCAAACCTAAAAGCATAAAATATATACATTAAAATAATATACTAAATTTGAAAATTGTTAGTACACTTTAAAATGTTTTAACGTTCACGAAAGTCAAAAATTACCATTTGGTGTTATTTTTTTTTACAATGTCCAAACAAGAACTTATTTTCTCATATTTCAAGATATAATATTCGCATAATTTAAATAAGAATACAAAATTAATTTTATTAATAAAAATATAATTAATAAAATTTCTATACACATCTTTTGTATTTCTTAACCCTAAAAAGGTATTATTACGAATCCTAGAAGAATGACCAGAGTCCATCTTCTGCGAGTATGCATAATATTCACATATTATAGCATTTATTGAATCACGAGTGCTATTCAAATTGTGTAATGCATCAGTTCGCGACGAGGCCGTAGCGACGCCTTGACTTGAACCTTTAGAGTGGACTTTATGACCACCATTCGGAACCTCAGTTTTTAGCTAAATAACGAGTTAAAAAACAAAATAAATCAACTTCACGCCGTTTTTGCACTCACCCGAGTATAATGGGGAAATCTTGTGTTAAGTCACTTCGCTCCCCATTTTCCGCCGAATTCTGGAGATTAAATGGTGGAACTCACCGCTGCGTTTTGCATTGACACCAGAGCAAAAAAATTAAAATATAAATTTAAATAAATATTTTATTTACTAATAACGAGTTTTTTTACAAAAAAATATTATTTATAGTCTGTATGTTCATAAAACTGTTCTGTTAAACACTGTGTGACACCGACGAAATGACTCACAAAGGGTTTATTAAATTTTTTTCCCGTTCCGGGAAGCAAAATTCCGAACGACGACTAGTATAAATTTAAAATATCTTGGTTTCTTCGGTCCCCGTAGAGAAAGTACTGCGTTTAATTCTGATACTCAAAATGCTTATAGAAGTTGACGAATAGAAAATGTAAGAATATTTGTATACGAGTATTCGATTTAATAGACACACAAACAGGCAATTTTGTTTTGCGAATATTATTTAGCATATATGTATACATTTTTCGTAAATTCTTGGTGATTCTTATTCTGTATAAAAAAATCTACTTAATTTTCTTCGTGGACACGTCAGAGGTTAAAAGTTCACTAACTAATTTTAACCTCAGAATCCTTAATAAATATTATGAATAAATAAATTTATGTGCATTATGTAATTACTTAGAATTATACACGCATATACAAATTTATAACTTATAATGAATATAGATATAGATCTAGAAACTAATTGTTTATAGTCTAGTAAAGTATGCTTTAGTATAAAAATGTAGTTGTTCTTGAACTACTCTAATTAATGTTGTAAAAGGCCAGCTAAGTCATTTGATCAAATAAGCATTTATGCGACGACTTAAAAGGGAAGTTAACATTTTTGAAGCAAATTTACCCAGTTACTTAGTTTCAAGGATAACAATTATATAATACCTTTTTTTTTAACGCTGGGAAATGCAGTTTACCCAGACCGACACAGCGGTACTGTGGAGCTCACCGGAGAATGAACCCGATACTACCCACTAAAATCCAGCGAGACCTACCCACCTAAGCAAGACGCCGCAGGCAGAGCCCAAGCAGAGCATTCGGCCAGTGTGTGATGCGCCGAATCCACCGGCGCATTGCACTCGTAACACGCTGGTGGATCCAGCGCTTAAGGTGGGGGCGGGCAGCTTCCACCGTCACCAAACCTGCCGCCGGAGACCTCAAGTCCAACTCCCATCGCCGCATCAGGGCTTCATCGGCTCTTCTCCTGATCCGCACGATATCCTCTGTCGACGGTCGTTCACCTCGCGACCGCTCAGTTATACGGAATGCGGTACCTCCGCATGTAACTCCCAAGAAGCATCGCCAGCCAGGAGAGTAGTCGCCGTCCATGACACCGCACGGTAACCCCGAATAGCTGTTACCGCTATGACCCGCTGCGCTTTTCGCAATTGGATCCGGTTGCGAGCGGTAAGAGATTCAGCCCACACAGGAGCACCGTATAGCGCCATAGACCTCAACACGCCAACATAAAGCTGTCGGCATGTGGCATCAAGTCCTTCGACATTCGGTTATAGCCTACCGAGGGCCCCGGCGGTGTTCACAAGCTTCGGCACAAGCTGAGCGAAGTGTGAAGCAAACGACCATCGACTATCCAGGGGAGTATGGGGGAAAAACAGTCCATCCAAGTAGTGCCCCCTGTAATTGGATAAGCCTAATACGCCACGGGTTTCGGCCGGTACCCTGGCGGGGCCAGCAGTAGCGACTGAATATCCCGTCAGCCATGCACCCCTCTCGCTGCTTCGCCGCTTGGGTTGGGGTAATTTTTTATAGAGGTTTTCTTCCTCGCGGTCCGGCCGGTGAAGGCAAGACCTCGGTCCCGTGCGTGGCCGCGAGACATGACCACAGAAACCGCTCAAGGGATTACGAAAAGGACGGAGAGCACTGCTCCGTCCGACGGCGGGGTAAGCGCAGGCCGATCCCGCCATACCTCCACAATGATCTAGCGCGTACGCGCCGAGCCATCATAGGGGTCCCTCCCTATAATGCGCTCACGGGACAACTCTTGCAATACAGAGCGCCGGAGCGCATTCCCATGTGTCGGCCTATTAGCCGCGACGAGCAGCAGCACCACGACTGTGATGCTGCTCCCGTCCCGTTGCCCAGGGTGCTCCACGAGGAGGTAACCGACATAGCACCCCAATTATTATATAATACCTACTGTAATATATTTTTTCTAATTTTACATTTTATACTGGATATAACAAGGTAAGCAGAGATAACCTCCTAAATCTTAGAAGGGGGAAATGAAATTATTTTCTCCTGAACAGGGTTGGAACCCGTAACCGTCGCATTTACTGTCAGAAACTGTCCCACTACGCCACGATGGCCTCAACGCCATACCTATTTTCGATTAGCAGTCATCTGTTGGCCCTGATGTCCTCTAGTGTGTCAGGGGACTTAGAAATCAATGTCATAACGAAAAAACATGTTTTTGCGGAATTATCCTTGTTGGTAAACAGTCTAAATAATGGTAATGAATGTCAGACATCTTTATCGTTATACAAAAACAGTTATTTATATTTTATACCATCGATACAATAAATCCAAATGGTTTATCGGATTAATTATATCAATATCAGTAAAAATCATAGCATTACAATCTACCAGCTGTCAAATTGAAAAGTATTTACTTTTACGATAACTATGCTATGAGGACTATATATTTTTGTATAATAGTACATTACACTGTATAAAAACTATAATTTAACAGAAAAACTAAGAAAATGTAATAACAATAATAAATAGTTAAAAAATAATGTATCTATAATATAATTTATTGACATAAAATGATAACATTTGACCAACGTCCTAATGAACTCTGATATGCGCTCATTTGATAATTAGTAATTACGTATTTGATATAATATTGCTAAACATGGCTAAATATTTAGATTAATTAGCTAACTGTATATATTGCTACTTGCGGCGTTGAGATTTGCCACTCAACACGCAAAGCCTCCAGAGTTCGGCAGAAAGTGGGGAACGGAGTATCTTAACACTAGGTTTCCTCTGCCTACCCTACTGTGTGCGGTTTTAAATAAAGGCTATAAAAGCTTTTCCTAATCTTTTTTGTTTTTTATTTTATTAATTGTTTTAATGTAGTAAAGATGAAGAAAGAAATTGATTTGCGTTTGTTCAAAATTGCAATATTTTTTGCTACAGGCGTATGTACACTTTTGACTATTTACTGTACGACAGCTAGTAAAAATCACTAAAGTTATATATTTAACTAATGAAACTCTATTAATTAATTACAAGATATGCATTAATTTTATTATGATGGTGAATAATTATTTAGAAAATAAAACTACAGCATATGGCAAGCCGACATGATAAGTTGGACGACAAGTGATCGACAGACGATTCACGTCACGCCTTGGTAAGCAAACGAATTGACATTGTGTATTGCATACTGTGGTATTGACAGATTACTTAGATTCGACGTCACAATCGACGCTTGAAGCTTCGACGGGTTTTGATGCGATTTTTAAATTTGAAATTAAAATGAAACTTTAATACTAAATCTAAATTTTCTGATCAATGTTTTTTACTTTAATTAAAGAATGTGTTCTCAAATGTACCTATATTATTTCATTACGTTTCAGGGCATATTGCAAATTATACAAGCACAACTCGCGTTTTGTGTAAAGTAAATCATTGTAAACTGTTTTTCCCGTTACAAAATCATAATGATTTTGTTTTAAGATATTTCGTAAATTTCTTAAGCATGAGTACTGAAAGCAATGTTCCTATAGAGTGAATTGCTATTTGTTTTAACGGTACCAATTTTTACAATTGGCGAGATAACAAAGTGAAAGTGAATTGCTTAATGCGTTTTGGACCAGTATTGATGTACAATACACTTAAAACTATAATATAAATATCTAATAATAGAATTGGTATATTATTGTCGGTTCGACTTTATTCCTCACTTTCTGCCGAATTCTGGAGGCATTGTGTATTGAGTGGCAGAACTGAACGCCGCCCTTTGCCTGGACACTATAAGAGCGAAGAAATGGAAATATACATTTAATAAAATATTTCATCTCCTAGAGTGGGGATTGAACCCACAACCAGTCGGTGTTACAGACTCTTCTAGTCACACTCTTCGTCACTTGCCACCGTGTCCCCATGGTCCCCAATGAAAATATTTACTCCGTTTCCTTAGGAATTCCTCCTCTTCTCCTCCTCCTCCTCTCTCCATTTAGTGCTCCCCTACACCCTAACATAAATTTCATTTATACGTTGTCTATCTGTCAGTGACAAAAACGGTAGAATTTTATATATATATATATATATATATATATATATATATATAGATAAATGAATACCAGCTACATATCAGTAATTACAATTCAATTAATTATATCTTTACTATATAAGTTTGCAATAATAATTGTATATTTTTAGATACTTTATTTCATATTATCTTAACGATTGACCGTCAGTGTCAGAATTAACTTGTATTGTATATGATGTGTACGCGAGTCTAAAATATCGATTATATAGTTAAACGTTCTAAAATTACATATTATCAATTATTAGATAGCTAAAAATCGATATTTTAAATGTCTTATAGAGTAATGCAAGTAATTCAGTTCTAGATTACAGTTAAGTAGAAAGGTACTGTTTTGAAAGGGTTTGTTGGAAGGAATTAGCAGTACGTTAAATATGTGGAACTAAACGCTAGTGCTTTGTAATGGAGAGAAAGGTACCTATTTAATATTTATTTGTGAAATTTTAGAGAACGAATATATGCAAAATTATATAAAAGTATACATATTTAGGTCAGCTTTTCATAAAGCTTTTTCATTCGATTTTGTTACTATTCTGTGTACATAGATGTTGAAATTAATTGAGTTAATTCAATGCTTATCTTTTCTTAATTATTTTTTAGTACGAAATAGGTCAAATTATATATTTAGTTTTAATCTTGATAAAAGTGACCAATTAGAAGAATTAATCGTTTTAAATATGTACAATAATGTCAAATTGTTAAACCAATAACTTCTTGTATAGAAAACAAAGACATGTAAACAATAAGATAATAAATAATAATAATACTAGCTAGTCTTGTATGGTTACGTACATATATATTTTTTCTTAGAATGAACAAAATGTATAGAAAAAAAAACAAAATTTACAAAGAAATGTGCTAAAACAGCAGCCTGGCCTAAAAAATGAGTCAATTCTCATTGCAACGGCTAAAAGAATGAAATTTTGGAAGATTTTATAATATGTTTATATGGTCTCTTTTTTTAAACAATCCAGTTCAAGACTATTTTTTGTGTAATTGTCATAGTACATACGTGCTCTCGTTAGGTAACTGGGTTTTAGGTTACTAATAATGGCACTATAAAGTGCACTACGAAATGGTTTTATAAACAAAAAGTGGAGAATGAAGTGAGTTGTCACTGGTGTGTCAAAAGGCGAGTAGGTATAATGAAGCCGATTTTACTTTTATTTGGTTTATCTTCTTATTCTGTATTTGTGGTGAATTACTTTTAAAAATATTAGTTTTAACACAATACTAATAGAAGTATATTCGAAAATATCAATTTATACTAAATATAATATTATTCATTCTATACACATCAATGTTATTCGAGTTCAGAAATCATTATAATGATTATAATATAATGACCTACATCATTATCACAAATCATTTTATATTTAGAAATTGTTACACTGATATACTTGAATAAACAGATATGGTTTCATTGACATTTTTATGAAATATACAGTGGGTAAAAAAAGTATTTTCACACCTAATTTTAGTTACACTTTACAAGTTACACTTAGAAAAACACAGAATGATTTCAGTTAATTATTGTATTTAATAGCTTAATCTATATATATTTAGAATTGATTATTAAAAATTCTTAGAAAACAGAAGTAAATAAATGATATGGTAAAAACATCTTTTCTTAAAGTCAAATAAGTATTTGCACACCAAACATTCTCTTGATACAATGTTATTCCCGCGACATTTGGTCACTTTAGGTAAAACATGATCATCGTTTGTATACATGTGAACATCGGGAAACGTATTCTAATAAGGAGACATTTGTTTAGTGTTCAGAAAAAATCTTGAAGCCAACATGCCGAAAGAATTTGAACTGTCGTTATCGACGCGTGAAAAAATAATTTTAATGAAGGTTGAAGTTATCGCCTAATCGGGTTAAATTTAAAGTTAAATTACTCTAAACGACTGTGTAGTATATTATAAAAAAACGAGCAGAAATGGATAGTGTTGAAAATAAGGCAAGGTCCGTTCTTCCGAAGAAGCTCAGTACGAAAGAACGGCGACAAATTGTTAAATCGGTATAAAATAAACCATTTACAAGCGCTCAAAGCTTATCAAATGACATCGTGTCAAGATCAGGTATGGTTGTCTGTGCCCAAACTGTAAGAAACGTACTGGGTAACATTGATCTTCGCAGCAGAACAGGGAGTAAAACTTCTTTCATAAGTGAGACCAATATAACAAAAAGACTAACTTTCGCGAAAGAATACGTAAATACCCCTTTAGAATTTTGGAACAATTTTATTTTTTTCATTTTAAAGCTACTTTTATCTTTTTGGAACGGACAGACAAACATTTGTGTGGCGCAAGCCAAATACCGAACTTCAGGCGAAACATGTGCATAGTACAGTCAAACACGGTGGTCGTCTTGTGATGGTTTGAGGACTTAGAACTAGAACTTAGCTTTTATCGAAGGAATAATGAAAGCAGTAGATTACGGTAAAGTGTTGCCCGATATTTTATCTTGCAGCGCATCGAAATTAGGCGTAAGTGAGACATACTACTTTCAGTAGGACAATGATCCTAACCATACAGCTATGAAAACCTAAGGAATGGGTGATGTAAAATGTCCTTCGAATGCTGAAAACTCCGCCATAAACGACAGACATCCGCCCAATTGAAAATTCATGGCATCTGCGGGATTAAAATTTGAAGGAAAAGAAATTTTTAAATAAAAATGATTTGAAGCGTGCTTTGGTGGAGAAATGGGCTCAAGTCTCGATTTAAATGCCAATGCAATTCGATGCCAAGAAGATTGCAAGCCATCATTGATGCTAATGGAATGCACACAAAATATTAAGTGTCTTTTCTTTCATTTATTATTGTTTTTTTTTTTTACAANATACTACTTTCAGTAGGACAATGATCCTAAGCATACAGCTATGAAAACCTAAGGAATGGGTGATGTACAATGTCCGTAGAATGCTGAAAACTCCGCCCTAAACGACAGACATCCGCCCAATTGAAAATTCATGGCATCTGCGGGATTAAAATTTGGGGGAAAAGAAATTTTTAAATAAAAATGATTTGAAGCGAGCTTTGGTGGAGAAATGGGCTCAAACCTCGATTTAAATGCCAATGCAATTCGATGCCAAGGAGATTGCAAGCCATCATTGATGCTAATAGAATGCACACAAAATATTAAGTGTCTTTTCTTTCATTTATTATTGTTTTTTTTTAACACAATACGGAACCGGTTGGTGTGCAAATACTTATTTGACTTTAAAATATGTGCTTTTACCGTCTCATTTTCTAATTTCCAATTCGAAATATATATAGATTAAGGTATTAAATACAATAATTAACTAAAAGCATTCTGTTTTTTTGTAGATGTAACATCAAAAAATTAGGGTGTGGCAATACTTTTTTTACCCACTGTATATTACTTTAAAACTATATTTTACTTAATGTTACTCATCTACGAAATAAAGAAGGTAAAATCCACTTACCAAATTCTAAGTTTCAAATTAAATAGCTGTTGCTATCTCTTTTTCCTTCTTATCTAGTTTCTTGAATTTCTACCAAACCTAGATAAAACGGGGAGCTAATATTGCGTAAAACTTCCCCTTTAATCAGTTAATTAAAAGTTAATCTAAATAAAACCAGCGTACGATAATAAATCTGGGCAAAAAACTACCTTGACAGTTGAAAACTTGAAATTAATTAAAATAAAAATAGCAACTACGAAACAGTTATTTATAGAGCTCTACAACGTCAGCAGATGGCGGTAAAATTGACATGTCATCTACAACTTGACATAACATCTATTTTTAATAAAAAAAATAGAGCTGAAAAGCCAAAATTATTATAACTTTAAAGTATAGTATTGTAATAAAAAAGTATCAATACGTTTTTTTTTAAATGCAAATAATATTTTAATAATAAATAATATATTAATTAATATATAAATTGCATCGTTTATACAGATATACTAAATTATTTTGTTTATATTTTTCAAATTAAAATAAAACAGAAAAAAATCATCTGTAAGTACTAACGGGACGGTTGTGGGTTTACTATTCGGAAAGGATATATTAAAAAATATTACAATTTCTTCGCTCTGATAAACAAAAAAAAACGCGGTGTTGAGATCCGCCATCCAACTAAATAATAAATATCTCGCAAATAAGAAGTGGGAAACGGAGTGTCTTAATACTAGTTTCCCTCTGCCTTCCCTATATGCGGGATACAGCATGCAGGTAAAAAAACTATATGGAAAGCCACATACACATTCCAATGTAATTTCAGTATGGCATTCCAAGAAATAGCATTCAAGGCGGAGCTCGACAGGCACGTCGATCCGGAGTGCGAGTACCAGGCTCGCATACTGTGTGAGGAGGATCCGAGCAGACGACCATGCATTGTAGAAGAGCTGCGGAACATGATTTATGGTAAGGGGACTTGTATGGGGCGTGACTTAAATACACCTTTATGTTTGTTGGTTGTTAATTGGTTTTTTAGGTGTTCTTCTTCTTTTCTAAAATTTCTTCAAATTTATTTCTTCACTACTACTAACCAATTGATTTTATAGTTATGATTTTTTTATATACCTTCATACCTTACGATTGGGATAATGAAAACTACTATGGAGACAAGACTCTGTAATAATAATAATATAACAAGCCCGAAAAATGACAGGAATCCTTACCAATATTTATTATTTTACAAAACACTATTTTTATAAATTATCGGCATTTTTTTTCCAGAGCGAGGTGAATGTCATCCACCACGTATAGATGACGAATTTTTACTACGTTTCCTACGCGCGCGTCGCTTCATACCGGCTAGAGCGCACCGCCTGGTGAGTTCTGTTGTCCTGGTGTTCGGGGCTCACTTGGTTAACACGTTTAATGCCCAGGTTTTGATGGATGAACCCACCTCCGAGATTATTTCGTTTAAATGAATGGATGGTATCGATATTTTCAGCTTTATGTTTGATATTCGGCAATAAATCGATATTATATAAAATGTACTTGAGATATTTTAATTTAATTAAGATTATTATTATACTTTGCCTACGTTCGCTAAGAACAATAAAAGACCGGAATTTGAACAAATATGAATGTTTTGATTTATAGGTTACATTTTTTTTATGTACAATTTACAGGTGGTACGATATTGCAACTTCCGGGAACCAAACCCGCACTTATGGCGTGATGTGTACTGGTACGGACTTCAAAGATTGGACAATGTCTTCGAAGGAGTATTATTTGATAGACCCGATGTTGGCCGACTCATTATTTGTAGATTAGGTAAAAACATACTTTAAAAATATTACGATTCAAAATTAAAAAATCAAAATCAAATCAGCTTCACGCTGTATCCCACACACACAGTGGTAGCAAACCGTTCGCGGTTGGCGGAATTGCGGAACTCAACGCTGCTATTTGCTTCGGTACTAAAGCGAGAAAATGAAAATAGTAATAATTACTATTCCTCATGTAGAATCGAGCTCACAACCAGTCGCGCGTGAGCCACACTCTTGTGCTAATACTGACAGCATAATTTATAATATGTATATATTATTAATCAATTTTAACCCTATTCATAGAGTATGGCTTCAAAAATAGAGTTTGACTCATTTGAGTGTTCCCTCCACGGAAATCTTTAGTAAAAGGCGAAAGATTTATACGTGTTGAAGGGAAACCAGAGTAACGAAAATTTTAAGCCCGTGAGTATTTGTGCTCGCGGCAGTACCAAAGGATAGCTTGTTTAAAAACGTCTTAGTGCCATCTATGTTGGTACATGAGAACTAATACTAGTGTTTTTTTTTCTACATGAACAAAAATATAATTCTTACAAGATTATATGAAAAATCTTATAAGAAAATGATTAAATATTAAATTATATTATTACATTTGCAAAAGTAAAGAAGGAAGGAAGGTAGGTAAAGAATGTAATATTTTTTTTAGTGTACATTTATGTTCAATTTTCTGAAATAAAGTACAATATCATGTATTTTTTTTTCAACTTAATTATTAAAAAAATATTCATAAATATTTGTTCTCTAATAAAATGACCGAGACTCATTTTGAAAAAACCGAATTAGGTAAAATGGTAATAGGTCCAAATTACACATGGTTAAGAAATTATATTTTCTAGGACTATGGGACCCAAATGTATTTTCCGTAGAGGAACTATTAAGAGGTTGCCTTCTTCTGCTGGAAATTGGTATAATGCAGCCGAAGCTTCAAGTTCTTGGAGGCACTGCTCTGGTCGACTGTGAGGGCATCAGTATGAAACATATGAGACAACTAACGCCATCTACCGCTATGCAAGCTATGAACGTTATGGGTGTATGTTATTTTATTTTTGCTATATTATGCTATGATTTTTTGATAAATATAACTTTTTTGAAATTCGTTACATCAAAAGAAAAAGATAGATAGAATCCTTTTTAGCATCACTTTAACTAAAACCTATCTTGGGATGGCGTAGAGGTGATATAAAATAATTAGATCTACGGTCCCTTGGAATAAGATAAAATTAAGTTTCTAATTCAACGTAACCATTGTTTTTGCTGCATTTTTAACCAAATTTCATTACCAACAGTTATGAAATTTGGCAGAAAATGAGAACTACAATACAAAAAAAAGTGGAATAGTGAAAATATATAATTTTATTCGGAGCGTTTTATTTTTTCGTTTACATTTTGTTCGCAGCGTAATCAAAATGTTGACCTTCAATAAGGAAATTGTACTCAACCTTCGGTAGACGAGTCCGGCTCGCACTTGTCGATATTCTCCTAAATATTATGCTTAATGCTTTCTTCAAAAAAGTTTTATGTTGTTACAACATTTATGTTTGGCTCATTTGTTACAATTAAATGTTTTTATATATTTAATCATTAAAGATTTCACTCGGGAACCCAACAACTCTAAAATTAAATATTGCAATATGGATCTTCCTAATATATCTTTTACCTTTAGTTAGCCTTCCCTCTGCACCAGCGCGGCGTGCACATCATCAACTGTTCCAGATTCTTCGAGAAGTTATTGTACGTGTTCAAGAGACTAGTCCCGGCGGAGATGTGGGATAGAGTCTACTTTCACGGCTATGACATTCATTTATTGCATAGGTAATAAAAGTTGAGAATATTATAATTAAAAATACATATGTAAGTTATATACTTAAGCTATTGTAGGAAGCGAAGTGCGGCGTTGATTTCCGCCAACACGCAAGGCCTAGGAAATTGGGTGAAAGGCAGGAAATGTAGTGTCTAAAAACTAGGGCCCGCTATCTTGTAATTATCTTGAGTACGATTATGTGATGACGTTTTCATTCATAAATTACTATACATCTATCAATGAAAATGACATCTCAAGATAGTTCTCAAGATCGAACTCAATGTTTAGAGCGGTTTATAATAACGAGCCTAAAATGTCTCTCCCCATCCTGATGCGGGACACAGCGTAAGCTTAACCTTTCTATTTCGTATTTGTATAAATCTAATAACAATCGGTTCATTCTTTACTTTTCGCCATTTTTTACAAAATTTTTGAGAATTTAAAATTAAAATCTGAAATAATTTAGCTAAAAACTGTTTCATGTCATAATTATGCTATTTAATTAAAGGTATATAGACCCTGAATGTCTCCCAACGAGGTATGGAGGCCACCGAACGCCAGTCTCGGTGAGGGAATGGCTGTACAAGATAAAACAGTACAAAAATAAACAGTTTGATGAAGACATGAGGACCTTAGGTTATGCTGTTGAGGAATGATAATAGTGATAGTTGTGGAAGAAATATTGTTATTTAGTACCTATGGTTATTTAAAAAAAAGTGATTGTGTTATAGTACAAAGATTTAACAAAATTAAAGATTAATTATAGAATTAAATTGTAACAATAAATCGACGTTATTTACATAATTAAGACATTGACCATTGACCAAAAAAAATACTGCGGTAGGCATTTGTATGTAAAAAATTTGTTACACACTATGCTATATGAACATGATAAAATCGTTGGTTTTAATTTTTATGAATCTTTGAATTACAAAACAATTATGAGAGGTCTAGTCGTGGCGTAAACGCGCGAGGTTGTGGAATCGATTCGTACTTGAAGCAAGTGCTGGTGAGGGGCAGAAGTGTCTCAATGGGAACAAAGTATCATAAACGTTGGGTTTCCAGGTCACCTCTGCTTACCTCAATATGTAAGGGATACAACGTGAAGTTAAAAGAAATTAAATCATATTTTCATTTCCTCGCTCTGGTAACGAGTCAAATTGCGGCGTTAAGTTACGCCTTTTTACACTTAATGCCTCTAGAAATGGGCGCTAATAGTCAACGAAAGTGTCTTAATGAGAAGGAGGTGTCTTAGTACTAGATTTCGAGGTGCTCTTTGCCTACCCTACTACGAGTATGTGAAAGATGTAGAGTGAAGCTAAAAAAAATAATGACGCTATTTAATACTCTATACCTACTAAGCTATTCAAATTAGTTACTTTAATATTGTTATATCTATTGTAATTTAATTACTTTATAGAAAACTATATACAATTGTATAAAGTATATTTTTAATATTTCTATTATATTTTGTGATATTAAATTTTAATACATTTGAAATTTTTATAAGGTGTTTTATTAATTCAATGTCAAAAACAATATATACTAGATTTGACATTCATATCTAAAGATAACTTTAAATGTTAATTATATTCTTTATTGCACAAAATATACATAAGAAAACAATAAAATACATTTAGTTCATAAAGGTGGCCTTATCTCTATAAGAGATCTCTTCCAGCCAACCAGTGGAAGTGGATGAGTTACAAGTAGCGGGTGAGATCATAGCACAATTAAGTTGTTACTTTAAACATTTAGTTAATTAAACACAAACAAAACAAAATACACATATTATATTATAATATATAAATACATCGTTTAAACAAATATATATGTCGATATACATATACATACAATATAAAATATATGCATATAGTTATATAATACATATATAAAGAAATAAAAATTACATAGATATATAAGATGAAAATGTGGAAGTAATCACAATATGAAGTTTACGAGTTTAGGGTTGCGAGCAGATATTTTTTAAGTTGGGATTTAAAGGACATTATAGACTTCTCTGGATAGATTTAGGAAGTTGGTTCCATAGGGATGCGGTATAAACAGAAAAGGATTTTTGCAGGAATTCAGAGTTACTCTTTGGTATGTCAAGTGTCAGTATGACACAAGAACGTCAAAGAACAAGAACGTAAATGAAGCGTATTTCGTAATATAACGTATATAATATTAATATAACGTTATATAATATAACGTAAGCGTAAGCGTAAATGAAGGCGAGATTTTGAAGGCGCTCTAGCTTATTGAGTAGCTCCTCGGTCACATCCAAATAGCAGACATCAGCGTAGTCGAGAATTGGTAATAGAAGAGATTGCGCAAGTATAATTTTGGTTTTATAAGGGAGGAAATATTGGAGACGCTTCAGAGAATGATAAGAGAAGTGCATACATTTACTAAGATCATTAATATGTGATGCCCAAATCAAGTTGCTGTCAAAGGTGTCACTTTGTCGTAATATGGAATTGGAAATCCAGAGTAGAGTATCTTAGGCACTGAGATCCAATTGATTTTACTACCAAGTCTGCTACTGCTTATTATAATTGCTTGCGATTTTTTTGGGTTAACTGATAGGCTAAAAGATTCAGCCCAGTCTTGAATCGCAGCAAGATCTTGATTTAAAAACGCGATGGTCTCAGGCAATTCATGTAAGTAGCCATGTCGATACAACTGCAAATCATCGGCATACAGGTGGTAAGGAGAAGAAATTACTTTTGAAATATTGTTAATAAAAACCGAAAACAGAAGAGGAGAAAGAACGCCGCCTTGCGGAACACCAGCAGTGAGATCAAGCCAAGACGATGTATTGTCATTGGCTTTCACACATTGTCGGCGACCGAAGAGATAAGAGTGAAACCAGTTTAAAACTGTGGAAGGAATGTTAACAGCACGAAGAGTAGCAAGAAGTATGACAAAGTCAACAGAGCTAAAAGCATTGTTGACATCCAATAATACCATTGCAGTGATCTTGGTGTTATCTAAGGCACACCGAATGTCCTCCGAGATATTCAGCAGTGCGCTAACTGTGCTGTGAAAGGGACGGAACCCGGATTGGTAAGGACATAAAAGATTGTTTGAGGAGAGAAAAGAGTACAGTTGATTATGAACGATGGTTTCAAGGACTTTTGATAGGATAGGTAAAATGGATATAGGACGATAGTCAGTGATAGCGGAAGGGTTCGAGGTTTTGGGTAATGGAATGACATAAGCATTCTTCCACTGTGATGGAAAGACATTACATGACAGCGAAAAATTGATAATGTGGGTGACCACTGGTGCAATGACATCCAACACGGGAAGAATCATCTCGAGACTGAGATCGTCACTTCCAATGGCTTTAGTGGAGATGGAGCGGACCCACTTCTTGACTTCCTCATCAGATACAGTTTTAAATGAAAAGAAAGTTGAGTCTGGTAGGACACTTTGAGATAAAGAAGCAAGTGGCATTTAATTTTATATTTGGGTTTGAGAAATGAGAATTTAAGACATTAAGATCCCCTGAGATCTGATGGCCTTACCTTACACCAAGCGACTCTAAGAATCTTCAAACTAGCACTTGAGAGAGGTTCTGAATGGTATTGTGAACGTAGCGACGCTTAGCATCCCTACACGTCCTGTTGCAAATGTTCCGCAGTTTCTTGTATGCTGTGAGATTTTCTTCCCAAGGAAATCTTTTATTTTTAGTTTTCGCTTGATCGCGCTTAGTCATAAGTCGTTTAATAATTGGCGTTAACCATGGTGCAGGCGCATGATTGATACAAACTGGTCTTACGGGGGCATGAATATTAAAAATGTTAATCAGTTCAGAAGTTAGCGAGTGTACCATATCGTCAGTATTAGTTAGTGACAATGTGGTTGACCAGTCGATGTTCCTCAAATCAGCCCTGAAGCGTTCCAAATCAATATGCTTAAAGTGGCGCTGAAGAAAAATTTTGCCTCTAACCTTGGGAGGGCGTAATTTATAAGAAAGAAAAATTAAATCGTGACAAGAGAAAGGTGCAGTCATTTGATCATGAGAAATAATAAAATTAGGGTTAGAGACGGAGATAATATCAAACAGAGAAGGACGACAGTTAGGAAAAAAATGGGTGGGGGAAGACATGGGTAGAATATGCAAGTTATATGATTCATTCAGTGCCTTGAGCTGGTTGCTTCTAGTATCATTTTTTAACATACAGGTATTTAGGTTGCCCATGCAAATTATATGGTCATAATGATGAAAAAGACTCTCCATAATATCTTCCAGAGCATTAAAATATAATTCACTTTATCATTAGGGGAATATAAAACGCCTAAAAGTTTTTTTTTATGGTGTAGTTCTATTTCTAAAAAGAGATTATCAAGAATTCCTACAGCCTGATTAGGGGAGCAAGAGACGACCCTGGCAGGGATGCTGTTACGAAGGTATATGTTACCAACGCCTCCACCAACCCGCTCAGTGTGGTCATTCCGGAATAACTGAAAGCCTGGAAGAGAATAGCAAGCTGATAAGAGGGACGGTTTTAACCAGGTTTCCGATACTAGTACACAATCGACTACTCCGGAGCCAAAAGATGCGAGAAGATCAGTATGATGAGCTGGAATGCTCTGTGCGTTGATATGCACTAAGGAAAGCGAAAAGGGTGGGTTATTAAAGATATTCGATAACTTATCTACAAGCGAATCTGGATCTGAGACTGACGAGTTATTACTGTCAGCACTATCATAATTACTAGACGAGCAACAAAAGAACTCATCATCAATATTCATATTTTTAGTATTTTATAAATATGTAAATAAAAATAAATAAATATATAAATATACAATAATAAATAGCAATATGTATACTTAAGGAAACATATATATATAAAAACGTATTAAATTAATTAATAAAATCAACGCGCACAGGTTGACTTTTGGAATAATCTGCACATTAAAGTAGTAATTAAAATAAAGAAATACAAATTAAAAAAACACATGTAAAACCACATGGAACGCCATCGAACATAGACAATTATAAGAACACAATAACAATAATCATTCATTTTAACATTATATCATATTTATGGTATTATCTATTATACTTATTTACATTCTACGGCAAAGTGACACTTGTTAAATGTTTTATTGTGTAAACAATTTGTTATCATTGCTACAGTTATACATTAATATTTTAAAATTAAATTAACAAACTAAATTCTGAACGGAAGTGAACTGTAAAACTGTGAAATTTAACAAAAACAAAATAGAAAGAAAATGTAGCTTACGGTCGAAAAAATTACAAAAGAGTTTGAATATAAAATAAATTATATGTAAGCCGGCTGAGTTAAAATGATACAAATAAAAATAAAACCGTTTAAAAAGCTACCCGGCTAAATGTTGATGGTGGACTGGTGGACAACGTAGAAATCTTGACTCTGGATTTGTTATTGAGTAGTATCACTATAATGTCATCAGCTGACCAACACTTTTTTATACCAAAGTGATTGCGGGCGGCGACAAAAACGTCCCGTGATTTTGTTAAAAACTCCGTCAAGGTTACTTTGGTACGTTTTAAAGCGGTTTTAGAAAGCCACACGCTGGAACGTACCTTTAGATTGCAAAAACTAACGAGGACAGGCCTGGCAGAATCTATCTTGGCACCTAGTCTATGGCAAGATTCGATCGAAACAGGCGAAAGGTCGGACAACGTCATGTGCCTGGAAAACCCATCCATTGTCTTCTTTAACACGTTCTCATCTTTCTCTGCTTTTATGCCGTGGAACAAAAGCACCTTTCTTCTGGATTGTGTCTCCAAGCGATCCATATCGTGTGCAACCAACTCAATCTGTGACTTTAAAAGACTAAGTGACTTCCACACTGATGTCTTAAAAGTATAAAAATCAGCACTCAGTGCTTTAATTGTGGGATTTGGGGCTGCAGAACTTGAATAAGGCAGGTTCTTCTCAAATTCAGCCATTCGAGAAGAGAACATAGTGGAGAGTTCATCCATGCTCTTGAGTAAGTGTTCCATTGGTGCTTCCATATTCGTAATAAGTGCAAAATTATGTGGGAAAGTGGAGTTGGAGTCAACCTAAGCACATATATTTAAATGTTTAACACATATGCTTGTTAAATTAAATAAAATTTGTAAAAAATTAAGAGCTCTTAAACGTCTTTGCAATTGCGAATCTACCCGCGAAAAAAAACTTTGTCTACTAAGAATGTTTTGTACGAATTATATAAAACTGATTGATTTGAAATCATTGCACAAATTATATTTAGGAAGAGCATAACTACGTTTTCCAGGGCATAGAGCTCATCTAGACCTCTGGAAATTGTAAGTAAGACTATACGATGAGAAAATGCAATTATGTTAAAAAAGATGGAAAACTCTCTCGATTTAACCTTAAACAGATTTTTTGTAGAGGATTTAAAAAAAATAATAAAAAATATTTTTTATTATTTTTTCAGCCTTAATTTGTACGTGGACACGACACTATACTGAAGTAAATATAACCTACTTTACTAAACCAGAAAATTTTAAATTAAAGGATGCAAAATTCATTAAATTTTATTATATTTTAAGCATTATACAGTATGTTCACTTATATAGAGCTTAGCTTTTCTTATCAGAGCAAGTTGCATCTAAGTAAAGGCGCTGCAACTGGTTCCTTTATAATGCATTGCGCTTGCGCATTGCATAATCACTTTGACTATTATCGAAATCAGGTTACTATTCAATTATGTTACATAAAATAGATTATATAAGTAAACTAGCTATACCATACAAGTAAAATAGATTAGAAGGAAAAGCATTATACAAATATTCCATTTATTTTAAGTTATTAACCGACTTCTGTAAGAAAAGGAGGTTATCAATTCGATTGGTGTTTTTTTTATATTTTTTACCTCATAACTTTTGACTGGGTGAACCGATTTTGATATATTTTTTGTATTCGATAGGTGAAGCTTCCCGAATAGTCCCATTTTTTTTGGTCCATGTCTGACAATGGTATATATGAGAAAATCACATAAGCCTTAAATTTGCATTAGGTATGTGCGCGACATACAGACGAATAACTCAATTGCGCGCCAACCGATTTTGATGACTCTTTTTTATTTGAAAGGATACACTTCAAGGAAGTTTGGTTAGGTTCCGATCATGGGATCCGGTCAAAATTGAGAAAGTTTGATTTTTTTTGGCAAAAAATTGATTATTCTGTAATAGTTACAATTAAAAACTTTTTAAATTGATGTCAGAAGTGAGATTCCTGATCGTTGCATTTCTGTTCAACCAACCTCATAAAAGAGGATGTACTCATTTTCAACCAACTTCAAAAAAGGGAGATTCCCAATTCGCCCGAATACTTTTTATGTATGTCTTGTCAATATACCAAAATGTTACTTTGCACAAAAATAATACCTAAATTTAGTTAAATGAAGTTTTACATAGGACAACCACAACCACTCGTTGACAACCACTGCCACCACCATCACCACTCGTTTAAGAAGCATCATTTTAAGATCTACCCATCACTTAAAATCGTAAAATAAATTATTTTTTAACAAAAAGAAATACGACTTCTAACAACGAACTATAAAGTGAAGTCGGTTTTTCTTTTTGTTAAAAATTAATTTATATTATTAATTTTATTTATCTCGAAAAAAATATATTGCAGTGTTTTTAATTAATTATTTATTGAAGTGCTGTGGGATTACACACTGTCTCTTGTTTTTCCATCTGGTGCAAAAACCAACAAATCAGAAGGTTTTCCTATGCGCGAGCAGTCCACGTGCCACGGCAATACGTAATTCATTTGAATGGCAGTGACGCCATTTGACGAAAAATGATACTAACTCAGAAACCTTTTTGGGCTCATGCATAATAACTTTGCTAAAGATCAACAATATAGCCCGCATATAGCGGGGAGGATAGAGGGAACCTTATGTTAAGACAAGCTGTCCAATTTTCAATACATTATTCGCTGAGTTGCGGACCTCAACGTCGCGTTGTGTTTTGTTAACAAATGGGCAAACCAAAAAAACTCGTTCCCCGAGTGGGAATTGAACTCACAACCGTCACATTTATAGTCAAACCTCGTGTCGCTGCACTAAGAACTAAAAAGGCCCCATGATAATACATTTTATACGAATTAATTTAATTATAAACTTCTTTGGGCAACTCACACGCAGCTACTCGAAGCGAGACGAGAGATCATACAAATGATAAAAATATAATTATTAGAATATAAATTATTTATTAATATATTTTAAAAAATGTAACCTTAGCGAAATTAAATATTTAATAATTTCATGTCTTCCCTATAGCGCGACGTTAAGTTCCGCCATTCAAAATGCAATGGCTTGAGATTTCAGTGGCAAGCAGGGCACGAGAGTGCCCTAATAAAAACAGAGTGTCTTAACACTAGATTCCCAAGCTCCCTCTGCCTGTTCTGCTATGTACCAACGCTAAAATATATTATTAAAACATGTAAAAAGTATCTGTTATAATATTTGTATTATTACTAAAAGTGCTCGTAAATATAATTATAAGACTAAATGCCAAAGGCATTTATTTATTTATATATTGTTGAAAGTAACTTAAAAGCTGTAGGTATATTTTTAGCTCATTCGCAGCTAAATTAAGAAAAGTTGAGAAATCGTTGCGAAATAAAAACACTAGACCATAATATTATTGGTTTGTCGACATTTATATTAAGAAACTACATATTATGTTGTTTATTTATATTTATTATTTTTATTTTCCAATACACGCAAAACAAAATATACCTTCTACGTATGGATAAGACACTCTTTTGCTACTTGCACGTAAGAGGCTTCAGGGTAAAATACTAAATAAAAGTTTGCGAATATTAAATCAATAATTCTGAAGGAAATCGAACCTAGACTTAAGGCTAAGTTCATTTTTCATATTCAATCACAATAGATTGAATTTGAAAACTTCTCCTCAGTCTCCTTTCGGGCGCAAGATTATTTTTAAACTGTTTGCTTTCGCCGCTATGGTAGGTAGACAAGGTGCGTTTAAAATTATGCATAAATTAGGAAACAGAGTGGCTTTACACTGCATTAACTCTATCTTTACTGCTATATGCGAAATACAGCGTGTATCTGCAAAAAATGTATAAGAATGACGCCAGTTCTGAAGAAGGGGCAAAAACGTGCAATTTAACACGCGACGGATTATAGGTTCTATTCACACTCGAAGAAATAAAATATTTAATATTTTCGTCTACCCGCTCTGGCAATGACGCAAAGCGTAGCGTAGAATTCCGCCACCCAACACGGAATGCCTCCAGAAATCAACGGAAAGTGGTAATTGAAGTGTCTTAATGGTAGCGAAGTGTCTTAACACAAGGTTCCCAGGTTCCTTCGGCCTACCCTGCTATATACTGACTGATACTGCTTGAATCTGCAAAAATATAATTATATAAAAATGTCTTCTTTAAATATAGTAAGTACGTGGACTAAGCAGACTCTTCATGCGCCAACAGCAATGGTCGCAAGATCAAGGTGTAAATAAAACTTGTTTCGACAATAGCATAGTGTAAAGTAGGAAATGAAAAGATATGTTTGTTTATAATATTTTTTTTATTTACATATACAATATTGATATTTTCCGTCGAATTTTGTATGAGAATACTAATTGTGGAAAGTCTACAGTATATTTATTTAACTACGTAAACTAAATTTAGCTTAACTATTTAAAATATTATTAATCTACGAAGCAACTGTTCGAAGTTTCACATGATTATAAAGTAAATAAAACATTCTTTCGCATTAACGAAGCCTCCCTAGACAACAGATTAGAAAACTGAAATTTGTCACATAGGCTTAGAGACTGAACTAAACCTAATGGGAAAACTCAACATTTTTTCGTTAACGTCAATAAAAAATTGTAAATAAATATTAGTTGAAAATTAAGCTTTACAAAAACATACCTCTTGATAAATCTAAAAAAAAAAAGTAAATGATATCCAACTAAGGCTAGTTGGAATAAGCTAGTCTAGCTGACGTCTCTATATACTCATTACTCTGCGCCAGCCGCCGCTCTCGGCTACTTACCCATATTAAATTTAAACGCTTATCGACCTTTCGCTCGTTTACTCGCGTTCGTTGCATTCTATTTTAACGAAATATATTTAAAAAATCTAACGTTACGATAAAAAACTAAGTTTATTAATTTAAAAAAAATACGTGAAATAAGTGAAACAAAAAATGGAAGAAAGAGTTTAATAACTTAGTACTAGACTATATTTAGAACTGTGATATTTTATTGTTCCTTTCAATAATATATGTCAAGGACTGATTGTTAAAGGGAAATCGTAAGTAATCTCCTTAAAAATCTCGATTATGTGTCCATTCAATATAAATAATAAAATATGGTTGGACAACATTGTAAAAAATATTACAATTTTTAATTTTTATTTCTGAAATAAACGACTATTTCCTTTACATTTTTACTTTTAAGTTTTGTACATATTTTACAAACCTATTATGTGCCTAACGACTTATTTATTAGCAATCTTAAATTACTCGCAATTCTAAGTTAATTGTAATTAGTTGTTGACTGAAAAAAACAGTGCTACAAACTAAATTCGTGTAAAAAATGGAGTTCAAATTTAAATACATTCTTTCATGTTTATAATAAAGGTATTCTTTAGCTGGCTTCGCTTACTAATTAATAGGTATTTCGCTGTTTGTTACAAAAAAACTCTTTGGACGACGAACAATTGTGATAACGATTTTTTTCTTGTATTTTAGCATTAACGACAGTGCTTATTTATACACGATATACGTGATGTCATACTACTATATAAAAAATCAATCAAAATAAAAAAATACATGAGGCCGTGACGCCGGTGCATGAGCGTACGATGTAGACACGACGATTGTGGGTTTCCCACCTTGGTTTCCCACTCTTAATATATTCAACGGAAATTGGGGAACAGAAGTGTCTTAATGGGGAGCGGAGTGTCTTAACATTAGGTTCCCTCTTTCTACCATGCTGTGTGCGGGATACAGCGTGAAGTTAAAAGAAAATTAAAAAAAATCATACACATCTTAAATAAATTCATAATGCTTTGTATTTGTCAAAATGGAGAAAATATTATATTTTTTATTACGCAGCAGGAATTAGACAAAAAAGACTATTATTTTCCACTTTTTGTAAGTAGAGAATAGAGATGGAATATCTGTTGTTAATTTTAAATACTAGCCTAATTTGAATTTGAAACTTTGACTGTGAATCACCACGAATGTGTTTTATAGTTAGCAACTTTATTAGTTAGAAAGGCAGTAGCGCGATACATAATTTTAATGACTATCATGAAATTTATTACCATCATAACAAATTTCACAAATGTTAAAAAACAAAATTTTGTCTATAAAATATATCATGTTTTTCCTCTAATAGCAGAGTTGCCAGACTGAACTTAGTGTTAAGACACTCCGTTTTACACTTTAAAACACTATGTGGATATGGTGGCGAAATTCAACGCCGAACCTACTTTATCTTACCAAATCGGGAACGGAGTATATTAACTCTAGGTTCGCAGGTACTCTCTGCTATGTGTGGTATATTATACTTTTCTTTACTTCAGCTTCACGCTGAAATTAAGAAGATAATATATTTCATATTCTTTACAATTCTGTTGTCTACTAAAAAAAACAAACTCGTGTACGATCGTGTTTTGAAAAGTTACTCATAAACTAAAGGAAACAAAAATATTAGAAGCATGCATAAATCTTAATATAACGGTATCCGAACCCGCGTTTCTTTAAAACCGTCTCCGTTTAGAGTATATAAACACACAAATAAACCTACGTACCTATAGAAAAAGAGAACGGAATAATTCATCACTGTAATTAAAAATTTACATCTATAGAAGAAATGTAGGTTATAATTGCATAAGAAAGATATTTATGAGAAAGCTTTATATGTGTTAATGTAGTAAGTTCATTTATCTTGAGTAAAATGATTAAAAGTATCTTGAGTTGTCTAATGGGCGTTAGAAGGGAAACAAGCAATTAGTATTTTATTAGTTATTACAATAAAATATGTATGTTAATATACAAAACATTAATTACATTTAAATAATTGAAGTTAAGTATAAAATTTAGCATATTAAAGTATTTACAAGGCCAATCGTGGCGCAGTGGCTTAAGAGCGTGATTGTAAACTCGACAGGTTAAAACATACCGTTCCCGGCATTGTGTGTTGAGTTGCGGAACTTAACGCCATTCTTTTCTCACTCGCCTTGACACCAGAGTGATGATTTCCTCGAGTGAGAATCAAACCCATAACCAGTCGCGTTCACTGGCCTCTAAAAGCATTAGGTTTTGAAAGGTAGCGACGGCATCTGCATTTGGTAACTTTTGTCTTGGCCCGCATTATAATGGAAAGATTTCGGCCATTATTCGATGTGAAAGTGGCGTCACGATAGAAATAGTACCGTTCGATCACTCTACTTTCTTGTTCTATGATTGACATGTCTGTGAGAAATGATTTTTTTTAATGATAAATAAAAAAAGGTATTTACTGAAGAAAAAAGAATATCAAATCGTAATGAATCATTTCATTGTTTTTATTTATTAATAGGCATCATATGACATTAATAAACATTTTTTTGAACCTGGAAAACTAGTGTTACGACTCTCCATTCTCAATTAAACACTCTCGTTTTCCACTTTCCGCCGAATTTTGGAAGCATTGTGTGTTACCTTGTTACCAGAGCGGATAAATTAAAATATTAAGTATTTGGTTTCCTCGAGTGGGAATCGAACCAGAACCTATTGCCTCTACAGGCGCACGGATACTTATATATATTTTATCATTAGCTATTAGCCGTAATAACTACCATGACAGCACTAAATACACTATTGCACAACAAAATACAAATGCAGGAAGCAATTATGCATCTTACCACACTCTCGCTGTCTAGTGTTTACTTTTCCATGAAGCTAATTAAAATAGGTCAACTGGGTGTAACGATATGATGAATTGTCTTACTCAATTAATTGTCGTTACTGCAAGAATGTGTTACGTACTTTTTTTCTAGATTCTTATTTTGTCTCGTATACGGCAGTATATGAGGTGGATATTCTGAATTTCAATGAAATATGGCATGTTTAATAGCGTTATTCAGTGACGCACTTTGTCTTACTAAATCAAATAATAAATTTCCCTCGGTGGGATCGAACCCACAAACATCACGCTTAAAATACCACTGTATTTATAGTGATAATATGTCATTATATAATCAATGTGTTCAAATATCGAATCTTTGATTTAGCCGTAAGATAAAAATATACCTTTATCATATATATATATCAAATATTTTATTAAATGTTAACAGTCTCTATATCTTAATGTTTCATTCAAATTATTTATTCCATTATATTTAACGATATAAAAGTTTTCGAATGGCAATATTACCTTATTTAGATAATGTTCGAGTCAATATAATTATTAAATTAGAATTTTTTAAACCGTTACTCATATAAAAAAGGTAACAAAAGATATGGAAATTTCCTATAGTATTTTTAAATTACTGTTACATTCATAAGTTTTATCCGGCATTTCAATCAGAACTATAGACAGTAGTTTTTTTTTTTTTCTTCACGTTGTATTCCTCATATAACAGGACAGGCGGAGGGAACTATTCTCCACGTTGAGTGGCGGGGAACTCAACGCCGCACCACTGCATTGTTGCGAGAGCGAAAAAATGAAAATATTAAGAATACTTCATTTCCCCGAGTGGGAATCGAATTCACAACCATTTCATTTACGGTCACTCGCCACCTTGTAACCCTGCCCCTGCGCTGTTCTGTCATTCGCCACTTTGATTCCCTTCGATGTCTCAACACGCAATATCCCGAAATCTAGAATAAAGCGAGAAATTTAGAACTAAATTGAACTTACAACTATCGTATACAGGCACGTTTCATATCTGCCATGTTAATTTGATTTATAAAGTTTATAATAATCTAATTTTCTTATTCAGGACACTACCAACATAATGATATATTACCTCTTTGATTACTTATATCTTGATGATGAATAAATTTATTACAGATAATCAAAATGTACTTAGTGCTATGTTGTTAAAAAGTTACTTTTCTCCATTGTAGCGCAGTTGAAAAATTAATATGTGACAATCTTAGGTTGGAATTGTAAGGAGCGTTGATTGTGTTTTAGAATATAACTATGTTTCGGGGTCGAATATGTTCCTAAGACGTATCAGCACTGAAAGTCTTTGAAAATTTAAAAGAAATTATGTTTCTTATAATATCATGTAGGTACCAACATTGCGAAGCACTGTGCTTTATTGCAAAAATATCTGTCTTTCTCTTAAAGCAATATTTTTCTACCATTACAACGAGCGAAGATAGCGGATATGGACAACAGTAGTTTTCTACTGTTTTGCTACTTAAAATAGTTGAAAGATACTGTTAATAATTAAGAAAATTTAAACAATATAAACATCTATTCAAAACGATAACATAAGGAGAAATAAACGCTGTGTCTCGCACACAGAAGGATAGACAGAGAGAACCTAGAGTTAAGACACTCTGTTCCCTATTTTCCGCCGAATTCTGGAAATATTGCATGCTGAGTGGCGGAAGTCAGCGCCGCGCTTTATCTCGCTCTATCTTTATCTTCACTTTATCTTTACCAGAGCGTATAAAAATATTAATTGTTTCAATTCAGCGGGTGTACAGTCACACGATGGTACGAGGAGCCACGACAGGCCACAAGTTTATATTGTGCTAGACAAAAGATTGCAAGAAGTCTGTAAACATTTTTAAGTGTAAGTACGGGTACTTATCAAGAAAGTAGCATAAGGGCCACTTTCTTAAATAACAGCACGTATTCGTCTTTGCAACTTTCCCCCAAGACGTGGTGTTTAGTTTCCATAAACAATATAAGTATTGTTAATAACTTATCTTCAGTTAATAATTAAGAATAAATCTCTCTAGGTATTAGCGTGTGACTGTAAACGCGACAGGTTGTGAGCTCGACAGCCGCTCGAGAAAATGAATCATTTAATATTTTCATTTCTTCGCTCTAGTGTCGAGACAAAGCGCGGCGTTAAGTTCTGCCATGCAACATACAATGCTTCTAAAGAATTCGGGGGAAATTATTAATGGAAACCGAGTGTGTTAATACTAAATTTCCTCTTCCTATCGTGCTATGCGCGAGATAAAAAAGTACTATCTGATGTATATCATGCCTTAATATCAGTCAGTCAGTCAGTCATATCAGTCATCAATAATCATTAATATTCAGCGCGAACTCTAAATACTTAAGATGACTTAAGGTTAATGAGTAGAAACGTTTTGTTAGAACACTTTAGTAAAAGCAGGTTTTGCCAACATTTCACGTTTCTCAGCGAGTGCAAATGTCAACAGGTTCCCGTGAAAGCTAACTAATTTAAAATCTTATTACCTATCTATTCTTCTTGGTTTATATCTTTATTCCTATAGAGTAGTTGTAATTTGCACATAAACTTAATTGAACCTACTACTTTTAATAAGCATGACTTAAGACTGCGTATGCGTACGATATTTATTTTATTTTTAAAATTAAAATTTAGATTTAAATGCTTGCTTGCTTTTGTTGATTGTGGATACATATCTTCTTGAGAAAAATCTGTTCCTTCTTTCCTTAAACACATATGCCCCAAGGAAATATTCTTCCCTGCATATTCTCACGTAAAAATTGAATACAGCTATCATGTACAAACATATTTGTTTTAGAAAATTAACAAGTCTAAGAAACTATAAATAATTAAAACTAAGTATTTTAACTTTACGAAGACAAAGATTTTAACTAAAATACTATGTATGATACCTATACAGTACATTACTTTAACTTTCTTCCCACAGTGCTTCGTAATACAAATAAAATAAACAAACAGAAACACATTTACAGCAAACATTGAATTTCTTTACCGATCAAATATCAAAATGGAATATGTACTAACTTTATTAATGTTTTCATATATCAATTTTGTATTAATTATAACCAAATAGATAGATAGCGCCATGGTTTTCCTTTAGTTAAATTATTTTACCTTTCTTAGCTTCATGTTACATCTCGATTAGAATAACAGGGTAGGTTAAGATGGCACCAATTAGTAAAACAGTCCGTTCCCCACTTTCCGCCCAATTTGTTCGCCCATTGCGTGTTGAGTGGCGGCTCTCAGCACTCAGGACGTTTTGCCTTGTTACATGAGCGTTACTTGTTACTTGTTAAATGCAATGAATTCATTTCTCTGTATGGGATTGCAACCAACAACTGTCGTGCTTACAGTCATGTCACGGCACACTATGCCACTATGGTTAGTTTAATATATTAGTATTAATAATTGTAAGGATATTTTTTTATTATTTTCAGAATAATGTCAGTATTTATAGACATAGCATTTCAAGCTGAAGTTAGCAGGTTCGAAGACTCAGAGTTCGAGGACAGCGCACGACGCATTTGTAATGAGGACCCAGAGACTAGACACATGGCTATTGAAGAGTTACGGAATATGATATATCGTAAGTGTAATAAGACTAAGAAAAGGTAATCAGAGGAGACCTAGTGGAAACTCTATTTCCTAATTTTCACCAATTTTTCAATATATAACCATGTATTATCCGAGTTCCAGTCTGGATTCCGTAATGGGCATAGCACACTTTGATTAAAGTTTGTGACGATATCAGGCTTAGCATGGACAAACAAAATCTTACAGTCATAGCTTTGCTCGACTTTAACAACGCCTTTAATACTGTTGATTGTACGCCTTTATATACATATATAAATATCTCTCCTGAAGCCACTGAGTGGTTCAGAAGCTATTTATGTGATCGGCAACAGTACGTTCAAGCCAATGACAAGTCATCTTCCCTTTGCTCTCTTTCTGCCGGTGTTCCCTAAGGTCCTCTCTCCTCTCCTTTTCTCCATTTTTATTAATTCACTTTTCCAAAATCTATGCTATTCCTTTCATCTATATGCTGACGACCTTCAAATTTACTTAGCCGCCCCGTTTGATGATGTTAGTGAGGCTATTCATAAGCTTAACGAAGATTTGCGGAATGTCCGAAAGTAGGTGGAGCAAATCTTTTGGCTTAACTGTCAATCCTGCTAAGTCACAGGTCAGTATTATTGGTGGCTCTAAGCAACTAAAAAAACTTGACCAGAATAGCCTCCCTGCTATCCAGTTTGGCGGCATCGATTTGAGCCTGAGCCCATCTATTAAGAACCTTGGTATTATTATAGACAATTCCCTATCTTGGTCAGTACAGATAGCTAAGGTCAGCCGTACATTATTTGCCACGATGGATCACTCAAACGATGGAAATATGTCCTACCTATAAAGACCAAAACATCTCTAGCTCATTCATTACTGTTATCGATTTTAGACTATGCTGATTCGTGTTACCCAAACTTATCTGAGGAACAACTAAATAAGCTAGAGCGGTTACAAAATCTATGTATTAGATTTATCTTCGGTGTACGTAAAATGATCATGTTTCTGATCATCGTCGTCAGCTTGGATGGCTTCCTATCCGACATCGCCGAAATTTCCGCATGCTGACTCTCCTCTATTCTGTCCTGTACAACTCTCTCTCTCCCTCCTATTTAAAAGATCGATTTTGTTTCCGAGGTGCCGATTTACTTCTTCACCTCCACCTTAGATTCCGTTGTGATAATCTTCTTAAATTACCAACCTCCCATACCCTATTTTATTACAAGTCTTTTACTATGAAATCTGCAATTCTTTGGAATGAACTTCCTAAAGAAGTTCGACATTCCAAATCTCTATATAGTTTTAAAAATCGTCTAAAAGAGCACTTATTTAATTTAGTATAGTAGTTTATCTTTATTTTTTAACATGTTTTATGTATGTATATATGTGTAATTATATATTGTTTTTCAATTTATGTATGTATGTGTAAAGTATATAAACATTAAACACTTTTTATGTATGTTTATTTAATATTATTTTATTATGTATTAATATTTAATTATATTTCATAAATATAATATTTAATCATATGTGTGCAATAAAGTGTATTCTCTTCTCTTCTGTTCTGTTCTGTTCTGTTCTGTTCTGTTCTGTTCTGTTCTGTTCTGTTCTGTTCTGTTCTGTTCTGTTCTGTTCTGTTCTGTTCTGTTCTGTTCTGTTCTGTTCTGTTCTGTTCTGTTCTGTTCTGTTCTGTTCTGTTCTGTTCTGTTCTGTTCTGTTCTGTTCTGTTCTGTTCTGTTCTGTTCTGTTCTGTTCTGTTCTGTTCTGTTCTGTTCTGTTCTGTTCTGTTCTGTTCTGTTCTGTTCTGTTCTGTTCTGTTCTGTTCTGTTCTGTTCTGTTCTGTTCTGTTCTGTTCTGTTCTGTTCTGTTCTGTTCTGTTCTGTTCTGTTCTGTTCTGTTCTGTTCTGTTCTGTTCTGTTCTGTTCTGTTCTGTTCTGTTCTGTTCTGTTCTGTTCTGTTCTGTTCTGTTCTGTTCTGTTCTGTTCTGTTCTGTTCTGTTCTGTTCTGTTCTGTTCTGTTCTGTTCTGTTCTGTTCTGTTCTGTTCTGTTCTGTTCTGTTCTGTTCTGTTCTGTTCTGTTCTGTTCTGTTCTGTTCTGTTCTGTTCTGTTCTGTTCTGTTCTGTTCTATTCTATTCTATTTTATATTGCCTCTTAAGTAGCGGATGGAACTCAACGCCGTCGTTCGACCACTAGAGCGGAGAAAATCAATTCAATATAACCTTAAGTCCTTAAGTCGAACTGGAACCCACATCTATTGCACTTACAGTCGTACGCTGTCCGACCGTGCCACGAGAAAATATCTACAGGTTAACTGGCATGTTATGGGTTCTATCCCCACTCGAGGAAATGAAATATTTAATATTTTTATCTTATCGCTATGGTGTCAAGGCAATGAGCACGGCGTAGAGCTCCGCCACTCAATACGTTACGCCTCCAGAAGTGAGTCGAAAGTGGGGAGCGGAGTGTCTTATCACTATTCTCCCTCTTGCTACCGTGCTATATGCGGGGTAGAACGTGAAGCTGATATCATGTTATTGTTCGAACTAATAACAGAATAATAATAAGTCAGTAAAAAATAACTGAATTTCGTTTGTAATTAGAGAGAGGTGAATGCCACCCGCGGCGGACTGACGACGCGTATCTCCTGCGTTTTCTGAGGTGTCGCAGGTTTATTCCGGCTTTAGCTCACAAACTGGTAGGTTATTTATCTCTTATTTTCACGCTGTATCCCGCATTATATTTAAGAATCCCGCCCTTGAGGCATTGTACCCAACGTACAATGCCTCTAGAATTTGGCGGAAAACGAGGAACAGAAATATCTTAATGGCGAAGAGAGTGTCTTAACACTAGGTACCCCGGTCCCTCTGCCTGCCATGTGCGGGATACAGCGTAACGCTAAATAAATCTAAATCATCACCATACGCACCACACACAATAATTATAACAATCATAAAATTTCCAATTCCATTCACATTTCGTTACAAATACCTTGACATGGAAACGTACCTCTCCAATCTCATGGATATTGTTATTACTGTCATTTTCCCACCAGTCACCATTGAACAAAATTATATGGGATCTTGCATTATAGCGACGTTGATTGTTATGACAGTAGATGGTGGAACTAATTTGCAGTTACCAGCTTTATTTACTCGTAGAATAAACTATCTTAAATATTCTATATTTGTATTCAAATAATAAGTATAGTTTATATGTTATTTCACGATTCCTCAAAGTATTATTAATAAAGTGGAAATCGAACCTACCTCAAATACAAACCAAATACTATATCGTAATTTTTTAAAATAAGTAATTAACCTATTTAATCTGATGACGCCATAAAAACAATAGATTTTACTAGTATGGACGTTAACTGTAGATGGCTGCACAGGTTTACTTTTCCCCCTTTCAGAGAACGTCAGTTCGACCAAAACTCGTCGACCGTACTATAACCGACCGTACTGAATACCAATACGTACCTACCTAGCCTTAGTCTATTTTGCCTATTGTCTATTTCCAGATGGTCCGCTACGAAGATTTTCGTCTTAAAAACATATATTTATATCATTGCAATGCGTTTGATCTACATCGTGTCAAGGGCGTCTATGGGGGAACCTTGCCCGAAAGTCCCGTTAATGGTAGAATTACATTAATGAGATTTGGTAAGTATATTTTATAAACTAAATCAAATTATACAATAGATAGATAATAAATATATTATTTTTATTTTATCGAGAAAGAATCACTATATGTGTATGAATTTAGTTAAAATTCAATAGTTAGAAGTAAATAAAATAATTTTTATCATAATAAGTCTCAAATAAAAGTATACTCAACACGCAATCCCTCCAGAATTCGGCAAAAAGTGGGGAATGAAGCGTTATTAACCCTAGGTAACCATCTGCCTAGCCTGCTGTGAGTGGGATACGGCTTAAAGCTAATTTATCATAATAAGTGAACTTGAAACGACATTTATTTCCACACTCAATTCCATAACTCAAGTCCATCAAAACAATGTTGAGAAAGATAACTTAAAAACTAATATTACCTCAACATTTCAAATATATTAAGAAAAACTTACATGAAGCGAAACTAAATGCTATTTCACAAAGACATTGAAATCTTTAAAAGATTTACATTCTTATTGGTTACTTTACTTTCAAAATCCATTCTGAACAGAGTACCAATTTACATTGCGTAAGTATATTCTTGTAAAAATATTTTAAAATAGAAGACATTACTGTCTGGAGTGACTTTTTGTATTTTGAAAAGAAATTAAAATTTAAATAATAGAAACAAAGATTTAGGTCAAATCCCATAATACATCATTTTAAAGAACAGTTCGTATCTTTCTAGATAAGCAAAGGCTAGCTACATACACGGAGTGTTTATTCACTTTCCGTTTCGTCAATTTAGTGGAGACGGATACCTTATGTATAAACCATTGAAACCTTTTTCTTTTGTATTTGACCTACCATTGTTATACTTCTTCATATTACTTCTTCTTGCTTGTTGCAGAAAATACTAGAAAAATACAAAATTATATAGAAATTGTCTCTACATTTCCAGGTCGATGGGACACCGACACTGTACCGATCGATGACGTAGTGCGATGCGCTCTTCTGATGGATGAAGTAGCAGCAATGCAGCCGAAGTTGCAAATTCTTGGAGTCACCATAATAGTTGATTTAGAGGGACTCAGTATACGACACGTGAGGCAACTTACGCCGACTATAGCATATCAAATAGTTAGTCTTATGGGGGTGAGAATAAAAGTATTTTATAAGCTGAATATCCCAAGCTATAGGGTTATTTTTTTTAAGGACTTTTTTCCTTCCATCATTCGAAATCCGTCATCCGTCATCCAATCGAGTCGTCACCCTCATTGGTCAAACGAGCAATCGATAATGGATACCTTGGTCGTAGACTGACAGATGACTAAATGATAACATATTTATGTCACTGTGAGGCCAGTGGTCGTGCAGGGCACTAGCGTGTGACTGTAAGTACGACAGGTCGTGGGTTCGATTTCTACTGGAGGAAATGAAATATTCATTCTTTTCATTTCTTCCAAAGCGCAAGTTGGCATTGAGTTGAGTTGAGTGGCGTTGAGTTCTACCACTCAATATGCAATGTACACACCAACACTAGGATCACGATCATGATCAGGATCACAAATTTCAACACTAGGATCCCTCCGCCTATCCAACGACATGAGGATTACAACGTAAACGATTGATACGATTTCTTTATTTCATATTTACTATATAAAATATTAAAAAAAACTGTCAAACATATCTTTTTAAAAATAATGATTAAATAAATATTTTGAGTTATACTGTTTCAGGTATCGTTCCCAATTCCGATCCACGCACTCCACATCATCAGATACAACTGGATCCTCAACACCTTCTTCTACGTTTTCAAGCAGTTCATCCCGGCAGCAGCGTGGGAACGGGTGCATTTCCACGGCTACGACATGGAGTCCCTACACAAGCATATTGACCCCGAATACCTACCACCAGAGTACGGGGGAAGGTGTCACCACGTAGTCACTTTTGAAGAATGGGTCAGGAAAGTTGATAGGTATAAGGATGATTTTATGGTGCAGGAGCTTAGAGCGCTCGGTTTCACTGTGAAAACTTAGCTATAGTATACATATATTATGTTTTATAGAAATTTTGTGTTAAATGGTAACAGACCTTTCCAAGAAACATGGAACGTTACTTATGCATTTGTTAAGTACTTATCGTTTCCTTATATGGTGATGTATACAGACAGTGTTAAAATAATTTGTACTTAATAATAATTTATCTAATTTAGCCTTTTGTTAATTTGGAATATAAACTGAAATTTCAATATAAATCCAAAATATTATATTTATCTACTTCAAATTGCATAAAATGCACATAACCTTTCAAGATGTTATAAAAAAGATTTTATATAATTTTTGCTTTAAACAGTTTCGCGCTAAGCTAGAAAAATAATTGTATAACGGGATTTCATAAAGCTCCACGCCTACAGATATGATTTATGACTTCCGTACTTAATCATTTACAGATCTTTGTAATAATATCTAGAGCGTGTAACTCTTGTAACACATTTGAGAAATCTTGTATATAAGTATTCCTTTATTAATTTTTTGCTTTAAAACGGAACTTACAAATAAGGTAATCACAATGGCACAAAAACAGCATCAGCAAATATATATANCATAAATATATATATATAAGAAATAATAAATAAATATAATTATTTGATTTTTTTAATTAAATTTTTCTCCACCAAATTTCTCTGTTTAAATATGTAAACGAAAGTAAATATGGCATTATAACTTGGGTGCATTCGCTAACAAATTAACATGTCAACTGATCGAGCGATCAGTAACAAATGCGCTTGCAAAGAAACCAATAACAGACCGCGTGTTACTGTAATTATTTTTTTGTATGGCTTTTTAAGTTTAGTTTTAGGGTAGGTGATGTATACTTTATATGTATTTTTAAACATTTGTGATAGTAAAATAAGGCAGCTGTAATAAATTTTATTTTTATATATGCGTACTTCGTTTTATTTACAGTTTTGGTTAATCTTATCCTTTAATATTAGACAATTAGTACTTATCCTTTCCTTATAATATAAAAATAATGCAATAAAACTACGTAATAATTAAATACAATTTATAATAATGCGAATAATGACAATATTTTTTATCTTTTTATTTAGTGATTTACATGGGTATTATTTGATTACAATGTCATTCTTTATCATTTTTTGTCAATTAATTATATTCAGTTTTAGAATAAAAAAATATATATTTTACATGAATATACTTATTTTTTGCAAAAATAAATGATGACTAGTTTATTTGTAACCTATATAACTAAACCAGCGGCCTACATTTTTTCAAATATTTATTTCAAATTATTTATAGAGCATTGGCTGCATATTTTAGTATGATCAATAAATCGTAGAAATCTTTCGAGATTTTTTTGGATTTTGTTCGGAAAATTGCGTTATTTAACGCGTTTTTTCCTACGTAAATTCTGATCCCGCGGAAATTCCTGGAAAACTAGTATCCCCACAACCTCTTCGAATTTTCAGTAAAAAACACAAAAAAAATGTTGACAACATTTACATATACTTACAGACAGAAACTTAAATTTAATTTATATGTATAGGTGTATACTAAATATTTAAATGCCCATTTACCTTCTTTGTCTTTGACAAGTAGACAACTATTGATATGTAAAAAAATAGCTCAAATATTGACACACACATACATATAAATAAATACATATATAATATACATATGTATTTAATATTTATATTAATTTTAAAGAATATTATATAACATATAATACTGTGGGGCACATGCTAAAATAATATTAAAAAGAAATAAATAAATAAATTATTATATATATAAAAAAAGAATAAAAAACTACCAAGCAATCATATGCAAATAGGAGATCTTATTAACGTCAAAGTCAAACATTACGCAATACCAACACCGTATCTCACATGACTGTGATGATTCCTCAATAGTTCCTTGTCATCCATATCATCATTAGATAGAACTTCTTCGGTGCTATGCTGTCCTGGTGCAATCGGGGCGAAATAGTCATATGGCCCGCCACTGTCAAGGTAAGTGTCGCCGTCGTAGTTCCGTGGGCCGTTGTCCATGTGTGCCGGCATGTCGGCTGTGCCGTGCAGGAGGAGGGTCACTGGTTTGATTTCACCGTTGTTTGGTTCGATTGTCTGAAAATGAAAACAATAATAACAATAAAAAACAAATATTTTAAGAATATTTATTTATTGAAGATATAAATAAAATGGCAAGATAAGTAAGTATATAAATTAAAAGATTACTTATAAATTCTTTTTATTATTAAACATTATATAATAATATTAACAGTGAAATAATATATTTACCGTATCCTGCACGACGACTGTCCAAACACCATCAGCGCGTTCACCCCAAGTGGCGACAGAGGTCAATGGCCAATTGACAAATCCAGCGTTGGAGGTATCCTTTGGCCTTGCACTCAGTAATTGTACTTTAGTGCCTACAATTAAAATATTAAGCATTAATTAAAATGAGATTATAAAACAAATACAGATAAAATAGCTATAATGATATTATTTTTAGAAGAAACAATTCTATATACCTAATAATAACAAATACCTTCTGGTGAGATCAAATAAATCTCCAAAGCACCACGTCGCGTATATTGCATAGTAACAAGAAGCTGCACATGTTCTATATAATTAATAGCACAATCTTCAACCCTAATTGTTATTTCAACAGAATCCTCTGATGAGAGGGTCATGGTGTCACCTTCACCTGAACTAAAAATACAGAAGTGAGGATAAAAAAACAATAGACACATTTTATATATTTTTTTAATAAATAATAGCTGTAATAAAATTTAAAAAATTGTACTAAAACTTCATATTTCATAAAATGTATGAAAGTTTATGCTTAATAACTATTATGTATGTGTTATTATTATTTAATATTAGTTATTTTTAAAAATACACAAAAATATACAAAAATCTAATAATCTAATAGATAAAACAAAACTTCTTTAATTGAATTAATCATCAATCAATAAAATTCATTCTAAATAAGTCCACATTCATGACTGCTAAAAACTTTTTTTATCAATCAATCTTCCAACGTCCGCAGTCAGTCAATCAGACAATTCTCTCATCTCTCAATAGAATAGAAACAACGGAAACGTTTCTTTTACCAGGGCACCATTACTATCGAGCAGTAATTTTCATCTCCTATCCTTTTCGCACTAACGGCAGTCGTATATACCCATTTCTCTATGTGGTGTATCGAACGTTGGGCTAGCCAAGTTACATTCGAGCGACTGCGGAATACGCTTCGCCCGATTACGCTTGGGTGACCATCGTTTAAACGGCCATTTTTAAAAGCTATTATTTTCTAACCAAATGTATGTATGCAAAGGTCACCTGAAGATGGTCAGTGGTTAATTCGCGATTGACATTGCGAAATCCGAATTCCGTCAGCCGAAACTTAACGAATCTTTGACTGGGAACACATGAGTGTTAAGGAGGTGTTTTCGCTATGTGTCGTGTCTCCTCTATCTACAAACGCTACGGAGCAACGAACTGTCCACCTCGATAGCAAACGAAGCGATCGTGTATTAGGGTAGCATACTCACGGAGAAGCTTCGATTCTACACACGTGTTTATCGGGCACTGTGGTCCAGTTGAGAGCGGCGGCTACAAGGGCACCGGCGTTTAATAGTCCAAAGCCGAAACGAATGTCGAAACGTAGACCAATTCTAAAAATTATAATAATTAATTGATTAAATTAATTATTTATGTAGTCTTAATTACTTTCATGTATTTTAAATTGATCATCGTCATCCTTCCTTTTTTCATCCATTATAAATTTAATTGATCGATAAAAAACCAAACGAAATGGCTTTATTACAATTTTTCTTGTTAATTTTTGTGTTCATGGCTAATCTATTGAATAATTTATAAACAGTACAGTATGATCTTCACCTTCCGCCAAATTTTCGAGACATTGTGTGTTTACCGAGGAGAGTACCGGAATTTAAAACGTGCTTCCTCTTTTTACAGCGCTAAGAAATAAAAAAAAATCTATTCCCCCCGAATAGGAATCGTATCCACATCGGTCGCGTTCAAAATATAACTTTTTACACATTTTACATACCCATTTACTTGCCACCCAGGATTATCTGACAGCGGCGCATATTCTGAAGTCCATACAATCAAATGTTGAACGTCCCGCCATGTTAGATTTGGGCTGAAAAAAAACAAAATAAACTCTGTTCTTTCTTTATGACAAATAATAATAATACTTTATAAAAAAGACAATATAAAGCACGCTTCATTCTTTATAAGAAAAAAAATAATAATTCTTCATAAAAAAAACAATATATAAGCTGGTTTTTTGTCCCTAACCCCGTGTTGCCCCTACGGACATTGCGACAAACAGACCGTACAAGGGAGATTACTAGGACGCTATGAGTATTGAAGAGATCTCTCTTATTGCAATGGTTATTGTTAGCTATACTAGAAACTTCACGCCGCTTTCTTTGAATAATAAATTAGTTTTATTAATATATTTTTTATTTATAAAAATTTTGTTACTATATAGTTATGTCGTTGATTTATGATGTTGTATATAAAAGGTTTTTTTTTTCTACAAAAAATACATTTAGACACTGCTTATTTAATAGTCAACTAAATTATATAAAGGAAAAATATGTTGTATTGAGTAAACAACTAAGAAAAATAATAAACAGTAACTTTTATTATAATATCAAGCATATTAAATTGATACCAACAGAAGCAACAAATAATTTTAGTTGTATATAGATACTTACTTCGCATGTAGAGCCAAAGCGATAATACCGGCGGCCAATGGCGCAGCGGCCGACGTGCCCGTGTGAGCGAGAGTGCACGAATCTTTCGTATCTGTTGTGGCCTGAGGCAAAAACTTATACATATCTCTTTTCTTTATATCATTTATATGGTCTCAAAAAGGAGATAGCTATAGAAAGAGATAGCTTGTGTGTTAGTGGTTACTATTTAATAATAGGACTTACGATTTTTTGATCTTTGTAAGCACCAGAGGAGTATGCTGTGGCCAGGGTGGAGGAGCAGATCTCTCCGTACCAAGGGAACAGGCCCTGCTGGGACGCACTACCGATAGATATTGTGTAAATGCTTGAAGAATACCTATTATTAAATATATATATATATAATCTATGAAAACTTATGTTAAAACAATTATTTGGAATGCCAATTCAATATTTCTAATTCTTACCCATCACAGTTGCAATTATCATTATGGCTGCCGCCATTTCCATTTGCCCATACGTAAATATTACCCTTTCCACCGCGACCCTAAAATATATTTATATATAAGTAAACTTAACAATTTGACTACTGTATTTAAAAATTTATTAGTTCAGTATAGGTAGTAAGGAAAGTACTTTTTCAATTCCTCGTACGAAGGCTTCGTTTGCAAGTCTTCCTGGACCTTCCACAGTCTTTCCGTCGTCACTTGGACCCCATGAAGCACTATAAATATCGACTTTGTCCCAAGCGTAGCCTATAAAAAAAGTTTTTAATATATGCACTACATTTAATAACTTATTAAATAATTACTTTTAAAAGTTTTATTATAAGTTAAAACACACAAAACAAATTAATGAATGTAGGTGATCAGTATTTTTTTTTGTAACTTGTCAATCAATGTTAATCGAAAAAATAATTTTAATAAACTAAATTAAACTATTTAAGGTTTATGTTTTAATTTTAAAAACTAGTTTTACTTTAGGTATATTTAAAAAAAAAAATTAATTAGTGTTTTACGAAATGTTTTGAGGTTACCTAATTAAATATTAAGCTTTTTGTCTAAAATATATCTACCTTCTTACTTTAATATAATGAAAGAAAACTAGATTATATAATTATACTATCATTATGAGGTCCCTTGCCTGTCCTGCAAAATATCAAAAAAATACTAAAAATGTCATATCATTTATGGTTTGGTCAGTTCACTCTCGAGTTATGAAAAAATTCAAACGAACTACTCACAACCAGTGCTCTCCTAGTACCATGAGGAATGTAAAAACCTGTTGCCAATCTTATCAAAAACACTTGTTGCTTCGACGAAGAAAGTTTCCTTTCCTTTGGAACTTCTGTTATGCCAAAAATGCACCGTTTTTTTTACAGGTGGACTTTCAAGGAGTATTGAAATTAATAAATAATTAATTAGTTTTTTAACATAATATAAAATTAATTAGTATTTTTTATTTTCTCAAACCTATACAGAAAAGGAAAAAAGGAAGAAGTGTCATGTCAGTAATAATAAAGTTTGTTTTTTTTTTGCTTCAACAATGTTTTGATGTTACGTCACATTTTAGTCTTGTTACTAGGATTTCATGAACGTTCAGGAGTTTTTCCACAGCTGCATACTGCGTACTAACAACGTGTCACTCTCGCTCCCACAATCATTTCATGTGAATCATTTTTGCAGCGTTTTAATTTTATAATTATCATACTTATTTCTTATTCTTTACTAATTAATATTATTTTTACATAATACTTCCTTTATGTTATTTTAATTAAGTACATCAATTATAATTATTTTTTTCTGCGTATCAAGAATGCGTGTGGGTGTATAAAAAAGGTATCCCAATATGTTTTGTCTCTTTCTACCGCTATTTTTATAATCTATCTGTCCCGTTTTACATAATAAAAACTCCAATATGCGCATGCGAAATGATGATGACACCACAACTTTCAAGATATGACATTTTGAGCTCAACATGGCGATCAAAAGTACTAGGAACACAGAAGTGCGAAGGAGCGCTAAACCTATTGCTTCGCCTTCAATTCGATCCGTAATTCGTCCGTCGAGCATCCGGACTCCGCCCACTTTGGCCCCCCAGGCCACGCCCACGCCGCATTTCCTGTTGTTAGCGGTCATTGCAATCTGTAATCATAACAATTATGATAATAAAGGCATAAAAATGTGAAATATATTAATATACAAGAGATAAAAAGTATGTATTTAATTAAATATTAAAATAATGTACAAGATATACGAATTGTATGTTAAATGATTTATTAAAAACGTAAATATATTAAAGTAACGTTTTTCACCTCTCCAGCGCATCTTGTTCCATGAGAATTGCTATTTTTATCGTCGTATCTGGGGAAGGGATCTGAATCGCCATTATTACAGTCCCAGCTTATTTCAGGATCCTGTAATTTAAATAAAAAACTAAAAATAGTAACATTTTTCATACAAAACTACAAGCTTCTCTAATGTGATAATAGATGGCGTTAGGTTAGACTAACAGCGAAACCCGCTCGAGTATGCCACAATCGTTGCATCGGCCGCGAAGTTACCAGGGCTTTAGTGGGCGTTAGGAGATCTCGTATGTAAACATCGAATTGCAAGAACATTTTATTTGAAGGAACATGCGTTTAATGATTGTTGTTTTTTTTCACTTTTATTAAATAAGAAAGTATTTTTGTTTTTTATTTCTTCTTAGAATAAAATAAGAAGATTATTTATTTAAAGGAGAAAATTCTAACGAGTATTATTATTTATTGCTAATTATTTTTTACAATACATATTTTATTTATATTTATTTATAACAAACAATAAAAAGACGAATCCTGCTTTTATTTAATAGGTATAAAAAAATATATTATCTCTCTCTCTCTCTCTATCTCTCATTTAAGACATGATGTTCTCTTTCTCTTATCAGCCACTTTATCATCAAAACTGGGTGGTGAAAGCCGGCCCTAAATTTTGCTAGTGAATTTTAACTCATGGATAAACTTAATAGTAGATACTAGGAATACATAACAGAGAGGAAGATCCTATCGTAGAAAATAATAATTACTTTACATGACGATGAATCATTTAACTAACTAACTAACAATGACTAAGATATAGAATATAATTATAATCGACTATTTTAATATAACTTTAAAAAGTGAAATTACTTAGAGAACTTTAATTTATTATAAAATACTAGCGGACGCGCACAGCTTAGCCTGCTTATTGCTTAGGGGTGAATTCTAATAAACCAAAAAACACGTGTTCAATGAAATATTTTTAAGAGTCTCAATTTTAAATTTTATAAAAATCGGTGTCGATTTAAAAAAAAACCATACAAACTTTCAACCCCTATTTCACCCCTTTAGAGTTATAATTTTTCAAAATCCCTTCTTAGTGGATGTCCAGATTACGAAAGTAAACATCTTTCCAAATTCCACGTTTCTACGTACAGCGGTTACGGCTGTGCGTGCGTCTTATCTCAGTCAGTGAGGACAAGTCCTTTTTTATATATATATAGATAATATCTCTTTTATAATTTTTATTTCCTTTTTTATAGTTTTTTTATAAAATAAATTAAATTGGTATTTATAAGGAATCTACTAAACAATTCGTCTATGTTTTGCAGAAAAAAGGATTAATTATACGAGTATACCCTACTTCGTTGCAATATTCATTGATAAACAAACAAACTTCTTAATTTAGTTAGTTAGCCTCTATGTTAAGTTTGTTCTTTTTACATTGGAAACCTTTACAGCCATTGTTTAAATCACCAAGGCATCATAACACTCACGTAGTTATCTCGCAAGTCAGTATGGTTGTGCTCTACACCGTCGTCCAGTATAGAGACGCGCACGCCTTCGCCCGTGTAGCCCATCGCGTAGACGGGTAGTACGTTCAGATCCAGACGGGGTAGGGCTGTGTCTGTTCGGGTGTCTTGCTGTAAAATGAAAAGTAAAAAATGTGTATTTAGATCATAATGCTTGCGCTTAACATTTGAATTGTATTTTAAGTATGTTTTCGTGCTTTATTTCATTTAATGTTACATGTTTACATGGAATATTTCCGAAATGATGAATTTTGAAACCCCCCCCACTTCTCCTCCTATTCCTACCCCCATACCTAATGTTAGTCCACAATAAAAAAGTATTATTTTAACTTACATGATATACAGCTCAAAAAGAGGGGTATGTTTTTAGCACGATTGTACCGTGGTTTGTTGTGTTTGCTTTATAATTTAACTTGTTAATAATTATTAGAGATGCACCGAATGGTGATTTGACCGAATACTTAGTTATTTTGTCGCGTGAACAGGTTTTAACATGTATGCCTCCTATCATCGCCGGCTAGATAACGAGCGGGCCGTACCTTACCGCCACCCGAAGCCACGAAATTCCAAAAATTATCCAAATGTACTAGAATCTGCCTATCAACATTGTTGGACCCTCTATTTCGAATGAGATTTTCTGCTCCAGAAAATTGTGAGCTGGAACTATGACAAGCAAGGAAGGACCTCTACAATATGTTACATTTTTTAAAAGGAATCTCATGTGGCGTTCTGGAACTTCCATGTTGTCCTTCCATGTCAATATGACTTGGGCTGGACTTGACTTCAAAAAGGCTCCTTTATCTCCACCTTAAAAGCCGACAAAGCACCTGTAGCTCCTCTGGTGTCATGTGTCCGGACGAGGTCGTGAGAAGCGGTGGTCATTTACCTAGTATCAGGTGACCATACGGGTCACCTGATAGTAGGGTAGTAGGTATTTATTAAATATTAATAGGACAATATGTAGGTTTTTTTTTGATCTACGAGGAGCGTTCAATATATTTTTGGTTGATACCAAATTTGTGATATAAGTCAAATTTTACTCATTTGACTTATAATAATAACTTAAATCTTACATAAGACGTTTTATATTTCATTTCTACTATCGTGCAGCCAAGTCGAACTCGAACCGAATATATTCGGCGCCATAGCCGAATAATTTGGCCAAATACGAATATTGAAAAACATGCGAATACACCGAATACCGAATACCAAACGAATATTCGGCGCATCTCTAATAATTATAAAAGACAAAAAAATATATATTAAACATTGAAATAAAATACCTTAGGTTTTTTTTAATTTTTAAATATTTGGTTCTAAATATCAAAAATTTTGTAACAGTTAAATGACATACCAAATACCACTCGTAGCCCCACAACTCGTCATTGAATATACGATTTTCTCTGTACAACTGCTGTCCAATTGCATCTTCTAAAGCGGTCTCATCTATTCTTTTTACACGATGTAATTTCTTATCGGGATTAACCAATGGATATCGTTTCACGCGATTCTTCACAAAAAGTTGCTCCGCCCATCTTATCTGAATTTAAATATAAAATTGCATTTAAATTTAAATTATAGTTTTATTAAGTAAAGGTTTTAAAAAATTGTCGATAAGTTTTTTCGAGTGTTAAACTAGGTTCCCTCCGTCTACCCACCCTACTTTCCCCTACACCCTATTTCATGGAAACTTCTAGAAAAAGTTTCCATGAAATTTTGGAGGCATTGCGTGTTGTGTGGCGAACTCAGCCGCGCTTTGCATCGTTACCAGAGCGACGAAATGAAAATGTTTTATATATATATATATATATATATAATTTTGGATTCGGACCAAAATCCTGGAGTAAATTCTGGGAAAGATCAAAGTCTCTAAAAGGTAAGTACTACGCTTCTATCCAACCTTCTATCCCAAAGCGACCTTGGTTTTTTTCTCAAAAATTTACTGAACGGAGAATTATATCGACAATTTGTCGCTTGCGTTTTGGGCATGCATGTACGCCTGTTCATCTGGCTAAGATCAGGGTCAGGGATCACTCTCTGTGTGAATGTGGCCTCGACGACGGTTCTCCTTCTCACATCCTTTTCTCTTGTCCTAAATTGACCCGTCCCTTATATGACATCCTTCCTTATAAAGTTCCCCGCCCCCTTAATGTTCAGTGTTTGTTAATGTTTGTGTTTAGTCCGTTATGTAAATTTTTATGTAAATATATTAAGAATAACAAAATTAAACTGTAAACTAACATTTTTGTAAAATAATAGTATAGATTTTAGTTTAGATTTAGATTACTAACCCTCTTGTTTATATATTGTATATATTTTTTTTGTATTGTTATAGGTGAAGGCAGTATTTTAACTGGACCACTCTTAAAAACATGCATTTTTCTGTTGTGTAATATTATTTCTCTTTTTTTACCGTACAACCTCTTTCGTGAGTTCTCCATTCAACGTGACACTGGCGAAGTGATTTTGTGCTCAACTGGCACGCTCGGAACGCCATATTAGAAAGAACAGAACAGAACAGAACAAAATCCTGTCGTTAAACTACTAACACGCTTTTGCTCCTGGGCCACGGGTGGCCTAAAAAGACATTCTATTATAATACATTACACACAAACACATCTAAAACCACTCTAAACAAACAAATACATTTCCTCCTTCCCACACGCAATCAGTCAGGCAGGCAGGTCAAGGTAACAAATACAAAGCAAGTTCAATGACACAAATTCGCATAGGCCGCACACACCACGTGTAATCCAGCTAACAAGTACCAGGGTAGCATATCAGCGAGGCGACTCACCCTCCCGTCCTTGTGCAGCGTGGACGTGTGAGGGGTGCGCCGCTGCTTGCGGCTGTACGCACGGAACGCGTACATGTTGGGGAAGCCCCGTATCTGTGGGTGGATAGATTTTTTATTATTTTTAAGCTGTGATGTGATGATAGGTTTTCTTTGTGGAAATTTATGTAGATATCTTCGTAGAAAGGTGTAGGTAGAAGTTTTTGATAATACTCTAACTGAATTGGGTTAGGTGTCTATTTGAAAAGATGATCACTAAAAGTTAGAGCCTAGCTTGTAGTATGTACTGTTAAATCAATATCAAATCAACTTTACGCTGTATCTCACATTTGTCAGAGTAGGCAAAGGGAACCTAGTGTTAAGACACTACGTTCCCCATTTTTCGCTCATGTACCAATCAATTACTGTAATGTAATAAAGTGTTTTTACTTTATTTCTTTTTTTCACGCGTTATCCCACACGTAGCAAGGTATTTTCGTTTTTTGATTTTCGCCGAACTCTAACTCGTGGCGTCTAACAATGAAGTTGTGAAATATTGGCAATTATCCTGAATTCCCAAATGCAGGAAAATTGTACTAATACATATAAAATTATATTTTCATAAAATGTATATCATATTTGTACAACACATAATGTATAAAATATACAATAAATTTCTAATATAAATAGGTATTACTTGCCTTAAAAAATAAATAAAATGTAAAAATTTAACGATACTCTCAAGCTATTTGCTAAATAAGCTATTATAATAAAAACGGCAATCGAAAGTAAAAAAAATGAATACATGATTAAAAGTATTATGACACAAAATACTATCAAATATTTACAATCCTCTATGATAGCCTAAAATATTATACAGATTAAGGATATTAAACGAAAACGGGATAATCCCACCCCTATCCGCACACTCCTACACATGGCTACGTTCCTGGTGTTTTCTACAGAAAACAATGGATATGGTGTTGCCAGGGCAACCGCTTTTGGGTAAGATCAATCAGATACGAAGCGGGATTTGTTAATGTGAATTAATAAAATATTATAATAATATATATATTATGAAAAACAATTTTTCTAGATGTTGTTGTTGATTGAGATGGGGAACGGAGTGTCTTAACTCTAGGTTCCCTCTGCCTTGTGCGGAATACAGCGCAGCGTGAGGCTTGATATAGCTGGTTTTTTTTGGGTACGTATTTTTCAAATTAAACCGTTTGATACCCATATCAGTCATTTTTGATTAACAAAAATATTAGCCAAAATCAATATTAGGGGCATTACAAGCACTCTTAAATCGTTAAGTTACATAGAAATGTCAGTAGTGTCAGTCTTACAGGAATGAAGCTACCACCGGCTGGGAAGGCAGTTCTGCTGAAAAGAGCCGGCAAGAAACTCAACAGTAGTTTATTTTTAAATATAAATTTCAATAGATGTACTTAGATATAATTTCATTGCCCTCATAACTAAAGTCGTAACCAAATTTCAGTCCAATTAAGGAACAGGGAAATGGATCAAATAGAACTTGCAAGATTTTGCATACACTAAAACACGTTGACATCGCGTGAAGTAAAACTTCTGTAAACAAATTGATATAAAATCCACGGGGGACCGTTCAGGCGGGGTTGGTTACGAAGTATGGCGGTAAAACAATAATAATAATAAAAAATCAATATGTTCTCTCAAAACCACAATATAATTATGTTAAAAAAATACCTGTCGAATTAAGCTGTTCAGTATTTTTAAAAAGTACTACAAGTATTCATTCATTTGTCAATTTATTCGTTATAGTAAAATAAAACAATGTATTTTATCAATATACTCGTATATATAAGAAAAAAGAAAATATTATAAAAAAAGACCAAGAAAACTTAACACTGAAAAAAAAATCGATTCCACTCATAAATCTATCGAAATAATGAATCAATCATTCGATATCTCAACACACAAAAAACTTCATATCAACCCGTCAGTAAGTAGCATTTGATGTCACTCGTCTGTCACATTATGAAAATGGATGTCGTCATATGACGTCCCCGACACACGCTAGTACCAGGGCCGCATGAGTTGTGAACAGGTGTGTTACACATGTCGCATATAGCATATGGGCGTGGGCGTGTACAGTGTAGTGATGTGATACGTTATCTTTGTTTACTTTTAACACATGTTGAATGTTCTGTTCGTGTTGTGAAACTTGAAAATTATTAGTGAAGTTCACGTTATGTCCCGCATTTACGCACAGGGCAGAGGAAACCTGGTAACCTAGTGCCAAGACACTCTCTTTCTGTAAATACATTTATGGTCTGCACTTTTGAAAGTGTTGTGTCTTGAGTGGCTGAACTCAACGCCGCAGTTCGCCACGCCACTAGGACAAGGACAGAAAAAAACCGCAGGTGGAAGTCGAACCCACATCCTGTCACGTTTACAATCACACGCTTGTGCCCCCGTGTCACGCTCACGACTGGACTCAATTAATTAATTATTTACTATTTCTGAATGATCTATCTAGATTTAAAATATTATACAGGGTTGAAGAGGCAGCGCTTCTTTTACTGAAACTGCTTATAGGATAAAATATTTCAAATCCAGAATTAAAAAAAATAATCAAGGTACCTCAACAGTTTGGACGTAGGATTTTTTTTCATTTCACGATTTTTATCCCATACCTGTATTTTGTGTGACGCACACATAAGTTCACGACATTGCCGCTTTGACAGGTAAGTGTGTGCGTGCCTATGTTATACTTTACAAACGGCGTTTTATTTTAAAACGATAATTTGATTATTTATTCTGTTTGAAAAAATAACTTTTTCATTTTTGGGATTTTTTTTTCTGAATACTATTAGGCTTTTATAGAGTACTTAAAACTATGGTTTCATTTAAAGTGGTGCTGACAATTCCACCCTGTATATAGATTTAGAATATAGATTATAAAATATTATAATACTACATCTGCGATTCTTTTAGTTAGGTACAATTGTATAGGTATTGTTGGATCAAGATATTAATATTTTTTGTAATAAAACTTACTCAATTCAAGTTTCTTTCATCTGTGGTTCTTTTATGTGCTATGTATGTATTTTGAATATTATTTTTTTGTTATAGCTATTTGAGAAAAAATATAAAGATAACTTAAAATTAAAAGCTCTCTCTAAAGATACTAGAATAATTTATTCACACGTAAGAAATGTTCATTATTTTTAATTAATTCTACTAATAAAAACTAAACGGACCAAAATTCAGAAATAAAATTTTATGATTTATAATAATTATTATAAAAAATCATAAAAACACAATAAATATATCACTAAATATTACAAGCAACCATAAACCACATGTTCAATCTCCACATAAATAAAACTCGATCAACCAGATCGAACCACACCCCAACCACACGTGCACACTACCACGTGTGAACGTGTCACGTCACAGTCATGTGAGTTTCACAGTCACGTATGTACCAGGGTAGCATTTGTGGTGAGGAGGTTGGTACATACGCACACGTACGTGTGTATGGGGTGTGGTAGGGGTTAGGGAGCGATCGATGGGGTTGTATAATGTGGTGCATGTTTGAATGTAAATGTTCTTGGTATTAGTTTTGTCATGGGTTTTATGAAAGGTAGAGAACGTTGGTATAAAAATGGTGTATTTTTTGTGTTATTTTTTGCGAAAAAAAGTTTCAATGCATAGGTAATATAATTAATTATTAGTTACAGAAACATGAGAGAATTAACTATTTGGATAATTAATCAAAAAATATCGTACAGCAATCGTATAAACATTTTAATTTTCAATTGGACTGTGAATAAAGCTATTTATTGAACCTCTTTGTTTAATGTTTCCGTTTCAGGAATTTTCCCGCTCTGGTTACAAGAGAAAGAGCCGGCTTAGAGTCCGGACTCTAATGTTAAGATATTGAAAAAACGTTAAGACATTGCGTCTTCAGTGATTGCCTACCCAGCTAAAAGTAGGATACACCGTTAAAAAAACCAAGTGTCGGTTGTCAGTTTTTATCTTGAACTGGTACACTTATAAGTGGAAATATATTTTTACGTGTTATTTCTTATTATTTCAGTTGTTATACAAATACTGGTATAATACAAAATTCTACTGTCGATAATAGGAAATATAATAGGAAAACGGCGACGAATAATTTAAAAGTTAAAGACCCATTTTCATACTGATAATTTTTTTCATTCGATTATTTAATGAGTTTAGTTATGAAGTAGAGCAAAATATTCATTTAAGTTTTGACCAATAAAATTATAAATTCATTGGTAAAATATGCTAGTCTTCCTACTCTGGTGACGAGGCAAAGCGCGGCTTGAGTTCCGCCTCTCAACACCCTCCAAAATTCAGCGGAAAGTAGGGCGGGCATTGAAGTATCCTAATGCGAACGGAGTGTCTTAAATCTAGGTTCCCAAGTTCCCTCCGCGATCTGTCTACCCTGATATGTGCGGGATACAGCGTGAAGCTAAAGAAAAACTAGCATAAAAATAAGGTAAAGTCAAACCGTATCAGATTATACAAGTTACAACTAAGTCCACCCCGACTTATGATGCCCTGTTACCGGGTGAAATTTTTCTTGAAAATATGTAAACGGATAAATTCTGTTAACCTAGTAAGTAGTATTTACAATGTAAGAAGAACGAGCGCTGATTGTGTATGATTTATAACAGTGAAAGAATGCTTTGACGATAAATATTTATCATTTCATATTGAGGCCGTAGCTACTAGTGGCGTAGTGGCACATCGTGCGAGTGTAAATGGGACGGTCGTGGTGGGTTCGATTCTTACTCGGTCGAATTAGTTATTTTCACTTACTCGCTGTAGTAATAATATAAAGCGCTGTGTTGAGTTTGTCAAAAACTTAATCCGCAATGTCTTTGAAATTTCACATGTCTGATTTATCAGTGCTTTGGTACTTAGATACTTTAAATTAATTTTATTATAATAGGTTTTTTTAGCTTCAAGCTGTATCCCACACACAGCAGAGTAGTTCCTAGTAACAGTAGGCAGAGGGTACCTGGGAATCTCGCGTTAAGTCATTTCCTTTATGGATTTTCCTTCCTAGATTTTCTTTATGGATAGATTAATTGCTTACTTATTTTGATAATAATTGTAATTATTATCTGGCTAAATTTTAATATTAAGTGAGACAATTCAATATAATAAACGATATACTCAAAACAAAATATTAATTAAATAAAATAACCATGCCTTTACAAACACCCAACCAACTCATATAATAAATAACTAACACATGTTGTAACAACAGCTCCATATTTTTTATGAATGAACCAAATCTAATTCGGGATCATTGACGAAAATAAACAAGCCACGCCCCTTTCACGTTACACCACTGTAACGCTGAAATAGTTCTCCTCTATCATTATGCTAGCCTAGTACTAGCGACGCTGAAACTACGGTTAGCGTCGCCTGAAATTTATTTCAGCGGCATTGGAAAACGGTTTTCACTGGTGACGTCACAATGTTGTAATAGTTAGAGCGCCATCTAGTTAAGTATGTTCGAACTTTTGGGTACGCTGTAAACTTTATAAGATATTTATCACGTCAATATCAGGTTCACGCTGTTATCCCGCATACAGCAGGGTAGGCAAGCGGAACTCAACGCCGGGATATGCCTAAATGCCAATTAAATTAATTACTCATTTCATCATGTCAATTAATTATTACTCATTTCATCATGTCAATGATTATTATAAGTATGTATATTATTTTCTTTTTTTTATATGGCTTACATTAAACATATATATTACAAAAAACTAAGTAATAAATGTAACCTACATATTGTAAAAATGTCAGGTGCTAACTAAGTATAATAAAATACTTAATGACCACAATTTATTGTTCCTCTTTTACATATACACACTTCTAACACTGTTTCTATATAACACTTTACACTTATACACGTTTTAAAACGCATAGTTCCAACAATGACACTGATTTTAAATACTTGAACACTGTCACAATTTTACACCTTACGGGAGGCAGAATAACGACGTACTGACCCAATACATCAAAAACGTCACTTTTTATAGCCGGTCCCTTCCTCTTTTATAAATAATTATGTGGGTATTATTATTATTTTATTTTCTGTAAAATACCCTCGTACTGACAATTGTCTTACAGTTCGGCCGTCCTGCACCGAAACACGACCTCGTGTTTCCAAAAAAAAAAAAACAGAGCTGAAAGAATAACTATGGTTCATAACTTTTACCGACTAATACAATTGACTCTAATAATGTCTCTTACAAAAATGATTTACAGCTTTTACAAACAATATTTAAAGGCAATCTGCCATGCTAACTAGGGCCAATTTTTACTCATGTAATCTGGCTCAATTTGCCCACCTGAACCTAGAGCAATCTGCCAACCTTAACCTGTGGCAATCTGCTCACTTTAACCTGCGGCAATCTGCTCACTTTAACCTGCGGCAATCTGCCTACTTGAACTTGCGACAACCTGCCCATTTTAAACTGTGGCAATCTGCCCATTTTAAGCTGCGGCAATCTGCCCATTTCAATGTGTGGCAATCTGCCCACCTAAATCTGTGAAAATCTACTCACCTTAACCTGCGGCAATCTGCCCATTTTAAACTGTGGCAATCTGCTCATTTTAAGCTGCGGCAATCTGCCAACCTAAATCTGCATAAATCTACTCACCTTAACCTGCGAAAATCTGTTCACTTTAATCTGCGGCAATCTGCCCACTTTAAATTGCGGCAATCTGCCCATTTTAAACTGCGGGAATCTGCCCATTTTACGCTGCGGCAATCTGCTTCTTTTAATCTGTGGCAATCTGCCCACCTAAATCTGCGAAAATGTACTCACCTTACCTGCGAAAATCTGTTCACCTTAACCTGCGGCAATCTGCCAACCTGAACCTGTGGCAATCTGTCCCTCCTCACTGTGC
>JAAIXI010000256.1:105094-267263 GCA_013403645.1 Heliconius nattereri
TATAGCGACTTCTTTGACTTTGAATCTTAATATCTTATTAGAATTTTGTTACCATATTGTGCCGCTTCTGCACTTCTACTTGAGGATTACTGTTACTATTAATAAAATGCTCGTACCTTCATAACGATGCTTACTTCAAGGAAGACGATTTTAATTGTCTTCTTTAGAAGAGCCATCTGCACGGCTGTCACGCTAGCGGCAAACATACTGTTCACGCTTCGGCTTATAAACATGGTCACTGTTGCTTTGTTGAACACGGGCACGCCTGCTACCACGCACCTACGCCTGCTGAGACGTCCCTGTTCTTCACGTTCACGTCTGCTGCGATTTCGACTGTACCTTCTGCTACTTGGATGGCGACCATAACTATGCTTTTGACTACAACTTCGGTTATTACGGTTGCTGTGATCGCTTCCGCTGATTATCTCTGCGTCTAATCTTCTGTCTATGATCACCGTTGCAGACGTACCGTGTTGGTCGTCGTGCGCCGGTCGGTCTGCTTTGGGCGTAGTAACAACACCAGTTATCTTTAGGTGTTGGATCCCACTTCTGACATTTGTAAAAATGTCAGGTGCTAAGTATAATAAAATACTTAATGACCACAATTTATTGTTCCTCTTTTACATATACACACTTCTAACACTGTTTCTATATAACACTTTACACTTATACACGTTTTAAAACGCATAGTTCCAACAATGACACTGATTTTAAACACTTGAACACTGTCACAACTTTACACCTTACGACAGGCAGAATAACGACGTACTGACTCAATCCATCAAAAACGTCACTTTTTATAGCCGGTCCCTTCCTCTTTTATAAATAATTATGTGGGTATTATTATTTTATTTTCTGTAAAATATCCTCGTACTGACAATTGTCTTACAATATTTTTAAGCAAAAGTCATGCCTGGAGCGATATTCCCGATTTGTTACAAGTAGGTATTAGGGTTTCAAGTCCAGTGCATTTCATAATATTAATTGAAAGAGTACCTTTTACAAATATTTGCAGATATTGAAGCAGAAATGTTTAGACAGGCAGCAATAAAAATAATATTTTAAAAAAGAATTTACGTTTAAACAATAGTTACAACCCACTGATCGTCCATTGAACTCTTTCAGTGACGTAAATCTAATTATAAGTTAAAATAAGAGCATTTCGCTTTCAGACACCACGTGGGCGCGCGTCCACTTCAATTTACACCGGTTAAACTGTTTAAAAGTTCTAAGTATATGTGACTATAACTAAATTATACGATACTATTCTTAGGATTTATTTCCTTGATACATTCTTTAGGTTAAAATTGATATATTTTTCACTCTTATATACACGCTTAATACAATATTTTAAAGCACAATTTAACATCTGAAAATATAGTTTCTAAATTTTTTTTCATATATTGCTAAGAATTATCGTCTGGCAAGAGAGAATGCTATTTATTAAATATTTCAATTAAAAGATGTTTAAAAAATTTATATTATTAAGATTTCAACTTACTCCAACTCCAACCGGATAATTTGCTATATAATATACAAATGAAAAATATAAAAGATTAAATTTAAAAACTCCATGTATACCATGATGTCCTGGTACAATTGTTACTGGGAAAAAATCATTCGGATCCGTTGTGGTTTGCGGTTTAGCCACCCCTCACCCTCAACCCGGCTTAGGGCAAACAATGAAAAACAACGCGCTTCTCATTGTATTCATACTATAATTATATTAAAATAACTTAGGTAGAATTTATTTGAAAAATCTAGATTTTTATTAATTAAATAAATATTGTTTATTTAATTTAGTTAAGTTTATTTTTTTTAAATACTTTGATTTGTATGTATGTATGTCGTTTAAAAACATTTAAGCAGCCACGTAGAGCTTGCAAATTTTTCAGAAACAGTCTAATAGGGCTCACACGTCATGTCATGGAGGTTCGAAAACAAAAAAAATAAAAACATTTCCAAAACAAACCGTTAATCAAGTATAATAAATAATTAATTAATATTATATTCAGCTTTATCTTTCCAATACATACAAAAAGAAAAACAAAACCGAATTCACTTAAAAAATAGCCGTTTCCATTTTTCCAAAATAAACTGATAAATATCGGTCACTGTAGCGCAGCGGCACAAAGATGTGACTAACGCGACGGTAGTGGGTTTGATTCCCACTAGACGGAATGAATTATTATTTATTCATATTTTCATATGTTCGCTCTGACAACAAGGCAAAAAAGCCCGGCGTTAAGATTCGCCACGCAATGCCAAAAAATCGACAGAAAGTGGGGAATGGAGCGTCTTAACGTTGGGTTCCCCTTTGCCTACCCTGCAGTGTGAAGCCGATAAACTAAAGAATATTACAAAACATAAATATAACAAAACAAATAAATATTTAGAAGTATTTTAATATAAATACAAAAAAATATCCCAGAACCAGACGCTACGTAGAGAGAAGGCCACACCTGATTGGCAGATCGAATTGAAACAAATCGTCAGTCTAACAGAGCATTTGTCACAATTACCACGTTTGTCGACTGAAACATAATTGCTAACTGAAGGATATTAGAAGGCCTAAAGCAAATAATGCTTAAGGTATTCTAAATATAGACTAAAAGAATAATATGGCGCAAAGGCATAAACGAGTGACTATAGAGGCGTCAGCGGGTCAATTATTATTATTATTAAATAATAATACAATATTATATAATTTCACTTATTTATTTATTGAGTCCTGGTAAAAAATACGGCATTTTTGTTTTTCATCATCATCATCATCATCATAATCAACAGCCATCTTTTGTCCACTGCTGGACATAGGCCTTCCCCAATTCTCGCCACGACACTCGATCCTCAGCTTTTCGGACCCATCCGCTTCCCGCCAACCTCTTTATGTCGTCGTCCCACCGGTCGTTTTGTACGGGATCTGCACCCTAAGACACGTCTGCTCCAGCGGCCGTCGGCTCTACGACAGATATGCCCCGCCCATTGCCACTTCAGCTCACCAATTCTTTGAGCTATGTCGGTAACTCTGGTTCTCCTCCGGATTTCCTCATTTCGGATTCTATCCTTCTTTTTGTTTTTACTTAACATCTATTATTATTTCTTAATTACCCTCTCTAACCGCGAGTGTGGGGAACGGCGTTTCTTAACACTATTTTCCAGCCCTGCTTTGGGGAAAAACTGGAAACGTGATGCTGCTAAACTATCATTGAATTCTATAAAATAGAAAGTGAAGTAGTAGCACTATGTTCTATCTTCTCTAGTTACTGTGAAAAATGCTTTTTTTCATCTTTAATGTAAAAAGTAATCATATTTATGATCTACATCATTTAATTTTGAATTTACATAATAGGTTTTTCTATCTCGGTCAGCAGCGTTGAAATTTATTTATTTACCTAATTACTAGTTATGATCAAGTTATTTATGTTAGTAATATAAAAAATATTTAATATTTAAAAAAAAATGTTACTATTTTCATTTTTTATTTTTTTCAAAAGAAGAAATACAATATTTATTTAAGGAAATAAAATATTTATTCTCGTTCTTTTGCTCTAGCACCAAGGCCCTGTGTTGAGTTCCTCTCAACACACATTGCCTCCAGAATACAGCGTAAAGTGGGGAATGGAGTCTCTGAACATTAGGTTCCCTCTGCTTATCCTGATGTGTGGCGTGATGCTGATTTTTTTCATACCTTATGGCCAAAATGTGGAGAAAAGTGTGCCCTTTCACACACGGGAGGTTAAAGAAAAAAAAAAATTAAATCATTGACGCCATTAATAAATTTATAATAAATTACTCAATCTAGAGTAGAATCAATTAGATTAAGAGGGGAAAAAAGGTAGAGCTATATGAATTTAGATATAACAAGGACGCAATATCGCACTCGAGAGCCACTCGAGATACCAACGGCGTCACTTTGATTTCATTATCAATAAACGCATACGTAGGTGTTTTACACCAGTCCATATTTTGGCTGTAATCTATTGATTTATATTGCAAATGAACTAACTACCTTTTTTCTATATTTAGGTAAATTAAAACGAAACTTTTAAGATATCATATATTATAAGAAATCATATGTTTTATTCTTATTAATAGCTTCACGCTGTACTCCGTATACCTACCTATAGCAGGGTAGGCAGAGGCAAGACACTCCGTTATTTGCACAATGCCCAATTTTCGAGACATTGCATGTTCAGTGGCGAAAAAAGAGGCTTTTAGTTTTGCCGTGAAACTTTTTCTAGTTGCCAGAGTGGGAAAATGAAAATATAAAACGTTTCTAGTTTTGTGGTTATGGAACCTAATGTAGGAAAAATGGTATCTATTTTTAGTTACAACAAGGATATATAATTGTTAATATTTTTTATTCAGATATTATACTTAAATACATACATATCTGACGATTCACCAACAAATACAAAATTAAAAATGGCCGAAGTCCTTTCACAAGCTTTTAATTATATAAAAGAAAGCTCTCTATTAAAAATTTAACGATGCATCAAACTAAATTATTTATCAAAGTTAATTTAATTGTTCTCATTGTCCTGTAATCCAATCAGTGTTTTAATTAAATGAAATGTAAAACAGACAAAATTTATTGAAACAAATTACATGAGGTCCGCGCTCCTAATTAAAGTGCCTTGATTGAAGTATTAAGGGATTTAGTATGGGTGCGTTGAAAATAATCATTTATGTCAATAGAATAATAAAAATATGTTTTTGTTTTTATGGATACAGCGTAAAGCGTGTTGAGTGGTGAAATTCAACGATCAGAACAAAGGCAAGAAAATGTTAAATATTTAATTCCCCTTAGTGGGAATCAAACCACCGTCACTTTTCAGAGTTGCACGCTTGCACTAGTTAGCCATACTAAATATAGTTAAGGAAAAAAAATAAATTGAAACAAAGTATAAAGTTGAATCCTAGTGCCTTAGCACTATGCCTCTGCTTGGATGGAATTTAGAGAATGGAGTGAATGTGCACTACATTTTTCTCCGCTTGTTCAACGTAAATAAATAAATAAAGTAATATTTATATAGAATATTACATAGATTAATATAATATCTACACAAGACCTTCTGAAGTTCCGGGGCTAGACTACCTAAGTAGCAATACCACAATATATTAATTACTGAGATAATCAGGCTTAATGGAAATGTATGTGTAAAGCCGCAAGGAATAGGTAGTCACTTGTTCAGCTTCAGTTCCTATAAAGTGAAAACCCCCTGAAATATATATAAAATTCTGAGTTATTTTGCAAAGTTTTTCTGGTAAAAAAGGTAGACTGAGGATATCTGGGAGCCTAGTATTAAGACACTCCGTTCCCTTTAAGGCACTTTCGTTCTCTACTTTACATTGATTTCTGAAGGTGTTTCGAGTGTTGAGTGGCGGAACCCAACGTTTTGCTCTACCATACATTTACATTACATATGCTTAATGAAAATTAAATCTAAGCTGTCCTTATCTTCACATTTAACTACTTTTGTTGTTTTGGCATTTAATTTTTACATGCCATTAAAATCCCTGTCACAATAATGGCAATGCAACTATTTACAAACTATTTTTTATTTTACTTTTATTTAAGTTTCAAGTAGCTTCGTTCTCACTAACCACCCCGCTACGGATACAGCGTAATGTTAGCTTAGTATAGATAATATTGAAGAATATTTTTTTAAGAAATCACTAAAAATAATATTATTTTAGTTTTGACATCTTTGCCCAAATTTTTTTAGCTTCTCGTTGTATCCCGCGCAAAGTAGGGTCTGTCTTGTGTAAAGACACTCCGTTCTTTTGAAAACACTACCGTTTCCCATTTGCCGCCGAATTCTAGAAGCATTGCGCATTAAGAAGCGGAACTCAACCAATTATTAACACAAGAATTATAAAATTTTACCTAAAAAGTATAGGTGAAAGTTACACAAAAGAGATTATGGGATAGCGCTATGGGATCACAACGTGTTACGTGAAGTTTCAGCGGGCTTATCCAATATATTTGTAGTGATTAACGCATAATAATTTATTATCCACATGTACGTTAAACTCGTATGTTTAATTCAAAAAACTATGTATCTTAATTAGACTTATTTAGAATACTTGTCAAATGTTATTCGTTTTAAAAAAATAATAAATAACATAGCTTAAGGTATATGCTTATTATTTTAATTTCTATAACAAATTTTGTGTAAATTACTTACCGGCCCTCCATACTCGTATCCTAGCTCCAACGCGACGAGCTCAGCCACTTCTTCACCACCTTCTACTTCTACTGTCCATTCATCGATAAAGAACTTCGAGTTTTCTCTACCATTATGTAAACTATAATATGCTTTAGTAAGATAAACATTCAAAAACAATAAAATAGCAATAATAATTAATAAATTGTGTTGGAACATATTGGAGTTATTATTTTCTTTAAATATTTTTCTTTTTTTATAATAACTTTAGTATTTTGTTCATGAAATAAAAATATATTATTTGTTTCATGTAAAAAGCTAAACTTGGCCCGTAATGTCTTTTCAATGGACACGATGCGACGCGGTCAAGCGAAGCGTATGAATGAACGTTTACGTTAACAATGAAGACTGAACTTAGGTACTAAGGTTTTTTTATTCCTTAAAATATTTCTATTTAAATATATATATTTTATATTTTTTAATATCTTCGCAACAGTTGGGATATTTATTTTAACACTTGATAAATAATCTTGAAATACAAGTAAATAAAATATGAAAAGCCGTAGTGACATAGGGGCACAAGGGGGGACTGTAACGCAACGGTTGTGAGTTTAATCCCCACTTAAGGAAACGAAATAATTACTTAAATTTATATTTCCCGCCTCAATCTAGTTTTGTAAAGGTAAAATAGTGATGATAGATAGTAAAACACTGAACGGATCTAGACGCGTCATTTATAATGCTCTTCCAAATATAAATTGAATTTTTTACAGGATTACTAGTCCTTTACTTAGTAATACAGACTGCCAAGATATTTTTTTTTACCATTTTGAACCCTCAACTAATATAATTTTGATGACATATATGTAGACTATTTAGTAGGGTACACACGGAATTTATCTAAGGATAAGTTTCAATATACTAAATTTAAATTATAATCCAATTAATAATACTTTGAACTTATAGCGATTTTTAATTCAATGCTCAGTGGACTTCTTCAAATAAATATGACACCATTATTATATACACTTATATATTCAATTAAATTTTAAATATTTTATTACGCCATCTACTGTAGTAAAGCGAAAGCTCTCGATGCAAGCTCTTTACATAGTTTCGTATAGCAGTGAACTAAAAAATGAATAGAGGGTGCTATACTATATAAATTTTTATTATGTTTTCATTTATTTAAATGAAATGTCATATCAGCTTCTTCAAAGATGCAGTTGTTACTTTTTATAACAAAATTTACTAAAACTTATTTGTGTTTCTTTGATTTTCTACTACATATTTTTTAAATTCCTTACTGTCAATACGTAGGTTAGAGCTTGTTTTATAACTATTTTTTTTAAAATACTTCTTATAATACTATAGGTGCCTAGATTTTTTTAACTGTATCCTACAAGAACCTCCGTTTCTATTAAGACACTTCCATTTCCCACGTTCCGCCGAATTCTCGAGGCAGTAGGTGTTGAGTGACGGAACTCGACCTCGATTTGCCTTTGCCACGAGAAGAGCGATTTAATAGGAATATTAAATATTTCAATACCTACCTCGTGTGGAAATCAACCCGCAACCTGTAGCGCTTGCAGTCACACGCATATCCTCCAGCCCCACAAATCATAATTTATGTAATATGTTAGTTTTTTTGCGCAAGGTAGGCATGTCAAAGACTTTGTCAAAACAAAACGTGATGCACCTATAGAGTTGCAAAACTCAACGTCACGTATTTATTAGTAAAGGTGGAAAAGGAAAATATAATAATTAACTAATAAGACATTGCTCTACGTAGAAATCAAACCCACAATCGCCTTTAGATATTTCTAAACGTTGACATAAAATGTGCCTATATTTTAATCTAAATGTCGAAAAGCTCTTCGAATCTTATGCATGTTTCGTAATTCGAAGTAACTGTATGATTCATTACAATTAATTAATAAATTGGGGCACATTTAAGACAACGATAGATATATCCATGCCAGTATCATATCACGTCTGTTCTTAAAGCCTACTAGGTACCTACTAATTTAGTTCTTATAATAAGGGCAGCTAGGACCGAAACACGGCTTCGCCCCCTTAAAAAAGACGGCGTAACTCAACGTCGCGCTTTGCCTCGACACTCGAGCGATGAAATTAACACATTAAATATTTCACTTCCTCGAGTAAAACATTTGTAAAACTCTTGGTCTTTCCGTGTGGGAATTATCACAATCTTAGTCTAAAGCTTTTTTAAGCCAGACCAGATAGAACTCCAAACGCTACGGTCTCTGCATACCTCTTTCGCCTCGTCCACTGTCATCATCATCATACATATCTTATGGTTTTTACGTGACCTTACCCAGTATCATAAATACTGTGTTTTCGAAGGTCAACTGATTTCATAAATTAAAATAATACTAAATGGAAATTTGGTTAATGCAGGTATGTATAATGTATAATTTTAGAAAAACACATATTATTCATCAAGAAGTAGGAAGATATGTAGATAGAAGCATTGCAGCACTCAGTATGTCAGTGGAGCGGAGAGCGGCCGTGAGCGCTGAGCGCGCATCTATCAAGTGTAAACAAACCATCTTATACGCTTCGGTGGCCATGACACTATTTATATTTGGGAAATTTAGATTTTTCCATTCGTAAAGGACTTTATTCTTATTTTCTATAACGTTTAGTTACATTAGTTGACATAATAAGTTTTTCTAAGAAAAGACTATTTAAAATCGTCTAATATCAATTGGACGCAAACTTGTTTTCTTTTCGAAGGCGATTTAAAATTTATTACTTGTTTTTTTTTTTGCTGATGCTATTTTTGGCTGTGATGCTTACTGAGTGACAAATAACAATCTGTTTGTTATTTCAATTACACTTATTTGTAAGTTCAGTTTAACAGTAGACGATCTGTACATAAAACTTTATATTACTAAGGAGTTTCTGAAAATAATGAGTTGACAACCTCGAATTTTTGCCAGCCAGTTTTGTCAAAATTTTTAATTTCTTGTAGATATATATTTTTAATTGCAATTTACATATTTTTTTGCTGTGGAAATTGATCAACCAGTATAATTAACTGATTTGGATCTTATACATACATATTTCGTCGACAGCAAAATATAAAAACACCAAAAGCATAAATCTTTACTTTATTTATTACATTTTATATTAACACATAAATATATCAACTGTTCATGTGTCTGATATGAATAATTTGATACTTCCGTGCGTTTATTCGTCCTCCCGTAAAATAATTTATGGCTGCACTAAAAAAAATACACACAAAATGGTCCGCGGCCAACGTTACAGACTACAGTATACGCGCTGGAGTTTATTTCGGGACCAATGCTAGGCGAACGCTATGATACTCAAACTTTTTAAATAAAAAGTAATCTATCTTAAAGACTGATTTTAATCATATACGAGTTAAGACTCTATTTAACTCTACTTAAAATTTATATAGATTTACTATTTAATTTTAGCTCTTAGTTACTATTTTCTTTAAACAAATTGCAATTAACAATTTAAGATTTTAGAAGAATTCAGTGGTGTTATTGCGAAAAATAATAAAGAAATATTTATTTTATCACAAATAAGCAATAAGTCATTGTGTTTAAATGTAGTTATTTATTATTTATTTATGTACAATGTAATATATAGAACGTATTAAAATGTCAGCCTATTTAACATGGCTCTTATAAGGATGCTATTTAAACTTTTAAACGATGCACTAAGATGCGTGAATGCAATTTAAATGAAAAGTAGTGTATGTAATAGTAATGACACAATGAGTTCATTTATAATACTAATCTTAATTAATCTGCAAAGTATAGACTCAAGAAACTATTTATAATGATGAGTCACGATGTACTCTATAGGATGTTACATATCAGGAGGAGATTTTAAGCAATCAGCCTTTATATCGAAATAAGAATTTGCAATTACAACCTCTAAAGAAATCGATATTTTTCTAGATACAATTCCAGCAATTCTATAAAAGATATGAAATATCGTCATTGATATATTAATTTAAATGTTATGTTAACAAATTAAAAACAAGAAATATCTTAAAACCACATTAGCACCAATTTTAATTGTATTTCGTATAATCTCGTAAAGAAAAACAAATGACAATTTTAAAGGGCAAACCATTATCAAAGGGACGAAACGATAAGCCCACACGCATTTTGCATGCATTTTTGATATACGCCTATATAATATATAACTATATATAAAATATAGTTTGGGTGTTTGTGCTTAAACGCATAGCTGTGCCGCAGTCACGATGCGCGTGTCGGTCGGTGCGGCGTGCGCGCTCCTGCTCACTCCTGTCTCCCTGGTACTCTGCCAGGGTTCGGGGTACTTCGCCGAGGATGGTTACCGTGACGACGCCATTGACGTGTGAGTTCACTTTGTTTTGAGTGACAGTGATGTGACAGTGTTTTTTTTTATTTTTTATAGGTGATTAAGTATGATGGTGAATTTTGAGTAAATTGTTTTTTATTATTTTGCAAATATGAGGTATTTGCTTTCTATTTAATTCTTAAAAAATGTTACCTAATTTTAAAATAGTGTGAAGAAGAGAACTCTAAAGGGTTCTCTGAAGAGTTTGAGTATAAATTAAATTAAATTTATACTCAAACTCTACAGAGTAAGTACATCCTATAGGTTTTTGTAAATGAATCTTTTAGAGCTAGAGCATTCTACACTATTTAAGCAATTATTATAACTTTGAATTCGTAAGGATTTTAATAATTGATATAAATATGTGTTGTGTGATATATGCTGGATTTTGCAAAAGAAAATACTTATCAACTATGTGAGTGAACCAATACACAAAATTCAAGACGTTGGACATAGGTTCATCAGTTTACAATAATGTTCTCAAATTTTGTCATGCCTAGCAATATTCTCAAGAATATAAGTTAATAATAAGAAATAAACGATACAAGTAATGAATTTATTTAGAAAAACTATATTAAGGTAATATTTGTATAACATAATTATACCATTAAGTACTATTAAAACTTTATACCGACAAGGAACATTGAAACATACTTAGCCCCATTAACATTATTCAATCATTGAAACAACTCAATCAGCATTCATTAACGTAGTTGGAGTGACATATTTGACGCCCGTCATTTATCACTGGGAAATGTAACCTAGATAAGAAATTATACCTAAGCTTTCGTAGAAACACTAAAATATACGTGTTTGTTTTTTTTTTCTTATATTTAACACAAAACGCTAATAGAGACTGTTCAGATAAAAATATTTCATAGTTCTATTGTCTTTTTTACATTAAGCTCTACTCTATTTAGAGAATAGTATAGAGTCAATTTTTTTTCAAATTTATATATTTAAATAAGTACACTTATCTTTATAATTTTACACAGTAGACAGCAGGAACCTAGTTAAATATAGGCTACTATTTTATATTTTATATTGTGCACGTCTAAAACAAGAAGATAGAATATATTCCCACAGGAATGCTCCATTTCGATACTTACACAATAAAAAATATAAATTTCGTATATAGCATTGGATTTCTAAGAATCTGTCTAGTACCACTATTAATAACACTGGTGCAGGGGCCCACATAGCGTAATTGAATTGCAGCTGAGTGCAGTACGTTGACCCCTTGCATTTTTAACGCGAACTCTGCTCTTAGTATGTGGTACTTTTATCAGTTAGGGGAAATCGTATTGACAGATTATATATTAGTTGATTTATTTAAAAAAGCTTGTTTTTTTTAAATGATAATGGCTTTTAGAGTTCCGTACCCCAGAAGATAGTAACGGAATTCTTATAGGGTCACTGTGTTGTCCTTCTGTCAAGACAATTTATCACGAGATAAATTATTATTAACTATGTAGCTGTAATGGCGATAATTTCGATTTCCACTCGCGGCGATGAATTATTATCAATATTTTAGTTTTTTCATGGTTACGTATAAAAAAACCGAGACCTCGGGCTTTTTCTGAAAATGAAGCTTAGTTAGAGCCCTTTTATGCGATACCTCAACTAACGACCATAATACCAAATTTGCCCCCTTTTAAGGCATAGGTATATTTTTTAGAATTTAGCCACGAATGTATAATTGTATAGTTACCTATAGTATAGTCCTACCTGCAGATCCTGAGTCTGCAGATAAAGAGTCCTAGGTTTACCGGAAGTACCCTATTAATTTTGATTCCCTCTTGTACTGTCAAACCTCCATGTTTTTAGAAATATAAACCAACTCAACCCATAATAATGAAGTTGTTATCCTGGTAACCAATTTATTTGTATGACATCACTATCCCCTGTATATGGAGCAAATACCTGATAAGATACGTGATAGTAGCCCAGTGTTTGTTCTGACGTCATTGTTTGGTTAATAGTGTTTATAGTATCATAAACATTCATTAATAATTTGTAGCGGATGTCTTCTAAGTAGCTGATGACAGTCTTAGATACAGTTCGTTTTATTTAGTTTCTCTTAGGTTACATAATATAATAATTTCAGTGCGGACACACACGGGGTCTGTCCAACGGATAGATTACTGCGATCGAGGGAGACCTGCCGCGTGGACGGCGTCGACATTCAGTGCATCCGGCTGAACTGCTGCGAAGACTACAATTACATTGCTGGGCGGTAAGTTTAATATTAATAATATGCATATAAAATGTATAATAATTATTATTTTGTAATTTTCTAGCCTAGGCTAGTATTAAGATACTTCGCTCCACGTTTTCCGCCGATTTATGACGGAACAGGCATTGCATGTTGAGTAGGGGACCTCAACGACACCAGGTCGAAGAAATGAAACAATTTCATTTCCTCGAGTGGAAATCGAACCCACAACCTGTCTCGTTTACAGCCACACGGTTGTACCCCAGCGCCAGGATAGGCCTCAAGTGTAGTGTTTATTTAAAAATTAATTTCTAGTTCTTACATCACTAGAAGATACATTTATGTTTACTTTTTAAATAAACAGTCTCAGGTTACGTAATTCGTATATACCGTTGAACCGCCCAAAACACACTGTGCCTATAAAATACCTAGAATAGATAAAAATAATGTCACTCGGAATTCAACGTCTTATTTTATTTACATGAGCAGGGAAATTAAAATTATTTAAAATGTCCTTATTCTCCTGAGTTAAGATCGCAACAACCATCGCGCTGACCCTCTACGCCACAAACCGGCTCTAGTACGATTATAATAACACTATTCTATATTATGAAAATTAAATAAAAATAATAATTATACGACAATTAATACAAATTGTCATTTTTTTATAGAAATATATTTTTCCAGCTGCATACCAAAAACAGTGGAGCCATGCAGCTTACGACTGTGTGAGCAAGCGTGCGCCGTGCGGGACCAGCGGATATGGTGCACATGCCACCAAGGGTTCAGGTTCGATGAAAATAGCTACCTAAGAAAAAAACAACCTTTTTGTGTAGGTAAAGTATCCAAATTATTTCTTCCTTTTCTATATTGCTTTGCTGGTAATCTGTGTGATAGGATATAGAATCTAGTGATTTTTTATTTCATTCTCCTGCCATCTTAAAATATCTCCCTCAGTGTATAGACACTCTGTTTTCCTCTAATTGCGTTTCCCGCTTTCCGCCAGTAGGAAAAAGTAAAAATATTAAATATTTTTCCACTAGGAATTACTACACTTTTGACAATCCCTTGCTTACTACGTTTTTCTTTTTAACTTATATAACAAGCTATTAATTATTTAATATTTATATTTCCAGACATAAATGAATGCGCAACAAGCAACGGCGGCTGCGACCAGCTCTGCATAAACGACCCCGGCGGCTACCACTGCGAGTGCGCGCCCCCTCTCGTAGTGGGCAGCGACGGCAGGAGGTGCATACAATCGGTAGCTATAGCTTTGAAGGTATTTTTTGTCAGGTAGATTTGGAATTAAATGTGTATTTTAAATTGAGCTTCGTTCTTTGCTGCTTTCCCTTAATATAATACCTTGAATGAGATTCATTATTGTTGTTATATAAATAAAACGCACAAAGTGTGCATGTAAAAGCGACTGGTTATGTGGGTCCGCTTCGGGGGGAACGGAGTATGGGTAAGTACCCACTGCCTACCCTGCTGTGTGCGAGATACAGCGTGAAGCTTATGTTGTTTTACATTTTATAGGAGCCTTTACCGCTAGTGCGGGCTTCGTCGAGGTGCTACGCGCCATGCGACACGGTGTCTTGGTTGTCGAGGAAAGTGAAGCAACTGAGCGACCAGCTCCACACGACGCAAGCTGCTCTTAAGAAATTATTAGAGAATCCGATGTTCAAAGGAGAAGGTAAGATAAGGTTTTTCTTTTTATTTAATGTGTACCTATGTCGCATGTAGGTTTTTAATAATTCTCTTTTCACCTTTTTGACCATAATTAGTTTCTTAAAAGAAACGTTACGTTTCTTAAGGCTATTCATGGCGCAGCGCGCAGGGGCATAAATGTGTGACTGTAAATTCAACTGGTTGTAGGGTCAACCCACCCCCACCCCACTCGAGGAAATGAAATACTTATTAAGTGGGGAAGGGAGTGTCTTAACACTAGCTTGCCTCTGCCTATTTAAATATTACGTTTTTGTTGAAAGAATCCAAGGCTTTTATCGAAGAAATCCAACCAGAGAAACAAAAATATTTAAAATAAGTATATACATTCTCTAGGTAGAAAATGAACTCACAACAACAACTGTTGAGTTTCTTGCCGGCTCTTCTCAGCAGAACTGCCTTCCGAACCGGTGGTAGCTTTTTGTTCATATGTTCATTCGACGATTCAAAAGTGCTTATAATAATTGCCTATTTGAATAAAGAATATTTTGAATTTGAATTTGAATATAATTCGAATATTTAAAACAGATGACGGTCGTTTCTCAGAGGGCACGTACGCGTACAAAGTACTGGACGCTACCGCACCGTTGGAGGGTGGATACTGTCGATGTGAACGAGGGCCTAGAGTAAGTATTAGTCATTTTCTTTCATCTTTCATTATTCCATAGAAACAGTATTCCAGTTGTTTTAGCTATATATAAAGATATACAAATAGAAACTTAGTGTCAAGACAGTCTGTTCCCCACTTTCCGCCAAATTATTCGGTTGTTTGGTTTTTCGTGCTGAGCGGCGGAACCCAATGCCGGACTTTTTCTTTAATGCCAGAGGGAAGAAACGCATAAATAATAATTAATTTCCCCGACAACTGCTTATTTAATTCTTCTTTAATGTGCTTCTTATTTTAACGCTTTATTTTCTCCAGGGCCCAGCTGGTCCCCCGGGCATGGAGGGTCCAAAAGGGGATACAGGGGTGCGTGGACCACGTGGGGCTCGCGGACCGAAGGGATCCCTGGATTTAATGCTACTTTTACTAGCTGATATTAGACATGATATACATAATCTTGAAGAGAAAGTCTATAAGGATGGAGAAAAGTAAGTATAACTTCATATTCTTTAAAAATTAAGTATTTTGAAATTAACATTGAAATATTTTTGTTTTAATTTTTTTCTGTAACGAATGTATGGAATGTATTAGATATTTGTTGTCTTGTTTTCTATATTATATTTTAATAAATATTTTCTTATAGGCCAGAGCGTTTCAACCTCCAAAAAGCATGGAAACACCAACACAAGCAAGAACAATTAGAAAAGGAAAGTAACGTAGAGCAGGACTTAGAGGCGTACACCGCGCCGCCCGTCGTAGGCGCTGACCCCGTAGAGATATCGCATCATGGTTAGTATAATATAATTATATATATTGTAAAAATGCTATAATATCTAGTATATGTTTTACAAATGAAATATTTCATTAGGTAGAAATAATGATGTAGATTTTTTCCAATTGAAACCTCGCTTAAAAATCTGTCGTATTAACATGAAAAAAGGCGGATGGCATTATTAGACAATACGACAGACGACATAAAAGCCCAAAAGGCGCGATTGCGAATGTGGCTTTGATAACCATTAACCACAGTAAGACGGTAAGGTAAAAAGTGAGGGAAGCAACTAATTTACTTCCTTTTTAGGTTGGTAGGCAGAGGGAATTTAGTGTTAAGACACTCCGTTTCCCATTTTCCCCCAAATTTTCGAGGCATTAAGTGTACGAGCAGAAGCCAACGCAGCGCTTTGTTTCGATACCAGAGCGAAGAAAATGGAATTATTAATGGAAGAAATTGAGTGGAGATAGAACCCACCACCAGTTGCGTTTGCAGTCAAACACTTGTGCTCCTGCGTCACGAGTGGCTGTTAACCATACTTAAACTTCAATGTACTAAAAATATAACACCCGATCTAAAACATCAAATTCATGATAGCTATTAAAATGTTTATTCAGGGCATATAAGCTATATTTAAAATATTAAACTAACGGAATTAAACTTGAAATCCAAGGTACAACAGGAGAAATACACCAAAAATCAGAAACAACCACAGACTGGACCCTAGTCAAGGGCGACAGCTACGACAGCACGGACGCGATGGACATCGCCGACATGGACGAGAAGCTGCGCCAGCTGAGGCAGCTCGCCAACGCGACGGGGCCCAGTGATGACGACGATGTCGATACTGATTATGATTATAGCTTTTATTAGATATTTTTTTGTAGAAAACTGTGGTTTTTTTATCTTTAAATTCTTCCTTTCCGTTAGTTATTTCCATAACTTAGCAACCTATGCTTAAAAATTTCTTGTGCATAATATTTTTTACATAATGTTATTAGGAAATAAAACGTCTAGGTCTAATTAAACTAAATATAAATTAACAAAGCAAAACCAATGAATAGAATATATAAAAATATTTTTATTTTGGGGGGTGCCATAATCTAAAAATCTTAAAAGCAGCAAATAAAGACTGGAATGTATTACTATACCATGTTAAAATAAAAAAAAAGACAGTTATAGGTTCGACCCCCATCCCTGTGAATAAATAAAACAAAACCAATACATTATAATATATATTCGTTAATCTTCCACAATAGAATAATACATTTAACTGGCGACAGACGGTTGGTACTGTGCTGCTAGACGCTTAAATTCATTGACTTTTGCATTATACTCTTTTGTGAAGGGATGGTCAACGTGCGCGTCTAATAGCTGAGCGAGGTAACGAGATGATACCTGGAAATTATAAGAAATAGGAGAAAATAATAAAAATACATTTACATAAAGACAGTCGTAACGCAGTGGCACAAGGGTGGGATTGTAACGCGACGGCTGCGAGTCCGATCTCTGCACTAGGTTCCATCTACTGACCCTGCTGCTCGATACAGCGTGAAGATGTTTTGTTTTTACATTTACATAGTCTATATTAGTTGGAAAATCTTGTGTACTAAACATAACAGCATTCTTTTTAATAAGTTATCATATAATTTAAACAAGATATACGTAATATTTTGTTACATAATTGTATTGTAAACTTGCAGACATTTGCAAATATATACATTCTTACATTTATTATGCCTAACACATGCTGTAAAATGAATAAGCATACAAAGAGGTCACAATTTAAAATCGCACTGGCTAAAAATTTCTATATAAAAATAACTTTTGTTTATATTTTCATTACACAAAAGAAACAAAACAAATACAATATCACTTATACCAAAAGTGAAAACAAGAGAAACAATCTTTTGCTAAACTCTATGGCTACCCAAAATACATACATAATATTCATAACAATACATACTTCTGGTGGTTTGCCACTATGAGCAGCAGTCACGGCCAATCCCAACAAAAGCTCTGGTTGCTGCGGAGCTCTCGTCTGAGCCTCTGTTAACATCTGCTCTGCTTCTTCCCACATGCCTAAAAAAAATATTTATTTGTAAAAAATATTATGTATATAATATTGCAATGGGCTGGTCACATTTGTCGCAGAACCGATGACCGTTGGGGTAAGCGCATTCTAGAGTGGAGACCACGCCTCGTCAAGCATAATGTAGGACATTCTCCAGCTAGATGGAGTGACGATAGTCGCAAAGTAGCTGGCAGCAGCTGGATGCGAAGAGCTGAAGATCGAGCTCAGTGGTGTGCCATTGGAGAGGCCTATGTCCAGCAGTGGACGAGGACAGGCTGATGATGATGATGATATAATATAATGTATATTATCGTATACTTCTATATCTAAGACAAGGCAGGCAAGCAAAGAAACATACACTTAAGACACTTTGTCCTTCATGTGTCACCCAATTCAAGATATTACATGTTTAGAGATGAAACTCAATGCCTCAATATGTCTAGTTATCAGAGCTAGAAAATGAAAATAATTCGTCCACCCTTGTGGAAATAGCATCCAAAGCCATTGAGTCAGTCAGTATGATTTAGTCAGGTACTGTGCCACTGTATTTTAGAGAGAATAAAACATATTTCTCTTTGTTTCTTTAATAAATCTAATTCTCACTAGTAAATACTAACAAACTTATTAAGAAAACCTATAAGAATTTGAACGTAGTGAGATTTGAAATGAAATATCAAATGACTAAATAATGAGTCATTACACTAGGTTCTCTCTGCCTATCCCGCTAAAGCCTACATGCTGCATATAACGTGAAACTAAACGCTGTAAAACATGTACAAATATCAATGCAGTTTCAACATAAGGTTTAGCGGTCAGAGCTCTTGAATGGCTTCTAAGAGGCACGAGTTCTAATCACACCACACTCAAATATGTACATGTTTTTTTAAAACAAGAAATTAATATCATCTACTCAATTAAACACCTCTACAAGCAGCAGCCGCAGCGCCTACAGCTGAAGGCCCAGCTCCCAATGCACCAAGTCTCTCTGCCAACTCCATTATACTGTAATGTGCATCTTGAACTCCTGGACCACCCTGTAAGATGGAATAATGTGGAATTTTATTTTATTCTCAATTCTCTAATCTGTTTTACTAGGAGGCAGGCAATTTTGATACCACAACAATTTGTTACCTTTCATGATATTGCTATTTACATTAATATGCTATCTATAAATAACCATTAATAAATTTTGATATTGTGTAAGCCCATGTAGGGAGAAAGTGTAAATAGCTGGAAATAAAGATCTTTTGGTATAAAATATGAATCCAACTAATGTAAGGTTTAACATAGTGAAACTCATGCCTCACTAAAATCGTCAGAACACTGATAAATCACTAACCACTAATGACTAAACCATATGTTCTTAACAAGTTACATAGGAATTCTTATATGCGCAATTGTTCTATTCCTGTTCCATTTGTTTCTCACTTTGGAGACATTACTCTTTGAGTTGCGGAACTCAAGGCCGCGCTTTGCCTCTCTACCAGAGACAAAATGAAAATATTAAATATTTAATTTCCTCTAGTGGGAATTGGACCTACAACCTGTTGCATTTACAGTTGCAGGCCTCCCTGTGTCACGACTGGCCTCAAACTCAAACTTATTTATATTGCAATTATACTTTTGTTACAAATTTACAGAGATTGGTGCAACTCTGCACTACCCTGATGATTACTGAAAATCATTGCTAAGACTGATAATTCAGTCTGGCCTTCTTCCTTTCCTCCTTTCCTTAACTTGTTATCTAATACCAAGTATAGAAAAATATTAAAACAGAATAGATCTCAGTCGCAGGAATACATACAATTATATATTTATAAAATAAACATATATTTACTACATTTTTAAATTGATATTTATTTACCTGAGCCAAATTAAGCCAACTTTGCGCCAGTTGAGTTAATGTACTATCATCTTCAATGTCTTGTAATGCTTTAAGTTGTTTCTTAGCCAAGTCTGGTCTGTTCATGGCCAGCAAGCATTGTAACGTGAACGCTCTGAGCTCTAATGATTCAGCTTCATGTAGAATTCTTTAATGAGAGAAATAAATATATATATATATTTTTTATATTTTTAAGACAAGAAAATATAGTTTCCATTAGCATTTTGCAAAATCAAAAACAAATTGGATAATAACTTTTAGAAAACTTACTTTAATGCTGCTTCATAATTTCCTTCATGATAGTAGATAGTAGAAGCAACTATGAGGAATATATCATTTGTTAGCTCCGTTCCTTTTGCAACCTGTAATGACAATCAAAATTATAATATAAATTAGATGTACAGTGCAAAAAAGATTGACTGTAACAGTTGTGGTTTGATTGTCACTGAGAGAAATAAAATAGTTTTGTTTTCTTGATGGATAAATTTATTTTCACTACTCAAAGCTAAAATATCTCGAAAATTGACAAAAAAATGGAAAATAGAGTGTGAGACTCTACTATATGCAAGATATGAGTAACTAAAAATCAATCTATGCACTTAGTAGTTAGTATGGTGTAATAGGTTATTAATTAATATTTTATAATTCTCTAGCAAACGAAATATATTTTTACTTACTCTAGCATCAATCTCTGACACTATAGCTGGTTTATTGGCACCAGGGGATAAATAATCAACTAGTGTTTTTAATGGTTGTAACATAGGGTCAGCACTTTTTAGCTCTTGTAAAACAATCCTATAGTTGCCCTGTGCAATATATGATCGATACAAAAAAGCATCCCGCTGAAGTGCTATTAGCGGAGAAGACGGCTGCAAAGAAATAATAAATAAATATTATAAATTTAGATATTTTAAATCTAGATAACAAATCAATTTCATTTGGCTAAAAAAAGTAGCTCTAAGTTAAGTAATTATTTAAAACTTGATATTTTTATTACAGAATTACTCCAAAACAAATGTCACACGTCATCGGTATAGGCAGTACCTGCTTTTATCGTAATAAAACGCTATAAATACTATTTTTATACATTCAAAATATCTCTTACGTTAACATTTTGCGCTTCATTTATGGCCTGTTGATAATTTCCAACATAATATGCATTTTTCACATCAAAAAGCTCATCGACATCCTGCTGCTGACGTGCCATTTTGACAACGACTGACAGCTGTCAAACAACAGTAGACTATATAGCTTATTATAGAAATGTTAAAAGATGCTTATTCGTTCAATAACCAATATAATTCAATAAATAATATAGTCCTTTTATACTTGTAGAACTTTTAATGTTTTAATATAATAAGGAAGATTAAATAAAATGTTATTATTTTTTGACATTAGTCGTATTTACAGTAAAAAATATAATTGTATGAAAGACTTTTTACCATCTTTCCTAAATCACATAAAAAATTTGGTCGTAACGTAACATGAACTTACATTGTTTACATGAGATCTTCTTAAGATAAGCTTATAATTTTTCAACATTGTAGATACTATTGACACAACAAATATAGAAGCTCTGTGGAGAGCCTAAAGTTACTAAATTTTTAACAAGTAAAATAAAAGGAAACATTAATTTCTCAATTTCGTTTTTAAAATATGATGGAAATGATAACGCCTCTGAAAGACAAAGAACGTGTGCCTGTATTATATATAACCTAACACTATTTCCTTTTAATCCTCTATTACAAGAAAATAAAAATTACTTCTTTAATATTTTTAATCTCAGCTAAGTATCTTCAACTTTTAATAAAACCTATTGTATTATAATGTTTTTCTCTTAATTTTGTGTTGAACTTCATTTTACCTTTCCTAAGCTTGAATGGATGTATTCTATTTGTGACAGTAAATCCAAATTAGTTTCACTACATAATAACATTGCAGGTAAAGTACCTTTGTATTTTTATATTGTTCTTTAGAATTTTCTTATCTTTGTATTCAATGAATAAAGAATTGTTTTCAATGGTCTCGTCTCGTGCAATAGTAGATAAATCCAAAAAAACTCTTCGTAATCGAAGCTTCAGCTTTGGACTGTAGCTGAGTAGGCAGAGGGTCCCTAGTGTTAAGTTACTCCGTTCTCCACTATCCGCAGAATTCCGGAGGTATTGCATGTTGAGTGGTAGTACTTAACGCTGCGCTTTGCCTCAAGAAAATATTAAATATTTGATCCATTAAGTGGGGATCGAACCCACAACCTGTCACGATTACAGTTTCCTTTTCTTTGGTTGCTTTGGATGCAGGGGCATCACGACTGGCCTCAAATCTAAGCATATATTTTAAAATATGAAGTTACGTTCGATATATCTTAGAATCATAGATAAAATTTATTTTGAACAAAATAAATTTCTGAATCATGAATGACTGATTCCTCGTTTCTCTGAAACGACTCGTCTTTCTGAGATGTTCTTGGATTTATATATTTATTGTACGTCATATATTTCGATCACACCACTACTTTAAAGTAGGTGACTATGCATGCACGTTTGCATTTTTCGCGATAGTTATAGGTTGAAATTGCGCCAAGAATTGCGTTACCTATTTTTATTTATCTGCAGGGTAGGGTAGTGTTAAAACACTCCGCTCACTACTGATTTGCCATACGCCTGCCTCGATTTCGGAGCGAAGAAATGAAAATATTAATTTTGATGCGGTTATTTAAGATTCAATACACAATATGTTACGAAGACGGAGTAATTATTTACTTTGTACGATACGTAAATTTGAATTTATTATATAATTAAAATATTTAATTGATTTATTTCATCATTGAGTCAATACTTATTATTAAAATTTTCACCCACTTATAATTTAAATGTACTCTATTATTCATATTAATAATAATATTAGGTAAACCAATAACCATAAAAGTACAACAAAACGAGCGTGCCTCTGGCGCCAGAAAATGTGGGTTCGAATTACGTACGTGACGAATAATCGGTTCAAGTGATTTCCTGCTAAACTTCTTAGTCTTTTTTTAATGTAAACACGAAATAAAGAAAAAAATTAAAAATAAGTCCCTTTTTTATAAGATTTTTGAAATGACTGAGCGCTAAGCGGGACAGACGGAGACTTCGCCTTAGTTTACATTCGAGAGCAGTATTGATGGTACTGGAGAAAGGTTACCCCCAGGAGGGAATGTATAGAGAGGTTGATGACAAAGAAGGAGGTGGTAGAGATATGCAGAGATCATAGCGCTTGAAGCTCCATAATTTCTGGCTAGGGTTAAGGCTAAAAATGAAGCCTAATGTAAAAAAATATATTTTTCACTTTCACAATGAATTTCGCATTACGTCCAACGCCGCGCTTTACCTCGACACTAGAGACACTGGCCTTAAAAAAAATAATTATCTACCTAATAAAAGTAACTCTCTAATATTATTAAAATATTTACAAACGCAATAAAATTTTTATAAATGAAATTCAAGAACAATGAAACTATGAATGAAGATCGCGCTAAGTCTTTACAAAGTGTAATACTTTATTTATTGTTTTGTTGTCCAAATTGTTACCTCCGTAATGACTGGAGAGATAACATTGAATATTTCTAATTGAATATAAGTTGAAAGTGTTAGTAGTAGTATTTAACAGGCCCCAAATAACTATTTTTAAAGTTTGGTTTTTGTTTTCTTTGTTTTTATACCTTTGTATAGGTTCTTTTCTGTAATGGATATTGTATTATAGAAATACATATTTGTGTTATTTTTCGTCTTAATTTCTTGGTGTATTCGTATATCGTGTATCCTTGTATTTAATTAATATTTATGTGTTGAATAATAGGTTTAAGTAAGGATTCATGAGGTCACTCAATTTTTTCCTTGTAAATAAATAGAATCGGTAACCTTTAACTTTATCAATAGTCACCAGCACGAGGTCACTCCTAAAATAACTTATAATTTTTATTATAACCATACCACTATGTAATTATGAAACATTATTATTAAAGAACTATTTTATTGCCAATATTACAAGGTATTTTTTTATGAAAATTCATAAATAAAATATTATTAGTAAAACATGGCCTCATGGACAGGGTTAACCTAGTGTTAAGACACTCCATTCCCGATTTTCTCAAAAAAAAAGAAAAAAACATATATTTTTAAATTAAATTTATTATCTATACATAGGTAAGCTTGTTTTTAGAAAAGCTCCTTTATAATATACCATTACAGGACATCATTTGATTTATTACACACTACGACAGGTAAGTGTTAAAATTGTTTTTTTAAAGGAATTTTACAGACAAGCATAGAATTTGAAATTGTGTAGAGCTTTCGACACACTACAATTTTTAAAAAAAATTGGCATAAACACAGTAGTTCATCCATTCATTGAATTCGGGCACCCAAAACTTTTACAAATAAATCATTTTGGAATTTGAAAAAAATACTATATATTTCATTCATCGTCTCATTGAAGTCACTACATAAAAAATGACAGCTGTCAAATTAAATTTAGTCCACTTCCAGTGAATTTTACATTAATATAACTTACTTTTTTTGAGAATGTATATAAATTTAAATAATATCTTTCCTTTCTAAGTGGAAAAACACTTTAAAATATTTAAAATATGTATCAGGATTTTTATCTAATCCTTACAATGTATACGACACAAATGTCCAAAAAGAAATAAGTAAAATCCTAATCTTAAGTTAATAGGTAATATAAGTAACTGACTCATCATAATAAAACATGTATATGAGTAAGCAATTTTATTTGTTTACAGCATTTTAAACTGACAGGGGGTTTTCTACAAAAATTACAAGCGCATTAATGGCTAATTATTTTAAAAGGAGGGTAAGGGTGTTAAATGTGAAGAGATTTATCAGAAATTCATTAGAATCGAAGTAGAAAGAAGTTGACGATATAATTTTACTTTTGAAGTTTTTATATAAGTAAGTATAAGATGCGAGTAATAAATTACCTATATATGTATATAACTAGTAGTTATTTTTAAATTAAATACAATGTCTTGACAAAAATCCAACTCAAAGTAATACTAAACTTAAGTAAACTAACAAATAAAGTAATTTTAAAACCATCTTAAATTAACTTTGAAGTTTAAACTCTAACATTTAACAATAGAAACCGTCCAGCCAAAACTATAACACGACATTTTGAGTTGCATTCGTTAACCAGTAGTGGGTACCTACTAAACTTAACGACCAAGAAACGCTATAACCGCCACGAATGCAGGCCCGGTGCACCGACAGATGTTCCAGTCCTGAGAAAGGTCTCAAGGTATACAAAGGTACCTTAGGGGTCATTGCCATGAATGAATTTTTGCAGCGCGAATCTTATCGGCGCTATTGGGGTGAGATTTATGCGGTGGGAAAAGAAATTTGATTTGATTTTGTTTGTCGAAAATTAACTAACGAGAATTTACTGATGCTAATCTCGTTATTTATGTCGAATTTTATGTTGTGTGTGGTAGCGTGTGTCTGTCTGTGACTAAATTATCTAAGAAGTTTAAGGTATAATAAAAGTACCTTTACCTTTATAGGTATTTTTGATTAATTTAATTTTATTTATTCCCTCAAGTGGGGATCGAACCCACCACCATCGCGTTACAGTCCCACGGTTGTGCCTACGACACAACGGCCTCTAGATATGTAGGTAGATAGGTATTTATTATAATTTCACAGTTCAAAGAATTATATGTTGATAATAATGAATTAATTAATTATACTTACATATAAGTATATAACCTTATAAATATTGAAATGTGATCGTTAATTAACAACTAAAATAGATTTTCTATAATATCAAGTTTAATTTTTATAATTGATATACTCGTGCTTAACATGAATTGTGCTAATTGATTATTTTTTTGAAGATAGATAAATAATGAAAATGAGGCCATCGGGGCCCACTGGCACAGTACAACTCTAAACGCGACGGATTTGAATACCATTCAAAGAATGAATTATTACCAATACTCTGGTAAGACAAAATTAAGAATTGAGTTCCTCCACTAAAGTTGAAAGTGGAGAACGAAGTGTCTTAACACTAGATTTTCTCTACTTTTTCTGCTATATGCGCGGTAAAGCCTGAAACTAAAAAAATATAATAATATAATGAAAATTACGTATATCAATACATTACCTATATAATTCCAAGCTTGAAACAAATATTCAGTTATTAACAAAACATAACTAAATTTATGTATCGTAAATTTTATTATGAACTCAAACAATAGTCCGAAGTAGTACAAAGTTCAATGCACCCTCCTTAGTGACCCTTTTTCAACCCTTACGACAGGCTCCACTCGAAAATGAAGAACTTCAACAGAAATGGTATTTCCGTCCCGTTTTAACACTATAGAGTTATATTACTGTCCTTGTCGTACACCAGAAGAAAAAGATTGCATCATATGATATATTCAAAAATATTGGGAGTTTTTTTTTACTATTTAATAGGGATGTACTAGTTGCCTATTTTTTGATTATTAATTGGTTGTATGGGGTTGTATCTAGTTTGTTAATTTCCTAATTTGTAAATTTTGTCCTATATTTGTAGGGTAGTTAGTATTGTAATATTTAGTTCACCACTTTCCGCCCATTTTAGGGACTATGGATAAAAATTAACTTGTGTTTAAAAATAACTATTTTTAAATAACTATTTTATACATAAATATTGTTTTTAAGAAATTGAGTTTTATTCTACTAAACATAGCATATTATGTATTTATATACAACTCTCCCTTCATTGAGTGTCTGACTGCCGAAACCTATGACTTAGAAAGATTAAATTCAGTGTAGACAAGCAATGACAGAGGATTTCTCAAAACACCTATGGGAACATACATAAATATTGTATTTTAAATGATATTGTTATTAGAATACGAAAGAATTTAGCAAATAAAAATGTATTTCAAGCGGGCGAAGCCGCGAAGTCGCTAGTATAAAATAGAAGATTTAAATAGGTATTTTTTATTGGGAAACATTGTAGTGCTCACATATTTCACATTAAATTAAACTACGTACTTTTAAAGACCCTAACCTAAAAATATTCGTCTTTAGATGTTACTAAGTTACAAGAGCTTTGTAAATTTCAAACAATATTAGGCCCGAACGGTTGAAGCATTTGTTCGGGTTTTTTCTTCTTGTTTAGAAGTCTTTATTTTTTAAATTGGAAGTCTTTGATCTCTCACAGGTGATTGTTAGCAATCTTTAGCTGCTTCGAACGATTAAAAGATTACGTTTCAGTTGTTTTGCTCAAAAGTTGAGGCAAATTAATGGCGGCGATACGAAACGGAAAACTTTTGTGAATAATGCTAGAGAAAATCGGAAATTTTTGAAGTTACGGTATTTAGGTACTACTTATTTTATTTGACGTATTATAAAGTGAGTAACAATTGTTATTATTGGTAGATAAGTAATCACTTTCGACTTTGATAATATTGTTTATTTTATTTTTAAGAATTTTTGAAAAGTTTTTTTTAATTTCACTTTTTATACCAGAGCGAAGAAATAAAAAAATATATTTCATTTCCTCGAATTGGAATTGAACTATTCGTGCTTACAGTCGCACCCTTGTTCCCCTGCACCACGACTGGCCTAAAAAGTAACATCATAAATATAATGACACATAAACTACTTTCTCTATACGTCACAATTATAACATATATACACACGGAACCTAAAGCCACACTCAGTCCAATCAAAACCACAAATATTTTAAAAAGGAATTTCTTATTCCGAAAAAACGTGGTAATATCTTTGAAACAAAGGTTTGCCATATTAGACCTTCGGCGTGTAAATAAAGGACGAGTTTACATTTAATGTCGGATTAAAAAAAAAACGTTACATAATTAAAATTGTACTGTGCAAAAACTGCAAGATCTATTTTGTATTTAATATTTATATTTTGCTTAATATTATATTATTGTAAGTACTCTTGAGTTACAAATGACAGCTTCATACGCGTTGATATCGAATGAAAGCTCATAATTATTCTTGATGACATTTGCCTTAATAAAATGAATTCTTTCATAGTGATTTTCTTATTTATTATAAAATGACGTCATTATGGTTTTATATGGATCTAACTTAATGTTTCTGAATTAAAAAAAATCGGAGATTATATTTTTGTATATGAAACATTTGTATGTATTTCTTGTTTTATTATAGAAAGTGCGACGTCGTGTTCTACCACCTAGTCCACCACTTATATTAATAACTACCACTACTTATATTAAAATAAACGAAAAATGGACAACGAGGTAATTTGTGATTTAATTCTTTCTGCTTACCATACGATGCCTTCAATACAGTAAAAAGAAAAAATCCAAGATGCATCAAATAAGTCCAACGTAGTTTTATATCAAATTCTCACGCCCAATAGGGTTGTATATTATAACACAGATCAATCAATATGTTATATTTCTACCGGAACTTTGCTTCCGATAAGAAAATGGAAAAAAAAATCTAAATAAAAACCAAAGCGACCGCGTAAACTTCGGTGCTCCAAAATTGATTCTTCTTACGGAGCTTGTCTGAACATCCGCTCTGGTAGACGGCAAAAAAAATGCTGAAGCATAATAGGCCGCTTCGCATCTGCTATCCGGCGTTTTATACGCAGATGTTCTTAAAGGGGCCACAAAAAAATCAGTACCTGCGTACTTTTGTACTGCGACTTGCGAGTACGAACGTAGGTACTTCTTGAACTTGAGTTTGTTATCGCGAGGGTGACGCTGTCGCCAGCGGGACATTCTCACGCGGCTATTGTTGACGGAAGTCGTTGTAGGACTAATTTGTGGATACTAGTTATAGGACGTCAATCCTGAGTTAGATATATCCGTTCACATATTTAAATTTATTTAAATTGATAAGGTACAGAGCGCTGCGTTTCTGTGGTAATATATGAGAGAAATAAATAAGAATAATAGATAGGGGAAAGATACTACTATTAAGATGTGTTTTTGAAAAAGTCTCATTATCGCAACTAACGGCGAAGATGAATCTACATAATTATTATAATATTGAGTTGGTTAAGCACTCTCAGGAATCTCAGGAACTGATTTGAATTGCAAAATTTTTTTGGGTTAAATCTATTTCTTAACTAGATTATATTACGTAACGTTAATCGTTTCGATGTAGTCCACTAAATCTGCGGTCAGAGTAACCTCGTGCACAAAATGTGTCATATAAAACTCTTATTAATTTCCATTTGACCACGACGCCGAAGCCGCAGGTAAACGTTAGGTAACAAATGAAGATAAAATATGTAAAGTTAGACGAAATAAAATTAGTCAGTTGAATAGAAAATATTTTTTTAATATTTTAAATGGCCTTGACTGTTCTCTTTCAACTGCATAAAATAAGCATGATATATTTTTTTATATTAAAATTACTTATCATGAAATGGGAGTTTCCTGGATTATGATCCTGGCCACCCCAACGTACTGACATTGAAGTAAATATTAAAAAAATCAAACCTTCGAATCTTCTCATGTATTCTACAATAAGGCTGTAATTGTGTTGCTTATTCCTATGACGGCTGCGTTACCTTACTCTCATTGTCATTTTGAACTAACATCGTGAAAGCCTTTGAAGAAACTTTTGAAGCGTCCCGTTGTCTAAGATTTCTTTATTTTCGTCTTACACCTGGTTGCGTAGTACTATTGTTAAATTTTTAAATCAAAATAAATCCTTATTTCTTTGTATATAAATATATGCCTTTTTTATCTTTCAACATCTCTCAGAAAATGCTGCGTAAATAGAAGGTTCGTAGTGGTTGCCACAAACATGCATTACATTTTTATTTTAACAATGTTAGGTACTACGCAACCAGTTGTAAGACGAAAATAAAGAAATCTTACACAACTGAAGTTACCGCAAATATTTTTGTGTGTTTTAGCTTCACGCTTCCCGAAAATAGCTGAGTATAGAGGGAAGCCTAGTGTTAAGACCGTTCCCCAGTTTCCACCGAATTTTCGAAATATTCCGTGTTAATTGGAGCAACATAACGCCTCGCTTTGTTTTGTTACCAGTGAGAGGAACTAAAAATAATTAATTCACCTGAGTAGCAATCGAAGCCGCAATCTTCTCGCTAACAATCAGACGCAGTACCACTGAGTCACAACGAGTCAGCCTCAGTATAGACACATTGTGTTAAAAACGCCGAAAAACAAAAATTATCGTAAATATCCATATTTTTAAAAAAAAAAGTGTACGACCTAAATTTTATATAAACACAATAATAGTACCCAATAATTTTAGTCTTAAATTCACAAGGTCAAGTAACTATTATGTTAATAAAAGGTACAGAAACGTGTTCATAACTCAAGTGGCTGTAGCTGGGGACCGAACTTGTCAATACCGCTTTGATGTCTTGTTGCTACCGACGATTTATGTCTAGCAATATTATCTATATAAAATAGTAAGAGAAATCATTTTTGAGACATTATTTGATAGCTTAGATATAAAATAGATAGATTTCTATTCTATTCATGATTTTATAATGCCTTTAACGCTTGACAGTAAAATGCGTCTCATATAAAAGTAACTGAAATGAAAGTGAGAAGCAAGAATTTATGTTTGTTATCAATAAGATCGTGTCAAAGTTGATTGATTTTTAAAAAATATAATTAAAGAAATGGATAATTTAACAATTTTGATTTTTTTTATTTTGAATCCACACTTACCAATCTTCCTAATTACACCAAAACCTAATACTACATTTTTTAAGGGTATATTTTTTTAGATATTTTAGGTTTAGGTTTATTTAACAAGAACAGTTCTCCTATTTTACATTAAAAAATTAAAAGAAAAAAGAGTACCAATACTTTTTTTTCAAATATAAACGCTACCCCGTCACCGACGCGGGTCAGGTATAAATTTAAAATTCTCCAAATAAGATCGCTGTTTTACTTGTTTGTTAAAGTGCCTCGTTGAGGCCCGCCAGGCCCGCCAGGCCCGCCAGGCCAGCTCTAATTATAATATGTTGTAAAGAACCCTTTTCTTCACAGCAAGTAGGTAGGTACAGTTAATAATAAATCTTGATGCGGAAAATGGATTTCAATGCGGTATTTTGTATCGTCGAGTAAGTAACTGAGTGCCTGACGTATGTGGGTACGCTATTTTAGAAATATATATATATATCTGAATTTAAGAAATATATATAAGTATTTGTTGTTTTTTTAGTTATTATTTCAATTTTAGTTGTATTTGCGTTTAGTTACTTATAGGTATGTTTTAGTTTTCATTGTGTTCTCTGTCCATAATACATTGATTTAATAATGAATGTTAGCTGAGTATATAATCGCGATTTAAAAAAAACGCGTTCGAAGAAAATAGTTCCGCCGATTTCTGGAGGCTTCATACTGAGTGGCGGAACTAAACGCCGCGCTTTACCTAGTTACTTAAGAAATAAACAATCTATTTTAAATAACTACAACAATTATATTTAGCCTTTTTGACGATGAAATACAATTTCGACCCCTACAATTAACATACATACGGCTTATCTTGTTGGTTCAGTGTCGGGCTTTGTTTTGCTAACGGTTTGTAAGCATGTCGCTGCAATGTCGTACACCAGGGCAACAGACAAAAATAGGAGGTGATTCTTGTGTAGAAAGAATTTAGACCATCTCACTATATAAATATTATGCTGGCTAGTACGACGCAAAAAAATTGAAGCCGTCGTGGTACAGTGACAGTAAACATAACGGTTGTGAATTCAATTCTCTCTCGGAGCAATAAATTATTATTAATTAAAACTTTAATTTACAGAGAGACATTCACATATGAGTTCCGCCACTCAAAAGTCCTAACACTAGGTTCCAACTGCCTACCCTGCTATTGGCGGAATACAGGTGAAGTTGACCAAAGAGGAAATAAAAAAAACATTCTTAACATAATCAATTAAGGCAGCCCAATAAATTATTGAAAAAGATCATATAATGAGTACCTACCTACGTTTCTAAACAAAGTTTAATAGCTACCTCCATCGGCAAGGGGTGCCTGCGCTCAAGTCGATTAAGTTGAAGTTAATAAGAATTAAGATTCTTTGATAGAATCATTTAATGTTTTACAATTATTAACGGTTTCTTCAATTTTTTACTCTTTATTAGGTACTAATAAATATTCATGTAGCTACTATTGTTAGTAAAAATATAACAAAGTATGCAGTCTTCCTTAATATCCTAATTCTAAAAAAAATGGTCAATGTTAGGTATGACAACCAGAAACGCACAAACGTGAGAGGCTGTGGTTTCGATTCCCTATCGAGGCCACTCAACACACAATCCTGCCAGAATTCGGCACATAGTGGAGAGCGTAAGTGTCTTAATTCGAAACAGAATATCTTAACACAGGTTCTCAGGTTCCCTCTGTCTACACTGCTATGTGCGGGATACAACGTGAAAATGAAAAAAAATTGTGCAATTTCTTTTTCACACTAACTGTCCATATTTCTTATTAACATTTAGTTAATATAATTCCTCTTTTAAATAAAATACAAGAAAATATGAATGTAATAAATATAAATTCTTAAAAGCGAATTTTCAATATTTTACATGAACTCTATTTGTATTATTTCAATTAAAAAATTAAACAATTAAAAATCCAATTTTTCCCACAAAATCAGCCCAGATAATACAAAGAGGACGTTTCTAAACAAAGTCTAATACGAGTTGGCAAGGGGTGTCCGCACTCGATCAACTTCGAACGGTAGTTTGGCGCTATTCCATATCAAAGGACAATCCGTTGGGCCACCGACCGTTGCGTCAGACACGAGACAGGATTCGTAAATGAACGCGGTCTAGACAGATTTTAGTAATAAATTGTGAAAATTTTTAATCTTTTTAGATTCACGCTGTATGTATCCCGTATATAGCAGAGTAGGCAGAGGGAATCTGGGAACCTGGTATTGAGACATTCTGTTCACGTTAAGACAGTTCCCCACCCCATTAAGACGAATTTCTGGAGGCATTACGTGTTAAGTGGCGGAACTCAACGCCACGCTTTTTGACTTTTTATTTATATATATATTGTATATGATATTTTGGGTATACTGACTAGGCATTTTCATTTAACACGGAGAATGGGTAACGGACACTCCGTTTTAACATTAGGTTCTCGCTGCTTACCCTGCCATGGAGTATGTATATGAGATATACAGCGAGAAGCTGGACTGCATCACATCTTATATCACCTATACATATAACAAGTAAACTAAAACCTTCAATTATATTCGTGTTCCCAAAATCTTAGAAGGCTAGCAACAACAGCGAAACAAACATCTCTAGCTGAGAATAACTCTGAATACGTTTCGGGCCAATGAAAAAGTAAGTACATCGCCTTGACCTCCGCCAGTTACGAATGAATACGTAATACGGATCGCGCTTGGCTCTATAGGGTAAACGGTGAATGGTGGATTTACCAAAATATAGATACATGAATACATTTGAAGTATAGTTATTAATAAATTAAATTATAGTGACCAAATAAAAAAACTCTGTAGGATTTTTTTTTTAATTCTCCCTTGACTTAAATAAAATCAGTTTCACGCTGTATCCCGCACACAGCAGATTGAACCTAGTGTTAAGACACTCCGTTTCCCACTTTCTGCCGAATTCTGGAGGCATTGCGTGTTGAGTGGCGGAACTCAACGCCGTAATAACATTACATATGTAAATTTAGCAATATTTGTAAATATTCAAAACTTACACGATAAGCAATATAATACTTCAAACTTAAGTAAACCAACAGCGCCCTATTGGAATTAATTTAAAAAATTATACTTTTGGACCTTCAGAATATTTTGTGTCAAAATTAGATCAAACTCCCTAAACTGGTGGAACTGGTTTGAAATAATATATTTTAATACCTTATTGCTATGGCTCCATGTTCATTAGTGTGATAGTCTGTGTGACATTTCCGCACTTACAAATAAACTTGTTAATATTAAATTATTATGTTTATTTAACTTCCTATCTACGGTAACAATCTATTTGTATAGTTATAGTTTTCATTTTAAGTTAATTGGTAATTTTTTCTAGAAATAATAGAATTGAGGTTCTCGTGGCACAAACGTGTGGATTCGATTCCCATACTATAGAATGAAATATTTAGTAGTTTCATTTTTCGCTTTGGTAACGAGGTAAAGGTCGACGATGAGTTCCGCCACTCAACACGCAATGCCTCAAGAATTCGGCGTAAAGGGGGGAACGGAAGTGTATTTATGGAATCGGAGTGTCTCAATACTAGGTGCCTGGATTCTCTCTGCCTACCCTGCTATGTATGGAATACAGCATGAATATTTATGTGATTATTTCAAGCTTTATTACTATATTAACATAATATAACATTTTTTAAATTTGACGTTATCACATATCAATCATAACACATTTATTAAATATAGGAAAAACGAGCTTACTAATTCATATTATATTCTGTTATTTTTTTACTTCCGTCCACTTAGGGACCCACGATCTAAATAAGTGACAAAACTCAACACTTTTTATTATGTCCTATATATAGGTAACAACACAAAAAAAAACACTATGACCCACTCAACTTCCCGACACCTGCCCGCCAAAATTTATACAATTTTTATTTATGTGGCACAATTTAAAAAGATAACGGTTAACTTAACCGAATATATAAATATATAGAAATTTTCGTAATTTGGAAAGCGACATTTATGTAATTTGTCGATAGTGATCAGATAAGCTCATTGGCTGGTTGTACCAATGCTGAGGACAAATAGAGTGTGAAATCTTAAATATTTTGAAGGTAAAACGTATAGGGTATCGTCATGTCTGTAATATTAGTTTCAAATAACTTAGAAAGCTGGATAGGTATACTATTGAGGTTTTGACAACACCTATATGTTAGACTGGTCAAATTGTTCATGAAATTTAAGACATTACTTTCACATGCACTTTTCGAGGCATTATGTTGATTGGTAATGTTGATTGGTAGGTGTTGGTGGAACATAACGCCGCGTTATATTAATATGTTATAACTAATATTTACAAAATCAATATTTTATTTTATACATATTGATAATATGCGTATCAATTGCCCAACAAGAGTATGCTAAAGTTTATTTTTAAAACCTAACGACATACCGATGTAAATTAACAAATATATTAATAAGACATAAATAAGCTTTTTATTTTCCTATATGTATGAACATCTCAAAGAAAACATAATATTTAATACTACCTAGTACACTATCAAAGTGGTAGTGGTAGTAAGTATAGTATGTTGCACTTGTTCACGCATTCAGGAGTCGAGACGAGTCTCAACGAGTCTGCGAATGCAGTCTGGACCGAAAGTCTACTTAGTGCTATACTAACGTGATGCCTGCCTGCTTTATTATACTACAACAACATAAGAACACCTACAATGAAAGTGATATAACTCTCCGTTTCCGGTTTTTGATAAAAAACATAATAGTAAATAGGTTTTTTAAAGATTCTTTGACAATTAGCAATCAATTAATCTAACTACTGAAGAGCGCCTAGATCGCAGAGTAAAAATATTAAGAAAGTTATTTTGATTTTCTATATGTACAAGACTATTAATTTCGATAGAAGTAGGTTCTCTTTTTCTGCTTTATAGTATGTTTTGTATTAGGTATATTTTATTTATCGAATTTTATAATTTTGAAAAGGGTTGTGTATTCGAATTCTATACACATTTTCAACTTTATATATCGAACACATATATCGAACACATATATCGAACTATTGTCAGCATCGTAGGTCTTCATAGGTACATGTAAAAGAAAAAACACACATACATGTAAAAATAACTTATACATGTAAAAATAAATAATAAGCAAAAAATCATTTTTAGAAAAAGCTTTTATTTAAACGCTCTAAAAAGGAGAAAATAAAATTTGTCTTTTAAATTTTAACTACCAACTCAAAACCTCATTGTACACAATTTATATGATCATAAAAGCTTGTCGCGCGATTTACTTGTGTAACTAAAGTAGTACTTATTTAATAAGGTAAGATCTGTAAAGTTTCAATTTAATTAAATATTGATTAACGCGACATTTTCTAAAAATGATTTTTTGCTTATAATTTATTTTTTACTTTTTAGTTGCCACTGGCTATGTTTCTCACACTAGATGTCACATTATTTTTCTAATTCTTTCGGCAAGCTCTTTTATTTGATACCCGTTTTGCAGATGTGCATAAATAATAACTATTCCGCCATGTTAGGTGTTCCACCATATTGAATTTAGAAAAACGTCAGATTTTTGGGTTACTCTCAACGAGCCTTTTCAATAGACATCCATATTGTGAAGTAGACTAAAAGTAACTACTCGGTTATCTTAGATGGTCCGCCTTATTAGATTTAGAATGACGTCACATCATTTTTCAAGTTGCTCTTAAGAAGCCCTTTCATTTGATACCCGTAATGTACAAGTGAATCAAAAATAACTATTCTGTTACTTTGGATGGTCCGCCATATTGGATTTAGAATGACGTTACACTATTTTACTAGTTACTCTCAACAAGCGTTTTCATTTGATACCCATATTATAGAAGTTCATGAAATATAACTATCCCGCCATCTTGGATGGTCCGCCATATTGTATTTAGAATGAAGTCACAAACCTTATCGTGCATTGTCATCCAAACCAAATGTATACAAAATGTCAGCTCAATCGTACGAACATACCTTTCATTATATGAAAGCACAAAAAACTTGAATAGTGTTGAATATATTGGATTTCAAGTGATCCCATTATTTTTCTAATTGTTCTCGGCAAGATCTTTCATTTGATAACCATATTGCAGATGTGCATAAATAATAACTATTCCGCCATCTTAGATGTTCCGCCATATTGGATTTAGTATAACGTCACATTATTTTTCGAGTTACGGTCAACGACCCATTTAATTTAATATCTATATTGTAGAAGTAGACCAAATAAATACTCGGCTATCTTCGATATCCTCCTTATGGGATTTAGAATGACATCACATTATTTTCCGAGTTGCTCTCAACGAGCCCTTTCATTTGATACCCATATTGTAGTAGTACATTAAAAATAACTATTCTGACATCTTGTATAGTCCGCCATATTAGATTTAGAATAACGTCACATTTTACCGTGCATTATCACCCAAACTAAACGTGTGTACAAAATTTCACCTCAATCGGTTGAAGACATCTACTTCAAAATTGAGATGGAAGATTTCACCCGAACCGACATACATACATTGTAAGTTAAATAAAAGCTTTTTATAAAAAAAAAATACAATATAACAATGAATTTTAATATATAATCATCCTAAGTGTTAATAGTTTAATTAATGGTCACCGACATATTGGGTAAGTAGGGCAATTTTATAATAAAATAATACTTGAATGAGTAAGATTTTAGCGTGGGTGGTCGTACTCGTAACTCGTGAGACGTTGGTACTCCTTAGGTTAGTTTAGTTAGAAGAAGAAGGAGAAGAAGTTATGAAATGTGCTTTTACTATTGGTTAATATTTTTCTTGTTAGAATCTCTGTAGGAAGATTTTTCAAAATTCTCCCTTGCCTTGGCAAGAGATAATGCTATTTATTTCATGTTTTTTTTTTCATATTTTAAAAATGTTATTTCACACTAAGAATATTTAAAAAAAAAATAATAATTAGGAATGAAACTAGTGAATATATTAGTATTTTTTAAAATGTTGTTCAGCTTAGCGTTGACGACTAATGAAAACTTTAATTTGTTTAGTTTATAATTTTTTTTTTAGAATTATTTTCTACTATTAAATGTTTTGCCTTTAAAGAAGATAAATGACATTTGACTATTTAATAATATTTTAATACAAATATATTTAACTTCATTCCGTTAGAAACTGATAGAAGTTCTACAAAGTAGTGTTAAATAAAAACCGGCCAAGTGAGAATTGGACCTGGAAAAGAAGGGTTCCTCGCGCCTGTCATGTATTCATTAAGGTTTTTTTAATATGTTACCCCATTTTCATATTTCATATAATATAATTGTATTTTGAAATTACTTGGGATAAACACATACCTATATGTATATGTGCGTGAGAAGTTTTTGATTTTCCCTACAGTAAAATATATATGTGACTGATGCCGCGGGATGGCGCTAGTTTGGCTGCGCGCATGCGCGGCACAACTGAAGACAACTCAGCTTACTATGGCGCGGTGCGCGGGGTGCGTCGTCGTTACATCGAAATTTGTTTCGTCAAAGTTTCCTTTATTAAAAGTCTATGTTATTCAGTCCACTAATTTCAACCCTATCGATGCTTTGCCGACCTTTACAATATCTTTGCTTATAATAAGTGAAGCACAGCGTCTGTGAACTCAATGGACGTGGATTCGACTTTCCCTCGGGACAATTTTTTTTTTATTTTCTTACGCCAATCAACACATTAAAATGTTATTACATAATATGGCAGACATAGTAACAGAACAACACTTTATCAATATTATTTTAAATAATTTTGCAGTTATAAGAAATTATTTTTAAATTAACACCACGACTGACATATTCGTAATGAAGGATAATTCGGCAGAAAGTGGGGAACGGAATGTCTTAACACTAGGTTCCCTCTGCCTACCCTGCTGTGTGCGGGATCAAGCGTGAAGCCGGAAAAAAAATAATTTCAAAAGGTCAAATATTTCTTTAAATCAAATTTATAATTATTATTCTCATTCTTCTTCAGATGCACGCTGTATCCTAGAAAATATTAAATATTTTATTTACTCAAGTGGGAATCGAATCCTGTCAAGCTTACAGTCTAATTCTTAGAGTGGCCTTAATTTGTTATTTTTAAAATTATATTTATAAATATATATACAAATTATACACTTGATTGATCCTACAAAAGATACATTTTAAGGGTACCCTAAGAATAAGTAAGCTCGACGTGGAAGTCTGAAGGCGCGATGCATTAACCTATTAAGGCAGCTTATCAACGTTATACCTATACTAAAGCTATTAAATAAAGACGTACCCGTCTGTCGGAAAGTCGGTGAAGTTCACGAGCTCATGAAATTAGAAAACTAACGATATGAGTAAAAGTCGTTTAAAAATTCCTTCTTAAACTTATTATTTATTCAGAAATATACTTTACGTTAGATGCAAACTATTTTTTTTTATTATTTAAGGTAGGCAGAGAGAACCTAGTGTTGAGACACTCCGTTTCTGATACAGTCGACATAAATTTAAAAAAATGTATTATTTGTTACTACAATTTGCCTTTATTTTTTTGTTGAGGGTACCTCAAAAACTTGTTGCTAACGTGGCATGCAGATTGTTCAGAATTCATCATATAGTACCTACACTGACTTACAATGACATATAATTCTAAATTAAAAAAAAGGTAATAATAATAAAATAAAATTAAAAAAAACAACAATATACGTGTAACAGTGATAACCACCTCTTTTGTTTAAAGTCGGTTAAAATAATCAGCTAATTAGTCCATTCTATATAATATGTCTATACATATATTATTACGTTCGGAGTTCTTCAAATAATTTGAATACAAATATATTATATTGTCCACCATTTTGTATAACTAATAGAATAGGTATTTGTTATTACCTCGTTAATCAAACCTTTCTCATATGAAAAGTCAAGAAACAGCTCATTTCGGTTGAATATAATATTTGTTTACAGAAATTGAGTCTTTCGTCCTACGTATATTTCTTAACATTAATAGTATCGGAAATATTTATTTATTCAATATTATTACAATACATATTATTTTCTTTTTACTATCACATTCTTTTAAGAATACCGTCTGTTTCGAAAATAGATTTTTTTCCCGAGTTTTATTCCATAAGATTCAATTTGACGGCTTTAAATCTTTGTATGAAGCTTATGTATCTCATTTGTATGAACAAAATAAAATAAAATAACAAACTAAATTTAACTTTCTCCCATGTCAGGCGACAACAGCTAAGTGGCCATATCTCCAACTGCCACTAATTGACACTGAGTGAGGAGTTAACAAATGACTTAATCATCGAGTCACAACTTACAGTCATCAGTGGTGGTGTAGTATGCAGGATAATCACCTGGTGTGATCAGTTCCGCGGTGGCGGTGGTGGAAGCGGTGGTGGCGACGGCGGCAGGGCGGGCGGAAGCTGCGTCGCATCCCGCCCGGTGCAGCGCCACCCTGCGCCCCCGCCCCGCCGCCCGCCCGCCGCGAGCCCCCCGCCGCCCGGCCGTCCCCCCGCGCGCCCGCACCGCGCCCCGCCGCCGCCAGGCGCGTGCGCCCGCCGGCCGGCAACTCAGTTCACCGCCGCGCCGCGACCATATCACACGTGCGTTGCGTTACGACGACGCGGCGCCCGCAACGATCGCTACACTAAATTTTGACCAGTGACACGAGAGGGAAACCTCTCCGGAGCCGCCAAGATTGCGTCCCAAGTGGAGATGCCATCAAGCCTTTTCGGTGAGCTGGGCGGCGGGGGCCTGGTGGAGGACCAGCGCGCCTTCCAGCTTGCGCTCGAGCTGAGCATGCTGAACTTCGGCGAGAGCCTGCCGACGAGTACTTCGCTGGCGAGCCCGCTCGGCTTCGCGCCGCCGCCCGACGACCGCGCCAAGAAGTCGCAGAACATGACGGAGTGCGTGCCCGTGCCTTCCTCCGAGCACGTCGCCGAGATCGTGGGCAGACAAGGTAGGCACTAGGCAGTAGGAAGCAGACACCCTTGTGCAAGGGCGCTCCGGCGCACGTGCCGCCGCTTCTAGGTTATGTTCGACCCGCGGCCCCGCTTTGTTTGTTTACCCTCAACCTGCGGCTCGCGGCGCGCTGCGTAGCCGCTGGCACGTAGGTCGTAGCTTTGGGACGTAGGCCGGTGTCACCGTGGATAATTCATAAATGATTGTGCAGTGATTTCCCATGGTTCGATCGGCCAGAGTCATTTCTCACCGGTAGACTAGCGACCCGGGCCTGCCGGAGTCAGGTGAAAAAACTACGATCCACTAATTAAAAGGCTGCGACGAACAAAAAACGATACCCTTAGGGACGTTATAGTTTTTCTTGAGAGTGCGTAAAAAAAATTCCGACAAAGCCCATCCACGCCGCCTTATCTGAGACTAATTTTTCGAAATGTGCACCGGATTTGCGAAAAAAAAACTAATTGCATGCCTGTTCGGAGGTTCTTTTGTGAGAGTTATTTTCTTGGCTTTAACGACGCGTTGTAGATGCGGCTTCATTAGCTATCTACCCTCCTTCTTGGATATATTTTTTTGCACGTTTTACATTTGTGTCACGTAAGCAGTAGTACCGAAAGTTCACCTACTAAACTTCGTAGACAATGCCTTTAAGCTTTATACCGATAACTTAATATGCATCTGGTGATGTTCTTTTCTGAATTTTAAAAAATAGTACATTATTTATATAAATATAGGTATATTAATGCATGAGGAAGCGAGTTTCTTCCATCTTGTATTTACAAATAGCCAAACGCCTAGTTACTAGTTAAAAATGTAAATATTGAAATTTACAATTTAAAACTGCTTAACTAGACGACATATTAATTTTATAGTAAGTTAAGCAATTATCAAAATGTGTGATACATTTGCATTAAATTAGACTCTCTTCTGTCTCATATGTTTATTTAATTAAAACTTTATTTACCTGAAACCTTCTATTTTAAGGACCGAATTGAATTAAATTTTCTTTTATAGTCATATATGGTAAAAATTAATATATGGAAATTCCAAAAACCTTCCGAATAATCTAATTTAAACCATTTGTCAAATATTAGCATTAGAAAAATATTAAAACTAGATAGAAACAAGCAAAATATCTATTATTTATGTATGTTTATTTTGTTTAAATATGTATTTTTTTTGGTATATGTTGTTAATTGTAGTAGTATCAATCTAAATAAAAATTGTTTCAATAAAATGTCTGTAACATTCAACAAATGTAGGTACACCTTCATATTTCAAGTAAGGAAAGTAATACCCACATAGTATTATAATATTTTTCCCGCGCCATTTAATTGAAGTAAAATTACATTAGTGTTGTACCCACCTTACTAATATGAAAAAAAACTATTGAAATCAGCACTATATAACTTATTTAGCTGTCAACTATGTTTTTCGAGTCGTAATAACTATTAAAAAAATAACAACTCGATACAATTCAAAAACTAAAAGTATATTTAAATCCTACATGGGTATATGTAAAAACATAATAAACAAGATATTTCATCAATATTTATGTTGTCTATACTGTAAAAATATTTTAAAACTTGATGAGTCCGTTTGGATGAACGCACTAATATCCGGAACTACTAGTTGAAACCGATTTGAAATTATTTCTGGGTTTGCTAGTCCATTTATTAAATAAGGCTAGATAGGCTATATTTCATCATTAATCCATAGCAGCTACAGCTGAAGTTAGCTCAAGCACTTATATTATACTAAACCTTTAGGTATTAGTTTATTATCATTTGACAACGGGAGTGAAGCCGCAGCTTAAAGCTAGTCCATTAATACATATATTATTATAACTTAGAATAGATATCGAACAAAAACAATCCCGATTTGTCCCGCAATCCCGACGCGAGTTCCGTCCCTGGTCCCCGTGCACGTCCCCCGCTTTTTAATGAGACGCTCGCGATATAGAAATTGCATTCCGGTGATTGCCCCGTCCCGAGCCCCGTACTGATGTATACTGTATGCACGGTACGATATATGCTAGAAACGATACTACCTATGTTCATATAGATACTTTGTTATTATTTTTTGGCTATTATTAATATATTAATTCGTTTATTTGCGGCGTTGTGTTCCGCCTTTGATGCGTTGTCTCGATTTGAAGTGGAAAGCGGAGAATGAAGTGTCTTAACACTAGGTCACCGTAAGGTATCCCGCTATATGCGAGATAATGCGTGAATTGTATATTTTTAATTAAATTAAATATGGAAATTTGCGAGTTAAACCAAAATCGCGTGGTAGTACAAATATATAGATAATGGTATTTTATACATAATAATAATAATAATTTAATCTAAAAATAATATATTTCCCATCATTATTTTATAATATGTTATTAATAATTATATATTTTAAGATCGTATAAAGTCGAATCTTTGCTTGAAAAAAAATATTTTCAGATACCCACGCTCATTAAAAAAGATTTGTTTAAGCATGCTGAGTATACTTCGTATTTGAGTACTATTGATTTTTTTCCCAACGTTTTTCAAAATGAAAATATCCCAGTTACGAAATTAATATGCCAGTACCTTGTGTTTGTTTACTTTGACTATTAAGCGAGTGGTCGTTGGTTCGATTCTCATCGAATCCTCATATGGTCATCATTGAATTGATTTTAATATATAGATATTCTTATTATTATCTCAGAACTGTATACATACATTAATATTGTCCATACCAGTATCATTATAAAGTATATTTAAATAAAACGAAAGAATAAAAATTTAATCCGATGTTAAATTGTTTCACAAGAATAACTAACGCTCAGACGGCGTAACAGAAAGCTGGAAACCTTTCCCAAGAACAATAATACAAAAATATAGTCTATAGACTTATATTATGTATGTTTGTACGTATGTAGACTGCATTTCCAGCCGCCTCTTAAAAGCAAAACAAAAAAACCGCCCGGCCGCGACACTTGCAACCTTGTCTAACCAAACTACCGACTGCTTCATTTCACTGGCGGTCGTAACGGCGACGGCCCTTTATTGCGACAAGGTGCCATCTGCGGAACATTTCGTATTGTAATGTAGGTTATATCGCTATATTTAGGTCGTTTCGTTTTTGAACGATTCAGTTTGTTTTACTTTTGTGTCTAAATGTTTCTTGTGTTTTTTTTTCTATTCATTGTGTTCATATAGAATATATTTCCTATAGAAATTCGGGGGAAATTACAAATATATAATATAAAACTAATAAGACAGTCTAGTCGTAGACTATAAACAAAAGTTTAGTTCATTATGAAATTAACATAGAAATATTATTATAATGACATGAAAACGTATAGCTGCATAATTTTCATAATAAAACGTAAACCGAGACCTTCCTTCATTCACACACAAAAAAACGCAGTAGTTAAAAATATCTCATAAAAGTTCGAGAACATCTTTAGAATTAAATCTTTTCTGCGGACCTACCGGGCACAGCCACAATGGAGGAATGGTAGAAATTCAATACTCACTTGGAAACACACAAGTGCTTTAGCTGGGAAGTTTTTATTTATAATAAAGGTTCCTACGTACCTACTGCGTACTTACCTGAGATTTTTTGCAAATATTTTAATTTGTTTGCTTTAAAAGCTCAAATAGGCTTTGTTAATACAGACGCTGGTTTCCAGCTATGTTATTTTTATTCAAATTGCCCGTACACTCTACATACAATGAGTATATATTATGTTTTATATATGTAAATATAACTACTTAGTATTTTATATTCGCCATATTTTTTTTGTTATCTATGATTAACATGTATTATATCCGCGATTTCAAAAGATATCGACATACTTACAAAACAATGGTCAATCGAAGTGAAATCTTAAAATTCTCAAAACATAATTACGAGTTACGACCTTATAACCAGGCGTTGTACGACGTGAATGTAAAATGAGAACATCCTTCGCTCCTGCCGGCGTCCGCCGCGATCTGAACCTTATACCCTCGGAATAGAAGTAGCCGCCACAAAAATACTATACGCTCATTCTGTTTATACCAGTGACATGTGTTTCAGAATATACCAAAAGGAGGTTGTTTAAAATTCTCGCGTTTACGCGCGGACGGCGTGACGTCACGTCCGGTCGCTCGCTCTCTATCGGTATCGATTCGATGTTCGATTGTCTCGATGTCGATCGGATCCTGTCGGCGCGTTTGTTGTTTTGATTTGTAGTGGCGCGACGTGCGGTGGTTGGAATCTCGTGTGTCGACGAAAGCGTAGAAGGAACCTAGTGTTAAGACACTCTTGTTCTCCACTTGTCGCCGAGTTCTGAAGGCGTTGTGTGTTGAGTACCGGAACTCAACGCCGCGCTTTGCCTCGACACCTGGGCAAAGAAATGAAAATATAAATGTAATTAAATATTTCATTTCTTCGATTGGGGATCGAACCCATAAATCACACTGTGAGACTGGCCTCTATAAGCTTAATATTATCAATTATTATCATTTATCCGTATTGTAAATACGAGGATAGCACCGATCCCGGTCCGCGTCAGTAATTCATCCCCGTCTCGAGCCGGTTAGTGACGGGCCGAGACCGGTTCTACATCAATGACTGGCAACCCCTCTCTCTCCGCGTCTGTTTACTTCACATCTTGATAGTCATGTTTTTAGAGTACAATAACTCTCGATTTTGACGTTACCCGACCGCTACCGACTGTGGGAACCAAACGTTCACGGGAACTAAGATGACACGCCAGAGAATACGACGCAAAAGTTGCATCTTTGAAGATACAGGCTTTTCTATACTAATGTACAAAGACGCACTCTTTAGCTACAAGTACAATGTAAGCGTAGTAGTACAAATAGTATCGGTTTGGCCGAAAGAGAAAACAATCTAGTAAATCACACGTGCGAGCAGCGTGTACTAAGACCGCAGCACCGGCGAGGCGGTGAGAGGAAATCGAGATTCGCAGTACTGGCGTACGTTCCGGTCGACGCCACCGCAGTCAGGGTCAAGGCTTCTCCTGCCCGCTGCTGCTCGCCTGGTACTCGCGGGGCGCCCGCGATCAACGGAAATGGGATATAAAGCGAATTTAATTTCTACTATGCCTTTTGCGTGCGTGTGATCTCTGTTTATTTGGTCGTTAATTGTCGACCGCCATAAGGACTTAATTGTTAATTCATATTTGCAACTTTATTTATTAAATGTTTTGTTTATTATAAAAATTTTCATTGAGGCTGTTGTGTGACTGTAAACGCGATGATTGTGGGTTCATTTCCCCGGCTAGTAATTTCTTCGCTTTTGTAACAAGGCAAAGCCCAACACGCTGTGTCTTTAAAATCAGCAAAAGTGGAAAAGTAGTGTCTTAACATTAGGTTCCCTCTGCCTACTCAGCAACTGCCCATATGCGGGATACAACGTGAAGCTGAAAAAAAAACAATTCATTCAGTTCATTTAAAACTCGTAAACGTCCGATCAGAAGGGTCGCTGAATTGCTTGTTAACCCGCTGCTATTACTTTAACAAGATTACACAAATCTCTATTCGTTGACAATTTTTGAATGAAACGGCTTCGTCGTAAAAAATAGAGGAGCATCTGTCCTGGACTCCCCTCCCCCACTCCCCGGGCGCAGAGACGTCCCGAAATTCCACGATCCCGTTTTTATGTAAGTCAACAGATGCATTCTGGAACACCGCTAACCGCATCTTGCATCCTTATCTGTCCTTCGGAAATGAGATCCACGGATGTGTAGCAACTGATGATTTTAAGATATATTTTAAGGTGTACTGCATTCTCCGTCCCTGTCGCTCACAGGTTCCCAGTGCGATGGCGCCAAGCCGTGCTCCGGGAACTAACTTGCCCCTGTTTGTATTGTACCCAGGAGCATTCCTAAAGTGGAAGCGTTTTGTTTCTAATGCTTTGTATATAAACAGACCGCTTGACTGGCAACAGAGTGTGACACGGGGTCACAGTGGTGAGTTGCGAAAGAGTGCCGTGACGTCACAATGCCGGCACCCTCACGTCTGCGAAACTTAGGGACCCTAATGAACGACTTCCTAATTGCCGCGGCAGCTCGAATAAGCCCGTAATCCGGCGCGAAAACGCACTACTCCGTTTAATTGTGGACCTTGAGCCCTTTCGGTGCTGAGTCTGAAATTGTGTGCAGACGTCTCACGGCGCGTACTCGTACTAGTGGACGCGAACGATTATTTATGATACGTTTATTGAGTCATATACGTCGACCAGACGTAGCAGAGAAACCGCTCTTATGGAACATGGTGCAGTGAGGCCAGTGTCGCGTGCAGGCACGGGCGCGCACGAGCCAAGTTGTAGGGCGACAAGTCAATATGCTTCCCGCACTAATGTTAACAACAATCCATCTCGGAGTGTCAGGCGGCGCCGCGAATTAGACTCACTCCCATTTCGATTTGCTCGTCATCCGTGGCACCGCGGACCGCTCTCATCATCACGCAGTCATTTACTGCGAGAACTAAGCGAGAGCAATTTCAGTCCGAGATTAATTTATTTGTCGCGGACTACATATTGTGATGGAAAAAGTCTCGTTCATTTTTCTTGTAAGGGTTTAATGACAGGATACGTTTATAATGCGTACGAGCCGAGTCGAGTCGAGTCGAGTCGAAGACTCAGATGTGTGAAATGTTGCACTAAGAATGTGCCCGATCTGGTGGCGGCCAGCGACGCCACATGTGCCCTTAATCCTTATTCGTAGTTTATACTCGTTCAGTAGTTGACATTCAGCAAGTCCGCCGAACTAGTTCCACAGAAATCCTACATTGTAACGTAATTATATATTAACAATTGATTTAAAATCGACTACTATTATTATTAGTCACGATCCAATAACGCTTATTTTAACAATAACAAGGGACGGAAGCCCAAGTAAATTAATTTTGAAAGACGACACATGATATTTCACATGGTAGTATAATATAATTTACAAAAATACATTGGAAATAGATTAGCAGGCACACTTAGTCACGTTTCTTATCACAAAGGTGAGGTAAGGTAACATCTGCTGGTAACCGTCGTCGTCCACCGTCGAACCGTCTCTTGCGACCGTTGCCTCGCACCTGCCTCGCCTTAAGTACATCAATTTATTGATATCAGTATAATCATATCGACAATGGATTAATTTAATCATCAATCATTTGTCAATGAGGGCAAAGCTTTTACTTTAATTACATATCTGGTTTAATTGAGTCCTTATGAGATATCGAGATATAACTTTTTAAGTTTAAATTGTGCATGTTCGCTTCCACGCATGCATGTGACATGCATTTTATGTTAAATGATAGATACATGTTTCTGTTTCATTACTTTTTACTTAGTTTTACCTGTGGGTCTATAATATTTCGAAAATAAATAGTTTTTTCTGTGTGGTTGAATCCACCATCACCGTACACGAGTCACTAATACTTACTAAAAATAGAAAATTTTAATTAACCAGTAATAAATTCAGTGAAATAAAAAATATAAAAAAAATATAGTAGAGTATTATTCTGTTTACGCTTGTCATTTAAGAGTCAATGTCCTGTCATCGAAGTTATTGAATACATACAATATTTTATTTAGCTTCGAATTCCACATTCCTTTAGCAAAAAAACAAAAACAAGTAAAGTTGGTTGCACACACATGTTCATTACATGAATGTTAACTATTTTCGAAGAACCGTTAAGGCTATGCTGTATAAGCGTTTAATTGCGAAAATGTTACAAAAAATTCATTATTAAAACGATAATAAGACCCATCTATAGTACTGTTTGGTTTTTTATTATTATTTTATATAATTAATCAATACCTTTTTTAATTGGTGATTGTAGAGAATATTCTATTAATTACTTTTTGAAATACCTGTATATTGTTCCGAATCTTGTTTTAATGTCACAAGGTATTTTTGGACTATAAATAGTACGAATGAAGATATTTTTAGATTATTTCAAGATTGTCCAAGCTTTAGATTTCAAAAGCTAGTTCGAATGCGTTCGAATACAGCTACTTTCCAACTTGTATACGTTTTCAAAAAATACTTCTGTTCTAAATGTAAAATAACACAAAAAAATATTTAAAAAATATTACGAAAAATACTCATAAAACAAAAACTTTATAATTTATTTTAAATATAGGTATTAATTAAAATCAACTTTCAAAGGATTTTCGCTTCCTTATATTTCGCCTACACTCACCATGCCTTGGCCGCGACACAAAAAAAAAGAATAAACACCTGGTGGCCATTATAAATTTAATCCATTGTGAATTAAATTACTTCCTATATTCGTGTTTAATTTGTATTTAAAATTATAGGTGTTCTGTTAGTACGTATGTATATGTGTACGTGTCAGTGTTGGGGTACAAGGTAATGGGATATATTATTTTCTTTAATGGGGCGGTTCTTTAAAAAATATTTTTAAGTTAGTTATATAATACTAAACAAAATGAAGAGTTATCGGGCAATAGTTACATAAAAAAAAAACTAAAGATACCAACAGTATATAGATTCTTCTATTATTTTATTTTACTAATAAATATACTAACTTATCGTCTCTCCTCATTAAAGAAAAAAAACACTCCTTATTAATTAACCCAAAAAAAAATAAGCAACGGTCATATCTACCAAAAACATTATACAGGGTGTAACAAAACATTAAAAACTTGAGCCTGGTACCAACCGGCCGCTCAGTAGAAGTAGTTGTTCAAAACTCATTAAGGGGTAAATATAATACACGAACGACAGATGTTTTGGCCGTTACCGACGTTGACGGTGCGTGAGAGCGTCAACCGTCACCTAGACGACGTTCGCTATTCGTTATATTATGTTATTTGTATGGAATAAAAATTATTATATTTTTTTTTATTACACAAGGTTCCCTCTGCCTACCCCGGTGTGTGGGATACAGCGTGAAGCTGATTTTATTTTGTTATACTGTTCGAAAAGATTTACTTCTTATGATACGTATGAATTATTTCTTGAATCACTTATTTGAGGCCAGTCGTTGCGCAGGCTTTGTATATGTACTAGAGACTCAAATATATATTTGTTTCTAATATTATTATTTTTCTATAAAAAGTACTCAATGTCCTTTCTTATACTTTTAAGAATAGGAGTGGAAAATTTTATCATAATCAGTCGTGTAGTTTTGGTATGAAAGCGTTACAAACAAACTAACATACGCATTTATAATATCAATATAAGTGTACGTTTGCGTTTACAAAAATGTTGAAATTGTATATAAAAACTTATTCCAACTTCCCAAAACGGTCGTGCGACTTACGAAGTTTTTATGCTTATAACTTAATAATAAATAGTTTATACATGGAGCATATAAGGGTTTACGCAATATTTATTTAATAATTAAAATTTATCTTTATTTTATGGTAATTAGAACACTGTACCTTTGTATAAAAATACTGTTTTTGTTTATGAGAAATGAATCTACTACTATAACGACTAACTCTGAAAACTAATTCCAAATACGATTATATTAAACGTAAGTAATACGTATATTTCATTTGTATCGCGTCTGTGGAACACCGCGGATGCGAGGTTATCAGGCTCTTATCAATGAGCGGAAACTGATTAATAATATTCCTGGGATTCTCGAAAAATTAAAGGAAAGCGCAATATGTTTTTTTATAAGTAGGACTTAGTGTTGCTAAAAATAAACCTGCACACGAGAGCCAAGTAAAACACTTCATTATAATTATGACACTTTTGTGTTGAGAATAGGAGATAATGTCAGCGGTAATTAGTGAGGCCGGTCGTGAGGCAGGGGCACAAGCGTATGGCTGTAAACGCAACAGGTCGTGGGTTCGATTTCCACTCGAGGAAATGAAATATAATTTAATATACTCATCCCTCTGCATACCCTGCTACATACGGAATACAGATTGAAGTTGAACAAAAAATAATAATAATTGCGTTTTTGCAAAAACCTTTTCTTTCACAAAACGTGTCTTAAGTGTAAAAAATAACAAAAACCATAACAACTTCCCTTTGAATTCAACAATAATTCGACACTTAAGAAGTCGTCCGTCCGCTTCGGACAAAGCGTTTCTATCTATATTGTAAAATACCTTAACACTCCGCACAAAAGGTTCCCTTTCTCGAGAAACATAACTGTAGGTACACTAAAATGACCACTGAAAAAAACCGCCGGCGCTCAAAAGCTCCGATCGCGGTTATTAAGTCGGGTCTTCAAATTCCAGTGAGAGTCTACCTGCTCCTCCACTGTTACCTGCCTTATCGTCCCTGGCTATTGGCTATAAATTAAGGACACGTTTCAAATGAGATATATCATGGTTGAGGAGGACTTCATTATTTTATCATCACGTTCGGTGGCGGGTTAACGTCCTCAGCGGGTTAGCGCGGGATCGTAACTCAATATTACTATTTACTGTATCGCAAATAGTAGTCTCAGGTTACTTTAATTGACACCGACGGTTGAGTTTTTTACTTTCGTCGTTGCGTTTTTACCTTGTGTAGTAGGTTCAGGGGGATACAGCACGAGGAGCGGAGAGGAGAGGAGAGGCGAGGCTAGTCGCTGCTGGCGTAGTGGGTGGCGACCTCTCCTCGTGTAAACCGATATTTCCATCATGAAAATGTTCAATGGCCGGTGTCGAGTTGCCTCCGAGCGGTGCGTGTCGCCAGCCTTTAGATTTTCGTTTCGCATGCTGGTACATTATTTCGCGTCATTAATTATTGTGTACGTTTTTTTATACTGAAATGCCCTCATACGCCACCTGCTTCGAGTTTGGGCAATTAGATGTAACAGTTGTCTTTGGGAATGTTAAATGTGACATATTGTGGGTTTGATTACCACTCGAGGAAATTAAATATTTAATATTTCACATTTAGTCGCTGTAGTATCAAGGCAAAGCGCGGCATTATATCACGCGGCATAGATATCAGCGGGCATTTGGGAGCGGAGTGTCTTAACACTAGACTCCCCTTGCCTGTTCCTTTACAACCGAGATACAGTGTGAAGCTGAAGCTTTCATTATTAGATAATATTGATTTCAATAACTAAATATTAAATATAATCGGCAGCAGTACCAGGGCGAACCGCTCAGTTCCGCTAGGAGCCAAGCGGAGGCAGCTGGCGGGAAGGCGCCATCTGCGGCGGCGCCCGGAAGTACCAATTTGTTTTGTTTTCGATTTTCGTTCAGCTCCTAGCGTCGTATGCAAATGTACTGAACGTAGCGTAACGACTGTCGTGACATTTGCAGGGTAACACGTGTCCACCGTGGTAGTGCAACCGTTAGACGAAAATGCATAATTTTATATGACTGGCACGCTCGAAACGCCATATATCAAGAATTCAATTCAATAATTTTATATGTGATCACTCTGGTACCAAAGCAAAAGGATGTGCTGGAGTACCACCACGACTCGTAAATTTTGCGGAAAATTGAGAACGGAGTGTCTTAACACTAGGTTTCTTTTGCCTTCCCTGCTACATACCTCGTGAAGCTTTATATTACAATATAGAGATAAAGAAAAATATTTCATAAAAACATTCTTTGATTGCCTATGTTCATATTTTTGCGTTGGTATTGTAAACAAAGAAAACAAGCAAGTAAATAACTTTTGAATACTAAAATTATATTATACTTACATTAAATAAAACATGTAAACTTAACGAAATACGGTGCTGAGGCCGACGACGACACCCGACATCTGCCGCGAGCACCTGCCGCGCTAACTCCAGTTTTTACAAGCGATCATACCGCCTGATAACTCATGCTGCCCTGGTGCCTTTGTAAATTATTTCCAACATTACATACAATATACATATAAAATAAACCAGCGAGTAAGAATGAGGTTACATACAACATACTACGATCAACGAATCTTGGTCGCTCATATATTAGCTGCAGGTGGCTGCGCAGATTTGATTTTATTATTTGTTTTACTTTATTGTTTTCCCGAGTAAACAAGAGAGAGAGAGAGCCTAACTTCGAAGCAGCCACGACTCGTCACCCGTACTATACAAGGCACGTTTTTACAATAACATAATTAATCCAACTTCAATGGCGCCGGCCCCATGCAACTTACACCTGAGGCGCGGTAAACTACAATGAAATAAAATAAAATAATATAACAGTCATTTCAAACACGCGCTACCTACCTACTTATAATTTTAGGGTCCTAGATATTGAAAAAGAAAAACACTCATTACATAAGTCTTTAACTGTAATTATTAATAGATAACGGAGATTATAAACGCAACGGTTTTTGGTTCAATCCCCATGAGGGAATTGATAATTTTTGTTTCTCGTTCTGGTAAAAAGATAAGCATAGCGTTGAAATACCCTCGGGCAGAAACAACACTAGGTCCCCTTAACCTACCCCACTGTAAACCTAAACAAGCTAAAAACTATTCTCTAGCTAGCTTAAACAACATTTTAATACCATTTATTTTCTCTAAAAACACTTTTTAGTATACAAAATGACTAAAAATCGAGTAGGGCTCTAAAATCGAGAACCACGGAGCGGCATTCCGCAGTAATAGTCCTTAGAAGCGGCTCCGGCGAGACGCATCGAGAGCATCGATCCTTTTGCGACACACGCTTTCGTTTCGTGAAGACTTCTCGCCATTATTTTACTTAATAGAATTAGTTGGTCCGTCCGTCAATGTGCGAAACTCTTATGTTAGTAGACAATAAGTAAAAAAAAATCTAACTAATATTTATATATATTAGATGATGATATCATGTTATAAAGTTGACCATTTTAGTAAACTTACAAAATAAATAACTCTCTCTCTCTCTCTCTCTCTCTCTCTCTCTTTTTTGATATTTTAAAATCGTATATCTCATTGTAATTATCGTTATGTAAATATCTCATATATATTAAAAGCTGTAACAGTCCCATCTGTAAAAAGCTCGATGTGTTGCTCAAGAAATATTTGCTTAAATTCTGTCTCGTTACAAATTTTATATCGAATTTCAACATATTCATCATATCAGCTTCACGATTCTAGCGTTAAGACACTGCTGCCCACTTTCCGCCCAATTTTGAAGCAATAAAAATATTAAATATTTCATTTATTGAGTGGGAATCGAACTCACAATCTGTCGCGTTGACTCGCTTGTTCCTCCACTACACCACTGGCGTCGAATATTTATTTCCAAGCCATAAAACAATATGCGAACTTAATTTAGGATATTCTTGGCGTGATATCGGTGTGATCTTGATTAGGTTCAATAACTAAGTATATCCAAATCTCTAACCTCCCCGGTCTCCGCTGGCGGTATTGAACAACAATTTTATTATAATTGGCAAAGCGGTCAACGCTTCTCGGAAATTATTCCGTTTTTTTTTTCTCTTTATTTCCAACATTTGGCCGATCTCGTTTTTGCACCAGAATCACTCAGACGCACCTTTGTTCTCCTCCATATTGTTTTAAATGCTTCCAAAGGAACTCGCATGAATCGTGAGTGAAAGTGCGCCATACAAATTATAATGTACCTACCATTAACAATAACGTTGACGTGTTTTTTTTATTGTATTTTATATTTATTTATATGTCATTTAAAAGGTTTCACAACTCGAGTAAATTAAAATAATTTACTTTTTTCTTGTCAATAATAAATATCAGTAAGTGTTAGGTCGTTTGCTCTATTATAATTTTATTCAATTTAAAAAATATATATGTCAAATACAAAAAAGCTGCCCCTTAGCGGATTTTAAATATGCACAGATAAGAAAAATACGTTGCTGAGTTTTTTGCAATTACTAATATGAGGTGAAGTATTTGTTTTATTTATCTTCGTTGACACAGAAACCCACTCCCTGTAATTAGGGGTAGAACGCGAGCCCGGGGGAGCCGCCAGCTGACGGCCCGCTCGACCGTAAACGTTACTATTCACACAGAAAATTAATACTTTTCTAAAGCGTAACAATAATTCTACATCGAGATATTTTTTTACCTATTTCGAAAAAGTTTAATTAAGTCGAGAACCGAACCAGTAGGTACAAGGTGTCATAAATCACATTATTAATTTAGGATATCGCAACCAACAACACAAAGGCTATAAATATGGGACATCGATTTAGGTATTGGATCTTTAGGATGCCGACGACATTTCTCACAAAAATGATTTGATGCGGAATTATTTTGAACGAATGTTTCACGGTGGCCGAAACGCCCAACGTCTCTTGACCTTTCCAAGCTACCAATATAGAATGCTATCGTGGACTAGAGTGAAGTAATCGAAGGCCAGGTTGTGTTGGTGATCGAAATTAAAACTTTTGATGTAGCCGGCGTCTTCTAGAGCCGCTTATTTCTCATAAACACTAAACTCGGACAAAAGAGTTCACAATTCATTTAGATTTTTATCGTTTTAAGAAGAAAAACTAATAACGTCATGCTCACCTAAATATGGATATGTAGGTTTACGCACTATACGGGCCTTGTTTTCGGCTATACAATTTTTAATTAAATTTAGTCATACCAGCTCCTCATTTATTATATATGCTTTTGACTTTTGGATGTCAACATCTGCCCTTACTGATCTATTTACAGCAATGAGTAAAATATTCGACCGGTTTCGTTTACTATATGAAAGTAAAAACTCAGCATATACTAATATAGACATATTAATTGATATTCCATTTTAATCGAATTATCTAGTTCATTACCTGGCTGGTCCGTAGTTTTTGCGGACCGTCGTCACGAGATCAAAGATCGGCCGCCGTTTGACATATATTTTGATACCTCACGCAGATTATAATAATGTATGCACATGGATGACTTACTGTTCGCCGGTGGCCTTTTTTTCAACAATGTTACTTGTAAGTCACTTTGCCCAGGTCGTGTGAGGTGGTCTCAGTCCACCTGTATAGTTTAATGTCGATTTTATGCTCTAGCCAATTAAAAAAACAAATATATAACAAACAAGGACTAATATTTAATATCCTATATCGTATGGCAAGTTTCGAGCAGCATTAACAGACGCCCGAGGCTTGGGCTATTAATTTTATAATTATATTCTAATGGTTGTACAGACACATCTATAAAGAAATAAACAGTTTTTAATATACAAGATGTTTGCATGCATTTTCGACACTGCAAATTTAGAATGAGCGATCGGCACTAGAATTAAATTGTCAAATAAGTTCATCCACTATCATTAAGAACGGATGGCAAACGTATGCAGACATTAGTCCGTTATTTGTTGATGGCGTCATCCATATAATTTATCATTTTAAACGAATCGCTTATTCATTTGAGACCCTCCCATAATTTAAATTACCTTAGTCTAATTTTTGTATTGCAAATACTATAATTCGGCGGGTAGTGTTTAACGGAAGTATTTTAATTGGAACATAGTGTGTTCTCACTAGATTCTCAGGTTCGCTCTTCGGGATACAACGTGAAGCTGAAAAAAAAAGAATTATAAACTAGATATATTGATACTAACAACATCGTAGAGCTTTTGGGACATGACAGATGAAACACCTTGGTTATGCATGTTATTACTATTGACTGATATACGGCGTTGAGGAAGGTTATGACAGGAGAAAAGTGAGGGAAATAGTACTAGGACTTCGCTGTCTTCATATAAAAAAAACAAATTGCATGCATTCTCATAAGTCACGTGGCTCGTTCGATTTGTTTACGAATCGATTGGTGCATATTCGTCGCGGTCTCGGCAACGCGCCTGATGTAGATATCCTAAAACGATCAATTCCCAGTGCAATGCACTCTTACTAAATAACTTAATGTCTCCGTCATTCGAGACAACTCTTTTTTTATGTTTTGCCACAATTAAATGCGCATATTCGGAACGTCCTCAGAGTTATTATGTTAAGTAGATAATTAATTTCCAACCGGGTCTTTTATAGATGCATATTTATTGCAATAAATGTCTATACGAATAAAAATGATCGGCTATATTTTTGTAATTTTAATTGGATGTTTGTTTGTTGAGCTGTGGTATGAGTTGTATAGGACCGTCAACACGAGTTTCTTTGTGATACATCATGGCGACGTCCGTTCCGGCCGCGGTGACTCGGATGACCTAAAGACGACCTATCGCAAACAAAAATAAAGCTTCCCATTCACAATCAACACATCACTAGCAACCTTGAACTAGTTTAACTGGGCGGGAATAAATCAAGACAGACATGGCAGCACCGCGCCGCCAGGGGTTAAAAAAAAGAACCGTTTCGCCGTATTAGCCCAGACGTATTATTATCTTATTATTATAATACGCTCTACAGCTCTGACACGCGGCGTTGTCCGAGATTAATTAACATTTTAGGTCTGTATACAATAATCGACGCTAATATTTCATCAGTTTTACAACAAATAAACGTATTTACACGTAGGTCATTCCAATAATACATTACTCGCGTGACATTTCAACGGGGGTGGCCATAAACAAAAAAGGATTACGAAATTTATTTATAATGATATTTTTGTATTAATATTTTTGTAAATTGACCTTTTACAAGATTTAATGTGGCGTCAGCGCGAGTTGTAATTCACATTTTTAGCGGAGGTTGCGTCAGAGCTGCGTTTGTGTCTGGTCTGCATCAGAGCAGGGGTCACACGCGAACCGTTTGATGGAGGTCCGTAATGACCCCAAATCATAATCTACGGACCTGTAAAAAATATCGATATTAATCTTAATCTTCCGTTACCGCAAATATGATTAATCTTTTTTATTTTAATTTTAAAATCATATTATAATAAAAATTTAGTAATAAATCAATCCGTATTTTATTTTGGAACCAATTTGCCAATCAATGGACGCGGTACGGTGTAACAAATAGACGTTATGTTAGGTAGGTTTATTTGTGAATGTATAAATAACTAGTTATTTGCACAGTCTAATGACAGGTTCGGTGATTGCCTCTCCGCCGTATTATAATTATGTATCATAAAGACCATGGAGGTTTCAGACCGCAGAAAAAACTGCCAAAAGCTAATCTGTTGCGGCAATTAACTTATCAAGTAATAGTGAAGGTCAATAGTAATAAATAGTTTTCAGAAATCTACTTTAAAGGATTGATTATATTTTCTAGTACGAGCCAGGTTCTCTTTAGGTGCTCTTATAACAAGTTACCGTCCATTTACACCGCATAAAGGATTTTACTCTCAATTCTACTGAAATTGGTGTCGGACAATGCGGTTCTTTTGCTGTTGAAGGAAATGAGCGGTTTTTGACATCTTTCGACTTTTATTGTTGGTGCAATTTGGGTGCAGCGTTATATTATGACTGACATTATCGACGCCTTTCATTATTTTTACTTGTATAGCTAATAGGTTCTTCGTGATATGCGACAACAATGTATTTATGAGAAGCTGGTAAATGATTCACGCCATTGAGTTATTCTTGTAATGCTATAGTCACATACTTTATAAAATTGCAAATAATTCCTTTATAAAGTGGAGTTACAAAAAATTAAAAATTTAATATTTTCATTTCTTCTCTCTGGTAATTAGACAAAGCGCGGTGTGGAGTTCCGCCACTCAACACGGAATGTCTCTAGAATTCGATGGAAAGTGGGCTATGGAAGTGTTTCAATGATAACGGAGTGTATTAACACTAGGTTCCCAGATTCCCTCTGCTTACCCTGCAGGATACAGCGTGAAGCCTAAAAAGGGGTTATTAACAGTCATGTCCTTTCATACATAATTATTAGTATAGCGACACGAGATAACTTTGCGAGATTATAACAAAAAGGTGAAATCAATTCGTTTCAGTGGACAAGTGCATAGACAAACCAGATCCAGGCTCCCACACGTACGGCTTCTATAGTCTGCGGTGGATAGGCCGCTTCATATGATACCTCATCCTATGTGATTCTTAGTTTTTTCTATTATATACTTATTTATAGTGGTTGATCGAGTTTTGTTTCTATTTACACACATGTGCACTGATGCAAGTTACAAGTATTTATTAATAATTTAACATGCTTTCAACTAAAATCTTGGGGATGAACGTTGAAGATTAGAAAACGTAGGTCTAATTCACTTTTCTAATTAAACTTTTTGAAAAAAAAATCTAATTAGAGTCTAGTCTAGTCTAATGAGAATATTAATACTAAAATATAATCAAAGACATGTATATCTAAGAAAGTTTATTACAAATACAAAGTGGTAATTCCAACAAAGTGACAGGGAAGCACAAGTTAACAATAAACATAAAATCGCGATCTGCGTATTACGTGCATCCGGCGAGCTTTCGTCCGGCGCATGCGCATGCGCACTGCCCGCCGGATGTCTTGCGGTCACACGCAATTTCACAACCTCTGTACTCATGCCACCCACTATAAAGAAAAAAGTGAAATTTGTAAATTATTTAAATCCAAATGACACATAAATAAGTGAGCTTCTCGCTGTATTCCCCTCCCCCCCAACAGGATAGGCAGAAGGGATCTAGTGTTAAGACACTCCGTTGAGGTGTTGAGTGACGGAACTCAACGCCACGCTTTGCCTTGACACCAAATGACATATTGTTTACCAAATTAAACTAAAAAAAAACATTCTTATTGTACCGAAACCATTATTTATTTCCCAATAAGACAGTTAATTTTCACATGCCAAATGATAAGATAAGTGCATATAATTTTATAGTACCTATTGAGTCGACTATAAAATGTGCAGAACTTATCAAGGTCTGTTATTTATATCCTGTCCTAGAGGCACTAGAGGTCGAATTCAAGCTTTTAAGACGCTTAAGCTGCTTGGCTTCTAACAGCCTCTAGACATGTTGCCCGAAACAATGTAAGGTAACCCTGAAACCTGATTAGCTATCAATCATGTACGAGATTTGAATACTCGTCAATTGATGATAGGTGCCATTGTGTCCCCGACCTACCCTGATGACGTTGGACTTCTATCTGTTTACACATTAATAAACTTTATCTTATGTTTTTGACGTTAAATACTTATTGTTATTTATGATTCCTCACATTGAACACTAAATCACAGAGTGTTGGTACTTACATTATGCACCTACGTGTAACAAATAACTATAGCACTGTCTGAGCGAGTAACGCAAAAAATAATGGAATTCTCATGGTCTTTTTTTATACTTATGCTGGATTTATTTAGAAATTAACAGAAAAATAAATAAAGATATCGATAAAATACTCGTAATTGCTAATTAGAAATATTTATCTATTTATCTGATAAATTAAATATCTAGTTAGACTTTAAAAGATTTAAACGGAAACATAAAGTTATGTACCAACATTGCTTACGCAATGCCAATTAATTACAAATATAATAATCTACTGATTATAAAGTGCGAGGGCTCAGGGGGCTCCATTCATTTTATTGGCAAGTCGTTGACTTATTGCTTTCCGGGCGGTTCAATATGTCACTCGATAACAATGTTACTGCGTCCGATCTGAGTGGACGGAGAGTTAACCCTTTAGTTATTATTAGATTATCATCCCAGCTGACGGTCAAGTTTAATCAGCTTCACGTTGTATTTCGCAGACAGCAAAGTAGGCAGAGGAAACCTAGTGTCAAGACACTGTCCATTTTCTACCGAAGGCATTGAGTGGCGGAACTCAACGCTGAGCTTTGTCTCCACACCAGGCAGATAAAAGGAAAATATAAATAAACCCACAAACGAGCGCCTTTACAGTCACCCGACTGGTCTCAAGTTAAATTTAAATCACTCTTATTTAATTTCGTAATACTCCAAAACTGGACTAACGGCGCTCTCTCCCTTTATAATTTTAACATTTCGAAGGGTCCTGTAACGGTAAAGCCGCGGACGGTGTCACATTCGGCGCTGCACCACTCCAGTCGCGTCATCTCGACAACTAATAACCCAACTGGTGCTCATAATTTATAAGGCGGTCCGAGCGACCGCTTTTTACGTCGCTGTCGCCGACGTCTGGGAATCCGCACCGGGGACCAGGAGGGGACCAGGGGGGAATCAGGCGGAGGGAGGCCAGATTCCGCTTTGCATTCCGCTAGTATACTGCAGCGGATGCCCGCGAATTCAATGTTTCGAAATCAAAATTTGCACTCAATAGATGAGAGGAGCCGTCCGCATAAATAATTGACGCGCGTCGTTTCCCACGCAAATCGCGTATCTAATAAAACAACGAAACTTCTTAATCTGACGATCGTCTCGTGGCGTCGGGACGTCTCCGTAAGATATGTCTGACAAATGTATCGACGCTGAACGCGAGTGACCTACTTCCGGCGCAATAAACTACCCTTTCGAAATTCGCGTCGGCCGTATCTCTGCGAGCGGGCAGAGATACGGCCTATTCGATAAGTTACTTTTTTGCCTTTTAGCGTCAGCTCCGTTGCATTCCTGACTTTACGATCATCTCGAGCTGACCGACGCCTGACAGAGAGCTCGTAAAAGAGTGGATTTTACATCTTATTGTTCGCCTTTCGCGAAATCTAATTGAAGTTGGCAGGACTTGCGCCCGCATTCATCTTTACGTGTTCTTAATTTTACTGCAGTCTCGCAGGATAATGACAACTGACGGGAATTCGTTCATTATTTTTTATCACACATTAAAAATTTAAACGGTTCGCGAGAACGTTATTGGGTAATGCATATGCATCATCAGTCTGTCTGTACGCTCGGCTCGTCCCGAAAGCTCGCTAACTCGAACCGAACGTTTTCATTTATCAGAGCAATTATTTAAAAATATCACATTTATTGTATTTTAAATATCACAATGCAAAAAACAATCGTAAAATAGACTTTAACAGATCTATAAAAGTAAATACAAATGCTCATTGGTGTTTTTTACGTTTTAATTAATTAATGTTTCGAACTGGTTGTTACAACTTCCTACTTTTCTTACAAGTCGTAAAATATTTATAATTATAATAATTACTGTATAAGTTTTTGATAAGAAAACAAGTTACAGGCGCGTATTAAGTTTATTAAATTCATTCATATATTTTTAATATCGCGAAATAACAAAGTTCGGTCAGCATTGAGAGGCCGAGTGGCATAGGGACGAAGATAGTTAAATATGAATAGAATGTTCTAGCTGGGGCCTAGAGTTTAATTCGAAGCCGGGCACACCGTGACTCACTTTGTATTCGCCATACGTCGGCCTGCGTCACTATCGGAAACGATGGCCGAGACGCCTATTTAAACGTGTCGTGCCCACTTTTATATATAAAATACAACTGCCAACAATACCAGTTATTAAATTTTGTATACGATTGGTTTGAGAATTAATATTTATGAAAAGAATTACTTACAGTAGGTACCTATACCCGCTATAATACCTACCTGTAATGTTAGCAGTAGGTATAAGTTTATATTTTACGATAATATTTAAAAAAACAAGCTTACAAACTGTTATATGTTCTTTTTAAAACAACATTATTAAATTCTTCTCATTCAAATCTGCATAAAGCTAGTTCCACGATTAACTTTAATCACACTATACATAATATCCATAGTATTTTTTAATCTTTGATGTCTTTAAACTCTGCTGACGCATCCCTTTCGCTCCTTCAATATTCATCAGCGTTTAGTGGAGCTGTTCTTCATTATTCATACCGTATAATGGTGTATAATATTACTTGAAATATAATAGCGTTAAATAATTTTTATTAGTTTTACATATGCCATGTTGCATACAGTAGGTTTATCAATAATTCTAATGTCATATATGTAATATTTTGAGATTAATCTTTTACGTATTAAATGGAAAAAGTAGTATTTTTTATAATGAAAAGTTTTAAGTCAACAAGTATAAAAGCTCATTGAAGGTGAATAGCTATATTATTTCTAAAATTACAAAAACATTAAATTTTTTTAGCTTCTTGCTGTATTCCGCACATAGCTGGGTTCCGCACGCCACGACTGGCAGCGATTTGCGCTTATTGTTTTTTTAGAATTGTTTCAAAAGTAACGTTTTTTTATCTTCTTAATTACGTCGTACGAGAATAAGAATGCTGTAAGACACAACAATACAGGACGTCATCTCGATTGTCCGAAACGTAAAACGACATTTTATAAACATTTAACGCGACGACGACGTGGCTTTTGGAATGCACACTTTTGTACTATATGTTTACAATACTTTGTTATTTACTAACCGTAGCACACTTCAAAAATTAAAGTATTTAAAAAAAGACTATTTTATATTACAAAATGAAATTAAGTTATTTAATTCCTCTTAAGATAATAGGTATCGAAAACATAACTAAAACTTAATTGTGATTTGTCCAACTAATTTTCCGTTCAACTTCATAGGAGGCCCCATTATAAATAGAACGATTAAAATCGATAATAATAGTCGATTGTTTATTTTCTGATAAAAAAAAACTTGATTCGAGATTGTCGTTTACATTTATTTTATTGCGTCTGTGCAGTAAAAATGTTACTTGAATAGTTTTATAGTTGTGATGTTATTATATATACTAATTAATGTTTTTTTTGTTTGTCTGCAGGTAAATATCTCCGCACACTCGAGAGTAATTCCTCGGTTTATTATCTCTGTAATCTCTCTCCAACCACTTCATAAATCCAGTAAGTTAAATTTATATAAAAAGAAACTGATATCTCATCCAAAAATGCAATGTCGCCAATTAATATGTTTATCGAGTGGCATATCTGACGGGGCGAGGTCACCAACTTTCTTGTCGTCCCACGGCTTGCGATGCCACCAAACAAACATAAGATACCATCGAAAATAAATAACAGGCTTACGGTCGTCCATCCTCGCCGCGTCAGCCTCATCAGTTCCGTCAGTTCAAGCGACTGACTAGCAATCCAGCAACTGACCTAGCCCACGCGGAATGGAACACTTTCTTCTAAACTCAAAATGTAACCGTAACTACTTTGCGGACCGCGTTTCCGGCGCCCGTGACGTCACGCCCGTCTCGCCGCGCCGCGCCGGTCGCCGCCCCTACTACGTAACCTTGGCGAGATGTGCTCGCCTCGCCACGAGCAGCGCTTCGCTTTCGATTTCATTTTTTTTTTATTAAAACAATCTATATTATGGACGCGAGCGAAAGGACACAGCACGCAACGTTTCCCCGCGATCGCTTCGTAGTATCTTATTCGCATAATGCTATCTTTACACATGTATAACATGCAGCCGGATGCAAAAATTATACTTATTGAATTCCACTTATAAGGTGAAATAAGAGCAAATCTTGGGTAATTTTTCACACGATCCACGAGAGCATAGGCGCCCTAAGCGGCGGTCGGGGTGAGCGAACTCGCAGCCTGTAATTTCGGACCGCAAAAGGAACAAAACGTATCGAGATCGGTGATTAAAAACCTTTGTCGGTTCTACTAATATTTATATTTTAGCAATGCGTCCGACATCTAATTGGCCGCTTGTATATTTGAGGCGGACCACGGGCCGCGGCGCGGCGCCGACCACCGACCACCGACGCTTCATTAGTTTTCCTGGTAGTGCATCATAAAAGCATGATTTTTATGTATAGTAGTATATGTCAAAACGTGACCCCCTCATAGAGTACGGCCGACACACCGACAAAAGACATCAACGAACACCTTAACAGCAATAGCTAGGAAACAATTGTTTCATTTTGTCGTTCAATAAGAAGCTAAATATAGCTGGTAAATTATAAAGTATCGCAGGTGGTAAGTACGGGCGAGGCAACTAGTTTGAACTGGCCACCGCGGGTACTCTCGCGCGGCCCAAGGTCTGGGATATTGAACCTGACCGGAGCAACAGCACGGCAAGGTCCGCCGCGAAAGAGACGGCTGCACTATCACTCATTGTTATGGGGCTAGCGTCGCGGCCACACACCACTACCACTACCAACACAGGCGCGCGCGCGCTGATCGATGCCTTTCGCCTCAACCTTCGACTTCTAATCAGATGCAAAGTGTCAGCCAGTTATAGAGCGATCCCGTAAGCGCGATATGCACTTCCTGAACCGGCGATCGAGCGGAAGCGGGTGCGGGGGCGGCAGCGTGAGCGGGTGCGCATGACAGAGACAGTGCGCGCACGACAGGGACGGCAGAAGTGCATTGCGCTGACGCATCGCGATCGTCTGCGCGTGTTCGTCTTTTTGTTGACGCTGCCCGCTGGTACGCTGCTTTCGGTTTCGTTGTTTACGAACACTCCGCTCGAGTGTCGCTCCGCTAATATCAATCAACGATCTGGTAATTAAATCCGCTCGTCGTCGGACCGGTCCTTGATTTGGCATTTGTAGGTTCCCACGCGGTTGATGTCATTTCAATTATGAATGGCGGCCTTCGGGAGAGGGATGCCGGCGGAGGGCGGAGGGCCGGCGGAGGACGGAGGCGCGCTCCCGGCGAGTGCGCTGACCCACTGCCTGTGACCGCATTCCTCTCGGCCATCGATGATTTCGCTTAGTCAGACCGATGGGCAATTATTATCTATTTATAGATCGTGGAAGAAAGCTGAAGTACCGTCAGCTATTATGAATGTAAATACTCATACCCTCATTGCCATAATTAAAAATAAATAACATCGTTTTCGGTGTGTTAGTCAGCGTGCCCTCGCCCCCTGCCGAGACTGCGTGAACTCTTTATCGGTCGGTCTCGGGGAGTACATCTTACTTAGCGGCGCGTTAAGGACGTGTTGCGACCGAATACCGAAATGGCATTTGTTTGATATGATAATAACTTTCTGATACGACTCAAACACACAGTTGTCGTACTGTAATCGTAATTGTTAACCTCGATCCCCACGTGCGTCGTTATCGCGCAGCCGCGGCCTCTAATACGTAGTAGCGTAGTTCTCACGGCGCGCTGCCGGGGACGTTCACACCCAATAAGCACCGCGGGCCGGAGCGCGGCGCGGCGGCGGTGAGGGCCGATCGCTGCTTATTTGTGGTCGGCAAACACTCACCCAGATAAGCCGTGAACGGCGCGCCTGTGCTTCCCACATCTGCTACGACCTTGGCCGCTCAGCCCGTTGTGTAACGTCGCTATCAGTCACGCTCCCTGCCTCCCGACCCCTCTGAGCCGCCGACTCCCGGCCCCCCGACCCGCCGCTCACCTCACCGGCGAATCTTACAGAGTTTTCCGGTCTCGATAACTTTATCAGCTTTATCGAGCAGATGCTCGGTTATGAAAGTCAGCCACGCGACGTACTCCACGATCCAAATGTAAATCGGTACAGGATACAATTTGGTTTCGGGCTATAAAAGCAACCGCGTGTCCGTATGCCTCGTTAACATAATTACAGTTTTCGACTGGACATACAGGTTTGGACTCTCACCTGAATACATTTCGTCGGTCTGCTCGATATCGGCTGTAGCGTTTGTACGAAATCGAAAGTTAAGTCGAGCAGGTTGCTCAAAAGTAAACTATAACCGAAACACTACGCCGTAGTGACGAAACGGGTTAGCAGCTTAAAAAAACTGATTGTGCATAGAATACGAGGCGAGGCACCGATTGTATTGTTGACATTTCGGTGATGACTTATGATTTAGAGAAGCGCTCTCGTTGACTCTCGTCGACGGCGCTCCTTCCGTGAGCTTTTATTATTCCGGTAATAAATTAAACTGCTCGTTAATCGTCCCTCTAATCCGTCTGGGCGTTGACTCCACGAGCGCGCCCGCTCTGATCGTCAATGCCTTGTTTACCCTCGTCGTTCAAACGCACTTAGATCTAAATTACGCATGTCTCCATACTATGCCGCGTTTGAGCGCGAGAAAAACTGACAATGGAGGTCCGGCGGGCGAGTCATCGTCGTGGAATGTGGTCGCATCGCAGCCTCCCATATTACAGTCTAAACCATTTCTCGTCCACAGTGCCGTGACTCTACACTCGTTTGGGACTATCAGATATCGACGTGAGATAATTCGATTCGATGGTCAGTTTTTTGTACGTTATTGTTAGCCTCGAATGATACACTGCTTGAATATTTAGCAATATCCGCTGACTTCACCGCTTATAAAAAATGGCGAATAATTAGTCAATAAAAATTCCGCCGATTATATAGCGACTTGTTACACGGGTGTTGCGTAATTGGAGTAAACGACCTAAGAGCTGGTGGTCCGCCGCAAGGTATTGGTTACCACGTGGTGGCAACATGTGGCCTTTACATACGCCGGTGCTCTGCCGTTAACAAAATTAATTACTACTCAAATTTATATAAAATTTACATAGGATCTCTCGAAAAGAAGCTTCCACACCAATATTACGTTAAACAAAATGGTGAATACCAATTTATCGATAAAATAAAACCAGAATAATCGTATTAACATATTTTGTTTGATCTTTTTTATTTTATAAAGAAAAGATAACGTCAATAAGATTCTCTTTAAAGCACTTACGTTATCACATAATTATCATCAACCCTCATCAAGATATCTCAATTCAAAAGTCAAAAAAAAGCTCGTACGCGACAAGGTAACATACTAAAGCGACAATTAATATAATTTAGCATGCATAACTCCCTTACTTGAAAGGTTGATAATTTGAATGGGTTACGAGCGAGCGATGGACGTCGCCCTTGACCGGGCGTCGCGGCGCTCAGCGGTAAACAAATTGAATGAAACGTGTACCATTCATGTGTGTGCCGTTACAGCACGATAACTCAAGTATATTTAACATGGCGTCACACGGTCCCCGCCGATAACCTACTGTTAAAAATTTAAAAAATGCCTTTTTTGATGGCAGGTGAACAATGAATGTAATAAAATAGATAACTGTTAGACAAACTACCTAATTTACGCTTTTATTATGATATTATTATTTAATTAACAAGTTTTATTAGAAGTATACAGATAGCTGAAACATAATATAATGATATATTTAATTTAACTAACAAATATAATTCAAAGTTAGTGAGTGATAAAAGCGAACCGTGTGTCAAACGGAAACTGGCGTCACGGATGGAGGCGCCCCTCAAGACGTGAGCGGCGCGGGCGCACGGCTCCACCTCATTTGCAGCTATTCCCCTCTCTTGACTAAGTCCTGGGCATGTTGCCTTAAATTGTAATTGATATCGTTAAACTAAACTTACGTCTACTTAACTCTAAGCTTACGCTAACTTATTCGACAAACTTAAGTTCTCTACCACGTGTTTGTTATTATGTTTTTGTTTCGAACTCGCATTTTATATCTTCCAGAATGTTCTCTGTAATAAAAGCTTGCTTGTTATTATTTCGATACTTACAAACTAGAAATTCCAAAGTATGAGATTGTTTAACATCTAGTATGTTGTTCTCATCTAGTATCTTATTAAATTCTGGTATATATAAAATACATCTTATAATATGATAACATTTAAAGTTCATAGTATTATAATTTGAGATACAAAATTTGCTTTAGATATTCAAAAACTTATTTCATAACCTTTTTTCCTATATAAAAATACTTTAATACCTACACAATTTTATTGCTATTGCACAATCATAATACTTCAAAAAATAAGCCTTAAATGTTGTTAACCTTAAGTTTTCGTTATCTTATACAAACATTTAAACTGACATAATAGATAAGAAATCCAGATTTACCGCTAGTTTTAAGTGAAATATTAGTTCAATAGGATTCCAGGCTCGGTCCTAGTAGACCAGGGCTCCTCCTCAAAGAAAAGAAGGAACCCTAGTCCACTAGGGCCGAGCGAACAATTACAGAATGTTATAATTTGCGGAAGGCTCGCGGGTGAACGGCCGGAGCGGCCGATCGCGCCGAAGGTCAAGGCGGATCGGAATCTAGTTGCAACGAAAGAAAAAGTGACGCCCAACCTGAATAGAATACGAGGACGAGTAAAAATGAAAGCTCATTTTGACAAAACTTTTACTTACTATATTAGCGTGGCTTATTTATTATTTGGGTACCCTCATTCGTGGTTCAATTTTGTTCCCTAGACTATTTATTTTATGAGAATTTTAATTGGATTCAAAAAAATATAGGTGGTATGGCTCATAAAATTTTTTCACACGTATTTTATTAGTAAAGTTCGTTAGCTTTGTTTCCTTGTATCGGATAAGCGTTCAACACGCAAAATAGTTTTTGATTCTATTTTATTGAATCATTGCGATGACTTGCTCGATGCGTGCGAAAGATCTCGTACACGTTAGATATCCTGGTGGCTGGTGGTTGGATCGTTCTGCGTGCGATGACCCGCCAATTTCGTTAAATAATAATGTCAATATTTATATTTCTGCTTATTTTTGTTACTTTAATTTTTTTTAATTAAAAATTAATGTGATATTTTTGTACCTTACTATGATCGGTAGAGTAAGTGTTGTGTTTGTATTATGTTTGACAAGGCGGTTATGGGTTGAAATTCTGTATAATATTGATAACAAGACATACGAGTAATTTATTGATTATTGAAAACATTGCAAATAAAAATAACTTTAACAATAATGATCAATCTTATAATATTTCGATAACAGAAAAACTATATATTTAAAAATACAGGTAGATAAAATAAATATAAAAATGTACTGCAGTGAACTGTAACCCTGAAAATATAACACGACATGGTTGTATTCTGCAGCAACTAGAGTTCCGACCGCACGCGAAATGAAAACATTGTTTCATACAAATCTGGGCCTGGTTTTAATCTGAAAGAGTTATTCATATTACGATTCTACATACCTTGTACATACATACACACATAACTGAATTTTTATTACTTTTTTGGCACTTATCATACCTACCTACTAATATATTCTTTAAAATATCTAAGCTTAAAAAATCCTATAAGAAATATTGAACTATTATTATTGTTGTTAAAAGAATTCTGATACAACCAATAATGAGATACCAGCTACGGTCTCAAACAAAGCGTTTCCTAACTTTCTTGTTAAGTATTCGGTCCATATTTTCGCCGTAGTACCTTTGTTGTTTGTTTTACAATTGGAAGATTCCAAATTTTTTGTCCGCGAAACTCTATCGCTTGCAGCTGCACCCTAATTAAAATGTTCGAAACCGAATCCCAGCGGTCTCGATCTGTATCAATTTTGCTTAATGGGCCGTTCTACAGTCGATTTGACGGCTAAAAACATGCTCCCAGCCTTAGCTTGTAGGTCATTGTTGAATGCCCCTTCTTGGATTTTTTTACCTTTTATTGCACGACTATTCTTTCTTAACTAAATTATATATTTACTCTCAATAAATTATATGTTGGCTGTTAGAAAGAAATACTTGGAAATATTTTAACCCACTGGTATAACAAAGACCATAAACGTTATCAATTTCAAGGATGGACACGAGTACATGACGCGGCCTCAGATCGTTGGAGACCTTCAAATTATGAACCCAGAACGAAAATAATAACGATTAGTTCGTGCGTTTATTTATTGTAACGATCAGACTAATTATTTCACAGCTTAATCTAATTTGTTACGCATCATGGCTCGAATCGTACCCACAATACGTTCCATATCGCCTTGGAATGTTCCTATTTGTTGAAGAAACGTATTTTTGATCAAACATCGACCATCGGATTACTTAAATGCAGAAGTCGCACAAAACTTTTCGGGCTTCCCTAACGTGACGTCGTGTCTGGAACATATATCTGTGAATTACTTGAACCTATAAGAAATATACAGTTTATAGGAACCTCTTAAAAATATACGTAAATTTTTGTTCATAATTAACCTCGGCTGGATGCGAAGAGCTGAAGATCGAACTCAGTGGCGTGCCGTTGGAGAGGCCTATGTCCAACAGATGATGATGATGATTAACCTCATCGTGTAAGCGAAAGTGCAGAGTATATCCTACAACTTCAATTTCAAGTACTTATTGAAAACAAATCGATCACAAGAAGTAATTCAGTTCAATGATGGCTGAAGTTCTAAAGTATGTATAGTATTTTGATAGTAGTGTCGGATGCACCTAGCTCGACGAAATGTCACTCGGTGAGCCGCCGCCGCATTTAGTCGCTCCGAAATAGACGCCGCGTTCAACAACCCCTCACATTCGTCATCGTCTCTATAAGACTCGCTGACCTTTTACATCGCCGCCTCTCCGCACAGAACTGGTCTAGAAATCAATAAAAACCGGCAATGTAACACGGCATTTGCAGTTTCCACGCAGCACATATCGAGAAATAAAAGCTTCAATATTTGGACTGTTGCTAATTACATTATTCCGGCGATATCCTTGTCCCGTACCTGCGATTATCTGTATGTAATTTGGAGCTGTCAAATCATATCCAAAATTAATTGAGTGTTCGTTTCAAACGGGCCCGACCCGCAACGATCGCTGCAATTTCGACCCGTCATAATGACCGGGCGGCAAAAACTTTTGACACTTAGCTGCCAGAAATAACAATCGATTATTTGATTTGGTTTGTATAGATAGGTATTTTGAATAAATTGCGATCTTGAAAGGCTAAGGGTATATTTGAAGAGGACGAGGGTCACATGGTGAGGACTGTCTGCAGTCGGGAAGCTGTTTGTAAACAACTCCATTTAGTTTGCGCTTTTATAGTCATTTTTATTGCGACATCTAACCAGGAAGAGGGGAGCGTTGTTCCGTATGACACGTGCGGACGAAATATCCCGATTGCGGGTATGAGGACGATACGTCACAAAAAGCTTCTACATTGACATTTCTACTGGCTACGTTATTTCTATCGCCGTCGCTGGCGCCAACTTCATATTAGACACAGGTCCCGTTTGTTTTCGAGTGCAATATTTCTGAAACTTATTAAGCAATACGTCATTCTGACATTACAGATCGTCTGTCATGTTAAAAGCTTTGAATGCCTAACCTTTCCCAATAGTGTTTATTAGATTACTTCACTACCTACGCGTAGATCACACTTACGTATGAGTGTAACGAATCTCGTTATTTATAGTGACAGTAGGTAGTCGATGTGGTGTGATGGACAGCGTCAGATTATTATCACGGTTTTTGTGGGTTCAATTTCCACTCGAGGGAATCGATTGTTGTCACCGTTGAAAAAATAAGTGCGGCGTTGTGTTCCACAATGCAATACGTGTATGACTTGAATTAGCATTATCTATGTTTACTCTGCTGTATGCGAGATAAAACGTGACGCTGAAAAATCTGTAAACTTTTTTTTTTATTTTAGTGTTGTACGACGGTAACGGAGTGTTTATTAATATTTCGCAGTTCAGGTTTCCCCACATTGCTTCGCGCTAGTCTCATAACTTCGACTCTGCCGGTGTCACAAAGTATATTTTTTGTATGACTTTATTTACGTGAAATATTATCCTTTAGAGCTGACCTTTTACGATATTAACACGTATAAAACAACACACTATAATGTTACCGCGTAAATCACAATTGGATTTAAGAGATATTAAATTTCGTTCTCAAGTTGTGAGGAAGTGAATGGCATATAATTATGGATAATGATGGTGTACGGGTTGTGAATAGTAATTGGAACGGTTCCTTGGAATTACTTAAAATTTTTCAACAGCCTCACGCTGTATCTCGCACACTGCAAAGGGAACCTCAACCACAAGGCAGAGGGAACCTATTTTTAAGACACTCCGTTCCCCGTCTACCCCCGATTTCTGTAGGCATTGCGTCTTGTTTGTCGCCGAACGCAGCGCTTGGCTTCAACTCGATTTCGAACAATATTTTTATAAATATTGTACTTTTTAGATTTCAGTACATTTGACAGATCTGTAGAAGTAAGTCTCTTTGTTCAATTTCCACATGGCTTCGAGCTCGACTACGGGTTGTTATTAAAGAAACCATTAGAATTTAAATTTTATAAAGAATCTAAAAAGTTTTACGACTGTATATTTTTTAATACAGAGTTAAATAAAGAATATAATACAGAAAGATAAAATAACAATAATATTTTTTTTTACTTTTAAATTAAGGCAAAGAATACACGTATCAATGTCACGGATTATTGCTTCTTTTTATATAAAAAAAAAGGAATTTATTGTCATCACTGACAACACATTTTATTTACCTTCAAAATTATCATATTTACACTCAATTATTGAAATATAAATAGCAGGAAAATAAATCTTCGAAACTACATGTAAAAAAGAAGTAAAACAAAATGAAATATTTTTTCGGTTAAAGATATTAATATATATCTTTAACCGAAAAAAAAATATTACAGTTTGTTACTCAAAATACATGTTATTTTTTTATTTTAATAAATATGTAATAACGCACAAAAACAAGAGTGTCTTAACACTTATTTTCTACTGTCTATCCTGCTATAATAAAAAGTTTAATAATAATAAGTCCAATAATAGTAGAAAATATAATTGTTTCAAATAATATATTTAATATTTATGAAACAGTGTGTCTGTAACGTGTCATCTCCGTCTCCACATGTGGCTGCGAGCCGGCGCGCCCTTTGTCCTATTTAATGATATTTGCAAATTACAAGCGCTCAAAGCTTTTGGCCAGTAAGGCTTAGTGCACATGTTATACCATAAATTTTAGTTATTTTGTTAAATGAAAATTTATTGGGCAGGGTGTATGTATGGCTGTAAACTTGATAGGTTGTGAGTTCGATTTACTTCTGGTAACGAAGCAAAGCACGGCGTTCAGTTCTAACACTTAACAGACAATACCTCTAGAATTCAGAAATGAGAACGGAGTGTCTTATCACAAGGTTCCCAGGTTCCCTCTGCTTGCCCTGTTAGATGCAAGATACAGCATGAAGCTAGAAAACAAGAAAAAACCTTTTTTTTCTTAATTAAAACACCACAAATACGTCATTCTCGAAAAGTAAACGTATCCAATATAATGCATGAAATATTCCATATAATTTATCAAATATTAAGATAAAATCACGAGATTTTAAACAAAGATTTAATATACAATATACATATATACTTCTTACACGTCTGTCTCGATAATAAATAAGAGGGTGGTCCCTGAACCAACAATGAACTGAGCGTCTCCAACGTTTGCACAACAAACACTCGGTCACCGTCACCGTACCGCGAATATCGTACAGAAGGTACCACCTTTACAATTTTTTAAGGTTCCTTTGTCATTTAATGATGAAATATGTATACAATACTTGTATTGAGGTCAAGTTATAAACTGTATTTTAAATATACAATCGTAACCGGAAGTACCTCAACTCGTTTTTAAATCATCTACCTAATATAATAATTTAAAAGTAAAATTATTACTTTGAATAATTACAGAACATCACTACAGCCTCGTTTCTGTGAACACGTTTTACTTGTATTTAACATAGTTCATGTAGACTAATATTATAAACAAATTCGTTTAAATTGTACACTCGTAAGTCTAAAGCAGGCAATTCCAACGTACGTTAACGTAAACGGTCAGGGTCGTTGAGACTCAAGGTCGACGTACGTCCCGCGTGGATACTACAATAGAAACTTAACTAAGGACCTCTAGATAATGAAAATATATCTTGGAGGAATTTCTGTTAAATACTTATATCAATTAAAAATTATTAACAAAATAATCATTTCTTAATGTGTTTTTTTTAACTTTTTCCGTGGACAGTTTATAGTGTGAATAGTTCGTATAGTTTCTAAAATATTTTTCATGAATATAAGAACTTATTCGGGCAGACTAACACCGTAAAGCCCGAGGTGGGTTCACGGACCAGATGTCAAAGTCCTGTAACGCAGTGATCTCCTAAATATAATCATGTTCAGTGCGTTGCTCCTACTCCCAACTTTTGATGCAATACTATGAGGTGATAGAAAATATCATACTTACAACAGAAATATGTCTATATCTATATATAACAAATATTAAAAGTTTCAAGCTTTTTTTTAAATATTTTTTCGTAGAATTATAACCTTTTCTTTGCTTAATAGTAATAAATAAAGCCACTGATCACTAGCTAACGGCTGTCAGTCCTAAGTGAAAAGTGTAAAATATTTCTAGAAGTATTCATAACTGAGTCATCAGCACGCCGCTCGGAGGACGCTTACCTCTCTCTCCTCGATCTATATGAAAGACGATTTATGGCAGACAAATAGCACGATAGAGTTAACCAGACTAGTAAAACCTGTAGGGATAGAGAAAAAACGCAACAGGTGTTGTACTTAAATGGTTCGCAAACTTAAACAGCGTCTCCTCCCAAAAGTTCAAAGTACTTGGAAGACCTTTAAAAGACAAAAACTTTAATATTGTACCAACTTGACGTATTATGATTTTAGATAAGGCAAATATTTGGTCGTGAACATCTTTTGTCAATTCCCTTGAACATTACAATTCGCATATATTATGTAACCTTCTAGGATTGACCTCACGTATGTCGTCGAGACGGAAACGCATAGACCAACTTTTGGCAGCGATATCTCACAAGCATCTCACGGTGGTCTGATACCGGTCTGCAATTTAATCTAAGTATACAATAGTAACCTCTTATTACGTGGACTATAAGACGATTGTGGCTTGTTGTTTGGAAAAACCGTGACCACCGACCCGTTCACAGCTTTGATATTTAGCCGTCTCATAAAAAACTCGCCCAATTTTTATACTGACCGTAAATGTTCTCAAAAGATCGTTAAAATCCATATTCCTAAGGAATATATCAAATTGTACAAAAAATGCATCCTTGCGTAAGATATGAGGTTCCTTACATCAGGTTGATTAACCGATAAGGGAAGTACTATCATAATACCGGTCCCCGACCAAAATTTTAGTAATATTACACAATATTTACGAGAGAACGTTGAGTTTGTGAGTGATGTCCGAAAACGTATGGAAAAACTGCTAATATTTGTAATATAGCGTGCGTCCGTGTGTGACCGAGAATCGTACGTTTCAAGATAGTAAGTAAAAAAAAAGGAAATTACGTATTTAATATAAATTATAATTAACTCTAATTTGTCTATTTAAGTGTTATTATTATTCAAAAGAAAAAAAAAGACATAATTACAACTAGTTTTATATTGGAACGTAATTCATCGAAAGAGATACGTCAAATAAGCACAAAAAAAGATTTTTCCTATTAATAAATAAATGTATCAAGAAGACAAGAAAGAAGTGAATAGGGGGCGATTTGTTCAGAATAACCAGGCGTTTATGATGAATAAGGAGGTTTGACGATTAGGCACCGTGAGAGCTGGCGTCCCGCCAAGCGGGCCACGTACGTTCAACCACCTCGTAAACGTAATTAAGTATTGTTTTTACAAGATATTTGTGTGTATGTAGTATGAACATTTTCTACTGAACTACGTGCCTTATCGTCGCAAAGTTTGGCGCATTTTGACGAATCCAGGGCAACCTTGGCCTTGGAGATATCTCCGGGTAATAAATAATAATGTGTCGATCGTGTGTTTGAATTTTTTTTGGCTTATATGTAATTTTATTGTGTTAATAATCTATGAAATTTTATATTAAAATTTATTTTTTTACTATAAAATATATTGTACATATAAGCAAATTTAAATAATAAAACATAGATTAAATATAGACACGTGTATTCAAATTTAGAATGCAAAGTATTATAATATGGCATACCATAGTATCCAACTCAACAGCCAGTTTCTGTCAAAAAAAGTTAATTATTGCTCTTATTTCCTATATTATTGAATATTGACCCAATATTACAATATCTTGCAGCGAGTAGTCAACACTAAAAATGCATAGAATAATATATCTTAACACTCTAAAAATAAAGTGCATTATCGATTATACAATGCAGTACGTAGCTAAGTACGTAATTTCACACCTGATTCATAACCGAGAGATCATTGAACCAATCTCCATAATATAATACGAACGATCACACAGAACTAAATATAGATAATTAATACTATAAGTTGTTTTTTCTTCGTTAAACTAACAACAATGTTGAATGTGTGTTTTGCTTTTAAATCTCATGAACTTTTGAACGGAATGAATGGCGATGGATGTATAAAAATAGCTATATATATTTAATCCCGCAATGGTTATTGTGCCCAGTTACACGCAGGGACATAAATGTGACTGTAAACGCTATTGCTTGTGAGTTCGATTCCCACTCGAGGAAATGGAATATTTAAAATTTTCATGAGATGTCTGCATCTCAAGATCGATCTCAAATTTGAGAGCGATTTATAAATACGAGCTTAAGTTTCCATTTGAACACCGGGACGTAAGAGGTAATAGCTAGTATATGTCTATAATTTCTGTAATACAAATATAAATATGAAAATGATGTGTATACGAATGTTTCATTAAAAAACTATGAAATCCTATATTAGTAATAATCTTTTCTGGTTATAAATTTAGATCATTATGTGTCGATTTTCAATAGTTTAATGTGTTGAATTTATAGTTATTTAACCATTTAGGATAGTTAAATAAAATATCTTCAACATCTCAAATTTTGTGCTAATATGATTTTAATTATGAAATACACCGTTTTACGCTATAAATTTGTGTCAGAATTTTTATTATTAACATTACAATATATGAATATGCATATATGTTATAGTAATTTTAGACATTTCTATCTTTATAAAACCTATAAAATATTTATTCCTTAAGTGGACTAGAAAACAATTTCATAAATAAATAATGTATTCTGTATATATATTAATAATCCAAAACAATCTTTCATACAATGTCGGATAGCCCATACAAATAATTAAACACCCAGATTCAGTAATTTAGGTCAAGCACCGCCTTGAAGCCTAGACTACAGGGAATACTGTACTGTAGCCTATAGGTAGCTATACCTATTGTTGAATTCTGGTTATAATCAATAATGTAATTTATGTTTTGAAAGTCATGGAAAATGTTGTATTTGTGTAGTTTAATTAGAATAACTATAGTAACTGATTTTGTATTGTCGTTCATCTGCTGTCATTTTGTAAAATGGGGAGCAGAGTGTCTTACCACTAGGCTTCCTCAACCCACCATGCTACATGCGGGATAAAGCGAGAAGCTGAAAAGATATATAAATAAATCCATATAAATAAATCTGTTACTGGACTATTTTTAACTGTTATCAACCGTCAAATTATTAAAACAAACGAAGGTACTAATGAAGAAAGGGAGGAAGGAGGGAGGTGGACAAAACGGGAATACCTCTTGTGCCTTTTTTACCTTGTAATGTAAGCATTGTAGAACTAGCCGGTGTGGTAAAGGGCACTCTGTCAACCCTTGAGCGCCACACACTTGGGTTAGGTTAGTTCTCAGGTTTTCATTTTAATTTGGATACTAAAGATGCTTCGTAGTGTTAGGTTTACGTACTTTTATTTGGGGTATCGTTGTCAACTAAAAAATATATATGTTTAAAACTTTTAATTCTTGTTTATATATATAGCTTCACGCTGTATCGCATATAGCAGATTTGGCAGATATTTGGGACCCTAGCATTAAGACACTCCCTTCCCATTAAGACACTTCCGTTGCTCACTTTTCGTCGAATTCTGAATGCATTGGTGTTGAGCGGTGGAACTCAACGGATTCTATCTTTATAACTTATTTTTTTTAAATACCACCGGAAAACTAACTTGGCTAAATATTACATAATAAGGAACGTTTTCGGTCACGGTCGGTTAAATAAATTATTTGAAGAATGACTAAGCAACGTAAAGGAATAGGTTAGGTTAGGTACACATTTAACGAGATTTTATTTATTTATTTTATTTATTAAGCGTAGCGTAGTATCCCGGCACTTACAAGCATAGGCAGTGGGAAACTATTGAAGACACTTCGTTACCAATAAGACAATTCCGTTCCCCATTTTCCGCCGAATTCTGGAGGCATTGGAAATGGCGAAGGGCGAGGAAATGTAATTACATTCGCACGCTTCTCGACCTGCGCCACGACTGGCCTCGCAAGATTTTATCAAGAACAATAAAATGACAAAAAATACGACATCTTTTGATGGCGGTTAGTTTTGAGTATGTGGGGCCATTTAAAAGCCATCTTTAATACCTACGTAATTTTAGGACATCTACGTGTCTCGAATGTCTAATCTACGTGATATTTGAAAAAAATAAACGACCTATTCTAAAGTCATAAAGTGACAACGTAATAACTATAAAAGCTATCAAAAATGTATATAAAATAATATTTTTCAACAAAAACCACTGACAGCGATAATTAAAAAACTAAGGTCACCGTAGCGCAGTGGATAGCATCTGATTGTAATCGCAATGGTTTTGGATTTGATCTAGAGGGAATGATTATATTAATTTCCTCGCTCTGGTAAACAATGCGCGGCGTTGAGTTTCGCCACTCACCATGAAATCTTTCGGAAGTTTAGCGAAACGGGACCGGTTGAGAAACGGAGTGTCTTAATACGAGGTGAAAAAGCATGTAGTTGCAAATATAATGTTTATATTGGTTATCATCTTTATAAAAATTAAAAATATTCTAATCTTTTTAATATTTTTACAAAATATTTTTTAAATATAACAGGAAAATGTGAAATAAGCTACGAGTTACCTGTTAAATGACTCAGTGGGTTGAAATGTATCAGGCTTTGTATCGACAGCGTACTGCAAGTCCCACGGGACTATATGTAAATATAGCCTCGCTGTTGTCATTATAGACCCTATTACAACAGCAGAGAGTTCAATTTGCATTATCGTTAACCGAGATGACGTCTATTAAGGACGTTATTTAGAATTACATAAAGTTTGTTGACTTTCGTTTACACGATCGTATAATTTTTGTATCTTTTTAAATTAACTTTATACTTCTTTTTATTACTTAAATATGTTTAAGAAATATTACGTAATATTATCTTATAACATATTTTTTTATTAAAATATTTATAAAATCCTTAAGCGACTTGAGTCAGCGCCCATAATAAATGAAAAAAAAAATTAAAAATTGATGTAAAATTTACATTATCTTTGACGTGTACATTGCAAAGCTAATTATTTTAAAATATTCACTTAATATGAATATAAAACGTTTATTGCGCATTAATTAGGATTAAAACGATTACAAGGAGTACTCATTTCGGTGCTTGTAAAGTGTCTCGTAAAATATAAGTCAGGAAATTTATTGAGTGTGCCCGTCGGCGGAAAAAAATTTATGTATCATTGTCTGCGAAAATACGATCATTGAAATTCGGTATTCGAGATTTAGGTACGATGTTTCCTAGAAAGAAATTCGTAAGCAAAATCATCATTTGTAAAGTATACGTTTTATGATTTTTTTTGATATACACCTATATATTTTGCGCGTTTTTTATTGATTTCTGCCAAAAAGTATATATAGGTAAAATAATAAAATAAATAAATAATAATAAAGGTATGTGAAACGAATTCCGTCTTGTAGTAGAGAGACAACGTGTGACCAAACATTACGTTTCTCTTCACTGGTTTAGGTTATCTCTCGCGGGAACAAGATATTTTGATTTTCTTGCTCTATATGCAATGTCTCGAAAATTGCGCGGTGCGTAAGGAACAGGGAGTCTTAACACTGTGTATCCTCAGATGCAGGAAAAAGAGTGATGCTGTAAAAAAATATTATACGTTGTTGCTTACGTCACATGAGAACATTCAGCCACGAACAAACTACAAACGAAATACTTAAAAAAATATACTTCAATAATAAATATCTTTATAGTAGATTAACATCTGGTGTCAATGAAATCTTTTAACATTTTAGCAAAACGAGATTGTAATATATGTACATATAACACTTCATTCACAACCTTGAAGTTGATCTGCGATAACAATTAATTAAGCGAAAATTCCTCATACAAAAAAATACTGCTAGTTTTTTATACATCCCTTTCCATTAAAATAGATAAGAGATTGTCATCAAAATAGTCCCCTCTAAGGACAGCCATGCGACACCTTAGTTAATTTATAAAGTAAAATATTTATAGTAAAAAGACCTTGGTACAAATAGAGGTACGTTAAGTAACTTGTTATAATTCGACAGTAAAATTTTATTCTAGTCCGTCGTGGCGTTGTTGGGCAGCGTTGGCTTGCTTGTAAACGCTATAGTTGTTGGTTCAGTCCAAGCTTAGATTGAGTTGCGTCATTCAACAAGTAGAAAACGGAGTGTCTTAACACTAAGTGCTCGTACCGACAAAAAGCATGAAGTAAAATCGGTCGGTAACTTTTCCCTCCGATGGTACGACAGTCGCGTGTACAATATTCTATATTTATGCCAAATTGGTGTATAATTTAGTCAAGAACCTCCAGACGAAAATGCGGCCTTGAGACTGTCTTAAGCTCAAACATGTACAAGATTAATATTTTTATACATAATAACGATAGAATCTTTCATGTTTAATATAATTAGTAGCTTTCTTTATCTTTTATTTGAAAAGGTCAAGGCTTCATTCTTCCAAGCCTAATATTGTTTTTTTTATATCCATAAATTATTTTCATCATATATGTATGTAGATTTTGTAGGTTAAATTGTGATCAGAAATCTATAAATATCTATGGAAAATTCGATTTCAATCTTATTTCTAAGTAAATATTTACGGGTGAAAGAGAGAGTGTAGAAAAATTGTATTTAGTTTACTGCATTCAAAAATACTAACTTTAAACAGTAAACGAGCTTATTCGGCAGTTTTTCTTAACCTAACATTAATATTTACGCAATGAAAGTTCAAAAATTTTACAAGTTTTTACAACTTTCCCAAAAAATAAAAATACTTATGAGTAACGTAAAATTGTAATGCTTACAAGTTTTATTTAATTAGTTATTATAAAGGTTTTACTTAGTATTTTTTATACTAACGTTATTTTTTTCTTCCAGGTAAATATCTGGAGCAATTGGACTACTTACAATTGGTGAAGTTTATAATTTAAGTAATATACGGTCGTGCCGCAGGGCTACTAGCATGCGACTTTCAGAGATTGTGGATTTGATTCCCACTCGAGAAAGTGAAATATATTAATATTCGTTTCCTCGCTCTTCGCCTTTCTCAGTGCCTCCACAATTCGGGGGAAAGTGGGGAACAAGAATGTCTTAACATTAGGTTCCCGGCTACCCAACTGACTTTCAAAAGCAAATAATTAATGCAGACGGCAAAGGTGCATTACTGCAAGTAATGTTACAGGGCAAGTGCTAATTTTTACACTTCCATCGTACGTATGTATGTATGTCTTTCGGTCGTTACTCTTAACTCTTAAACAACAGTATCATATGTTGATGATATATTGATGATAAATAAAAACAAATAAATCAACACAGTTGGTAGGTAGAGGTAACCTAGTGTTAAGACACTCTGTTCCCCACTTTTCTAAAATAACAAACATTAAGTTTAAGCAGAATTCGTCTACAATGGTTGTTATTGTAACTTGACTTCGACTGACTAATTAATAAGACCTCTCAACTTAAAAGTCATTCCAAAGGGCAATGTAAAGGAGACTCAAAATATCCCTTGTTTCGGTTCCTTGAATACTAAAAGATGCTTTGAATTTCGAAATTCATACTTTAATCCCCATAAAAATATGTGCCTTATAGCATAAAACTTGGATACCATTTAATTAAGTACTTTAGTATTTAGCTGTAATTTCGTCGTACAATACTATTAGAAGTTTTATTAAATATAAAATAAAAAAGAAAGAGAATCCTACAATTATAGAAAAGCCTCTTCACGAAATTACGAAATTGCTTAAATACCACAGTGTAGATAAACTGCCATGGGTAGTTATCATTCAAGACACACCAGCCTTTGCAACGTAAAAAGCAACATACTAAAACATCCACCCGTTTAACCATTCCTCTTTCTTCGAACATGTCTCGAGATGAGTTCGACGCGAAGTGCTCATCTCTCTCTCTCTCTCTCTCGCACAGCAAAATCCAAACGCCACGTGTCACTCACTGCTCTCACAAAGTATCAAGTCGTTACGCCACCATAAACGAAATTAACATTTATTACTATTGAAACAAGGTCTCTAATTACTTAAGTGGACGTGACAGCCCAGCCACTTTGCCCAAAGCGTAAGGGAGTACCACCCCGCGGTTAACACTGCGAAATCAACCTAGATGCACTTATATCAAGACCGCATTTCCAATGTGGAAGTCAAATTGTCTCAAAGAACGTCTCCTGCCCTAAATTCAACGGCATTCTAAATAGACCGCGAGTGCATTTTTTAAAGTGTAAGTCTGTCTAGCTATTTACATAGCTCTTAAGCTATTTTGGAACGTATATTGGTAGAAATAGTGATTATATAGTAAAACAAACGTCAGGTGGGCATTGAACGCTAAAATTTCAGTTCGATCAACCCCGGCATCCCCTCTGGCCGCACTCCTAAAGACACCATTAATCACTCCGCTTAGTCGCGAGCCGTTCTAATACCAAGCCTATTGTAAGGAAGTAAAGCTCAATTTAGGTTGAGGGGTCGCGTACTTACGCCCCTGCGTCTGTGCGAGCTCCTTGTTACCGCTGTAGCCCTGGTGTTACGTAAGCCGAGTGCAATGGCCGCGGGAAACACCAGGAAAAACTGTTTTCCTCAACACGAGCTAACCTTAAATTTTGATCGTTTGAGATTGTTTTGTGTTTTGTTAAGTTTTTTTGCATGGTAGTGTATCGTAGTTGAATATGAAATGTTAAATTATGTTTATTTAATGAAGTTATTTATTTCAACAGTATCATTTTATGAAACGACTTTGTTTTAGACGAAAATAGACGTTTAAATATAGAAGCTAACATCAAATATCAGCTGTTAATAAACAATTTACTATCATAAAAACATATTAATAAGCACAACATAACTAAAATTAAATCAAATGAACGGTCTAGCACCACAGACATGACCTGCGCGTTGGTTTCCTGGTGCGCGCAATCACCTCAAAATGTGGGTTAAATTCGCACGCGGCAGGGGTTGCCAATGCACCGGCCGCGGGTCGTTGACCGGTATCGATCGCTGACGGCACGCGCCCCGGCGGCGCCGCAACCCCCACCCCCTACCAACCTCCGCCCTACGCCTGCCCCCACCCCCGCCCTCGCCCCCCCCCACACACCCCCGCCCGCCCCCGCTACGCTCTCAAACACCGCATGCGACATTTCGCTCCATTTAAAAAGCCGGCTCGTATCCTATTTTTGCGCGGGAAATGTATTATAATACTCTACGCGTAGTGGTAATTAGTTGAAAAGTCATTTTAATATAGATTCTCGTGCCTCGGTTTACCCTTTTAAGTGCAGTTTTCCATTTTATTTCTATCGGGTGCTTTCAATAGTATGCTATGTCCTAATAATTACTCGTTGACCTCTGATTTTTGACCGACGACTGTCGTATTGATGGCGCGGTATTGGATACGGTTGGCGGCGTGCCAAAATTATTGGCGAAAAAAAAACGCTTTTCCCCATATCTGATGGAATAATAGTAAACATTTCCATTTTCTCGTGTCCTCAGAAGTTTGTAATAAAAAAAATGTTGGCTGCGGAATGATTTGTACGATCGTTACAATGAAGATGTATTTCAAAGTATTCAAAAGGCAGAATAGATGAACGCATTCTCTGGGTTCCATTGTGGGCCGGAAGTGTGGCCATAACTGGGTAGTAACAGATGTAGGTTGCGCGGGAAAACTCAGCACTTCCGCTTTCCCGTTAAGTTGGCCACCCCGCAACGCGCTGGCGCGAACTCCCTACGACTTCTGCTCGCCTGGTACTTTATAGAAAATTCCGCGTAGTCTATCCATATACTTTTTGCTCCTAGTCTCATCATTTGAAATTTGCCTTTTGAAACCTAGTGCTAGTAATAAGGCTTTATTCACAATGATAGATACAGTGAGAATACAAATTTATATACAAATAGTTTATTCCGGTAAAGCAAATTTATATTGCAATGGTAAAATGCTACACATTTATTTTAAATAATTATTATAATATAAAGCCTTACATTATACTAGCGACACAAGCGCGGCTTCGCCCGCTTTAGGCCGAATTATGTAAAAACTGTTCATAAAATGTAGCCTATGTGTTATTATCGGCATGTAAATATGAAGTTTCATCTAAATCCTTTCCTTAGTTCTTGCGTGAAAGTGGGCAAAAAGGCATCATCACACACTTTCACTAACATTAGTTGGATATGCCAAATTTTAAAGTCATACAGTTATTTAATGTACCATCATAACAATAATAAGCTATTACCTAAATTACATCCCTAAACGTCTGCCATGATAAATTATTTTTACAATTGGAATACAAATAAAAAAGGTTTAAGAGCCCATTAATATTTGGATATACATACATATCATAATATAAATTTCTTATAGTAAGCTCAGACGATGTTTTTATAACGCCATAAACTTTATATAGATGTGTAACGGCCCTTACTCTTTGCACTGAGCGTTGTACTCCTCGGTAGACATGATCTCCTGGTACTTTATTATAAATATTACCCGCTTTGCCTACGTAGTACCGTACTTTATTTTATTTCTGTCACAACTTAAGCTATTTCCGGGGACTTTTAAAGCATCTTGTTTCAATTATATTATTACATCATGTAGAAAAGTTAAAGTGATGAATATTCCCGTTGAGTGTATTCCGTGATGAGTGGCGGAACTCAACGCCGCGCCATGCTTAAAGAGCAAGTAAAAGAAAATTCATTGCCCCGGGTGGATATCAAACCCCCAAATGTCGCACTTACAATAACAAAAGTAAGCATATTATATGCGTTAAATTAATATATTGTATAATAATTATAATAACTATAAGGATAATTAATTTAATAACATCTGTATTTGAGGGGTATTAATCAAAAGTTGGCCGTCCATTAATCAAACACTGCTTAGACCGCTCCGTGCTCTATTGAGCTATCCTATTTCATTATTTTGAAAGGATTCCGCCATTTTTGTTATATCAAAATCTGTAGACATTTATATTTATTAATATAGATTTCTTAAATATCGACCAACATCTTTCTTTTAATTTTCAACTTCCTGTTAAATATATATCTCTACTAATTATAATAATTTTCTATACTTCTGTAGAAATATTATAAAGCTGAAAAGTATATTTGGTTGAACTGGGTAATCTCAAGAATTACAGGTTCGAATTGAACATTATTATTTGTGACGGATAGTCCATTTTTGGATTCATTTTCGATTTTTAAGTTACCTTGTTTATCGTGTTCAAAAGACATAACAAATACATATTTTCCATTTGCTAACGCGACCGAAGCCGTAGGCAAAAGCTAGTTTATATAAACACGTTTATTTATACAAATATAATTATTTGGAATATGTTCATTTATAATACACTCAAAAATCCGAGTCCGACGTGCTGGAACACCATGCAAGCACCATAAATCTTCACCACGTCTCATTGTCCTCCGCCCTAACGTTAAATTTCCTGTGAACAGAAGATAACCTCCTAAATCACTTTGTGTTAGATTACATCGTTATCGTGATAATAAAGAGAAAATTGCTTATTTAAACAGAATGAATATTAATTAACGCTAGTTTAAGCTTCATTTAGTGCCATCGTTGTAATAATAACACGTAGGAAAAAACTATAGCAACGTAAAAAAAACCCCAGCGTAAAATCAGCGTAAGGGGTTGAAAAAAAGCATATGATAAAAAGTCCGTAGCGTGCGGCGCAGTGACCCGGTTCTACGGCGTAGAGAGCAGTGGCCGCTACGGGCTACGATGTAGGTGAACTGGGGTCTACGCGGCCGACGAGTACTTCAGGCGGTGGCGTGGGTTTTAATTGAGGGTTGCGCGGGTTGTGGGGGTTGCGGGTAGCGGGTTCTTATTTTCAACTTTGCGCTCTTAACGAGAGAGACAATTTGTTTAATGATACATTTCGTTTAGCATAAATAAAATCTAGGCCGTCCCCACTTGTCCTGAAATGTGATTTAATGTCCTTTAATTATTTATTTAAATTATATATTTCTTTAGCTTCACGTTGTATCTCGCATATAGCAGGGTAGGCAGAGGGAACGTAGTGTTAAGACACTCCATTTCTCGCTTTTCGCCGTATTTTCGAGGCATTGTGTATTGTGCTGCTAATAATAATTTATTTCTCCGTGGGAATCGAATCCACGACTATCGCATTACAATCACACTATTATACAACCGCGGCATAACTGGCTTGGCTTTAATTATTCATTTGATATTATACAACTTTAGATAAAAGTATTTAACAAACCCAGCGCAGGTTTTCGGTCTTCGGTGTTCGGCGTGCGTGTAATCTCGCTCTTTTAAATAATAAATCAAACATTTCTAAAGCGTCGGGCGTGTTTTTGATTTTATATTGTCTGTCGTTTACATGTGAGAAAAATATTTTTATTTGTTACGTTTTCTTTTTTATATGAAATTAAAAATATCTATAGAAATCCTCATTTATTAGATAGGCGCTTCTAATATTAAGTTTAATTAGATATAAGAAGTTTGATATTCTTGTATTCGCATTCTGTTGAAGAATTTTACTTGAAACGATCAAGATACTGTTATAAGGAAATTCCACCGCTGCGAGGGTTGTAGAAAGAGACAATTATATATTACATCTCGTTCTAGGAGGGAGAGAATACAAATTTACCTTATCTAAGAGGGTCTTTCCTCTGAAACATCGAAATGTGATTCTACCCTTATAAAATACAACTCGATATTTAATATATCCACATTATAACAATTTATATATATATTGAAGCACGAACGCACTAATGATTAGTTATATAAGAAAATATAACTATATAAATATAAAATTAAAATTGTAGTGCTATACAAATGAACGTGCCGTCAGCCACGACGCGACTAAACTGCCTCCAAAGCTTTGACGCCGCAGTCATTATTACACTCCACAATACAGAGGGAACCTTGTGCTAAATAATTCAACATTTTTCAACCAAGCCCCCTTTCTTCTCTGCGCTGTGAACAACCTGTGCTCGGCTGATAGAACGTTATAAACATCTTTAAATATTGTTCTCGGTTCATTATTAGTTAAAACATGGATGGTTTACAACCTTTCCGCTTTTTAAGGAGCTTTTCTTAAAATATTCTGTCTATTTTGTTATTAGGATTATTTTGAGGCTGTCGTAGCCCATAGGTACTAAGGTGTGACTGTAACACAGAAACTGTATTCGGCGGAAAATCAGAGTGTTTTAAAACTAGGTTGTCTCCGCCTACTCAGTTTTGTGCGGGATACAGCGTGAAGCTGAAAAAAAAAGTATATTTTTTATAGTTTTGTCGCATTTCGTCAAAACATCTCGTACGGGTCACTGTTAATTTGTCGAGCGGTAACATACTTGGCAGCTTGCCAACACCATGTATCGCGAATAAAACTAAGCTCGGTATTACCATTCGATTCTTAGTGCAGGTAATGGTATGAATTTTTTCATCCTAAACTATAAAACTTTATTTGATTTGGTTTAAATTAAAACTTTAAAATAACTATCAGCTACATAATACTATATAATATTCGTTAATATTTAGTTTTTTATCTACAAGGGAAATACCAACATAATATATGGGTCATTACTTTTATGCATCGTAAACGTCTCACCTTTCTCTAACGCAAAGGAAAATAGAGACATAATTTATTATATAGAAAAACCGTCTTCAGGAAGCGTGCGATATTGATTACGGGGTCGTGGATACGCTCGGACAGGACACTGCACGCTACGCTACCATGCCGTTTGCCGCAGTGGGGTGGAGGGGGGCGCGAGCGGGACGCGCGTACAACAGAGCCACGAGTCGGTGCGGGACAACGACCCACCACGTGGCCTCTTATTTGGGGCAAAAGAGCATAATTATTTGTGTGAACCGGGGTCAGAAATCATTATATTGTAAAATGACCGGAAATAGCTACATAATTAATTTCTTTTCATACAAAAGGAAGATTTCAACGTAACAACGTATTTTAACGTAACGTAGCGTTAACGTGTGTCCCCCGAGCGGCGCGCCGCCGCCGATTGACGCATCCGCCGCCCGGTGCCGGCCGGCGCTGCTCGCACTGACGGGCGCTATAGGAGTGTCGCAGTGTCGTAGTGTCGTGTCGGAGGATTTGCAATACTAATTAAGTGTCTCGCCAGACCAATATTACAATTGCTTACTATTAAATGATACTATGTAGAGTACCTCAAGGGCCCCTACTACTACTATCTACTTACATAGAAATTATCCAGCGTTGACTCGTATTTTTTTTTTCAGATGTCTTAAAACTAAAATGTTTATTTTACAATATTTTGATGTAAAATAACAATCGCTACATAAATATGTTGTTTGTTTCAGGTTGCAAAATCAAAGCACTGCGCGCCAAGACCAACACCTACATAAAGACACCGGTGCGCGGCGAGGAGCCCGTGTTCGTGGTGACGGGCCGCAAGGAGGACGTCGCACGTGCCAAACGCGAGATCCTCTCCGCCGCCGAGCACTTTTCGCAGATCCGAGCCTCGCGCAAGTGCGGGGCCGCGCCCCCGCCTCCCGCTGGCGCCCCGGGGCACGTGACGGCGCAGGTGCGCGTACCATACCGCGTGGTGGGGCTCGTGGTGGGCCCCAAGGGCGCCACTATTAAGCGCATCCAGCACACCACGCATACCTACATCGTGACTCCGTCGCGCGAGCGCGAGCCCGTGTTTGAGGTCACCGGCCTGCCCGAGAGCGTGGAGGCGGCGCGCAAGGAGATCGAGGCGCACATCGCGCTTCGCACGGGCGCAGCGGGCGCGGGCACGGGCGCGGAGGCGGGCGCGACGGCGGGCGCTGGCGCAGGCGCAGGTGGGCTCTCGGACGAGTCGCTGGCGCAGTTCTACCGTGCCGTGGGGCTGCCGTCGCTGCTGCGGCCCGAGCAGGAGGCCGCCTTCTCGTCGGCGGGCTCGTGCTCGTCGGGTGGTTCGTCGGGGCGGCTGGGTGATCTACTGGGCATCTGGTCGTCCACGGAGCGCGACGAGGGGCTGGGCGAGTCGCCGTCGTTCGAGTCGCCGGGCGCAGGCGGCGTGTGGGCGTGGGGCCCGCCGCGGCCGTCGCCCGCGGCGTCGCCGGCGCGCGCTTGCGCTGTGTGCGCCGAGCGCGGTGTGGCGGCGGCGCTGGTGCCGTGCGGACACAACCTGTTCTGCCTGGAGTGCGCGCAGCGGCTGGCGGCGGCGGCGGCGCCGTGCCCCGCGTGCGCCGCGCCCGCGCACCAGGCCATCCGCATCCTGTCGTAAGTTCCCGCCGACGTGGAGCTGACCTTTTTTACTTAAATCGTTACGAAAATATTAAAAAAAAGTCGCGTAATCGAAATCCTGGTGCCAAAAGTCGGCGCCTCGCCGGCACGGCCCGTCCGCCGCGCCGTACCTATCGTAAGTCGGCAGAGTTTCTCACGATATATTTTCTTATTATGAACGTTTTTTATTGGTCGTCGAGCGTCCGCCGCGCTCGTCGCCGCAGAGAGTCGAGGTTACGATAGAATTTCGAAAAAAAGCATAAAATTTAAAAAAAGTTGTATAATTATTATTATTGATAGCATAAATGAGAAATCGAAAATTTATAAAGCTTACCTAACGTAGTAGCGTAAAGTATTAAGATATCGTAATAATATAATAAGCGAGGGGCGGGCGGCGCGGGGCCGGACGCGCGGCGCGGAGCGGCCTAGCCAATGTGTTGTTGATAGGTAATGAGTATTGAGTAATGTGTATTGAGTACCGAGTATTGAGTACTGAGTGTAGCGTAATGCCGCCCGCGCCGCCCGAGGCGCCACCGCCGCCCGAGGCGCCGCCGCCGCCGCCCCGCGCGCCATGCTCATTATTTTGACTATACGATTATTCGCTTAAATGATATTATACATACGTACACACTATGATTATAATAATATTAATATAATGTTTGTTTTAAGTGTGTTTTAATGTTTAGATTTTTATTGTAATGTTTTTATGAATGATTTTTATCTGTACGATTATTATTGATTAATTATTATTTTATGTGTTGACGATGTTTTTTTGTATTATGTGCGCCCACGTGCGCCCACGTGGGTCGAGGCTGCCGTTTGCTCGTTTAGTGGTTAGTATCGACTAAGAAATCTAAAGTAATAAATGGTAAAGAAGTAATACGACTCATTCATTATTATTATTATTATATTATAAACTACTGTAGTTTGTAGCACGACATTGACTATTCATTACCTATTGATACTTATTAAGTATTATTATTATTATTATATTGAATAAATCTAAAGAATGCATAATTATATTTCATAGGATCATTATTCTGTATAACTCTAGTTAAATATAACGATAATAAAATAAATATAATTGTATTTGTATCGGACGACGTTGTTTGGTTTAACGGGGGGCTGCTTTTATGAATTGATATTTTTTTATTTTTTTACCGTTATTAGTTTTTGACTTACTCATGTAAAGATACGCGAGAATAAAAAAAACTGCCTATTAGATTATATTTTAAAAAATAATGGTTGCGTAAAATCAGCCCCCGTCGTACGTAGATCCAGTGATTTCGATAATTTTATTTTCATAATAAAATGGGTAGACGCTTTAGGTTCAAATAACGTTGTGAAAATTTGTGAAATTTTGTAGACTACATATCTTATTATAAATCTAATATAAACTATAAATTTCGATCTAAATCTTTTATTTATCCTCCTTACTTGCATGTAACATACACAAAAATATACTTCAACTAAGTATCTACTATAACATCAAAAAAGATACTGGATTAAGAAAACCTATGAATACTTAAATGAGTCGAGTATTAGAAGCTCTTTAAAGCTTTCTAAGATAAAGATAAGAGTATTCAATAAATACTACATAGGTTTCACGTCCCGAACGGAGAAGCCATATACATCTTTCGTACAAAGAAGTTCTCAACTTCGAAAGTGCAAAAGCGAACTTATTGGAAACAAATTTTGTTAATCTCAACCTTATAAGTATAAAAATAATAAAATATTTTAGTAAAATAGAATGAATTTCAAGTGTTTTTGTTTTAATCGATATCTATTATATAACAATGATAGATAATCAAGAGGTTAGCAAATTAAATATATAAGTAAACAGTACATTCCTTCCAGGGAATTCTGTTCTTTTTACTGGGCGTGTAAGAGGTCGATGATAGTGGCCAGGGCGACAGAGGTATGCAGAGACCGTAGAATTTAACTCTCTGTTCTCTCAGTACCCCGCTAAGAATAAAGCTAAAAAAATCTCTTTATTATTAGTTTTTTCATTGTAACAATTGGCTTTTAAGCTTTAATTTAACTAGGATTTACTTTTTTTATAAAAGACTCTTGTTGTTCATGCACTTTCTACAAGAACTTTTGATATATACACAGAAAGTAATGACACTATCATATATAACATCATGTTCCTTAAATATAAGTTTTATATAAATTTATAAAAAAAATAATAAATAAAAAAAAAAGTATATTGAATCTTCCTTAAACATCACGGGTTCAAGTCCCGTTACCTTTATAATTATTAAACTACTTAAGTGTACAAAAATATTTAGACCACGAAACTTCAAAGAAATTAAGTTATGATTCAATTTCATATTTTAAAGCAATAGTGCAGCATTTAGTTTTCTGTCTAGAAATTGATAAGAGAAGATTTTTTTACTCTAGATTTTCTCCAACCATATGTGGGAGATGTATAATAAAATATTATTTAAATATTTCCTATTTATATATAAATAAATTGTAGATTTGTACAAAATTTTTAAAATAAAAAACGTTTATATTTTATGTTTATGTATTTACTATAATTTGATTGGTGGATATGGAGTGCACAGCAGACCGGAGCGCGAGCCCGTCGATGACAACAAGGTTCATTCTTCGCTTCAGGCTAACATTAAAAAATAAAAAAATATAAGAAACCCTCTAACAAGTTAAACGAATGATATGGGAATTTAACTACAATAAAATGGGAGAAAAACAATGATCTCTATATATGGGCATTAAGCTGTAATATGCTTTGATACATTTTAGGCCTCGTTTATTACAATTATAAAAGAATAAAATAACACGCTGTATCTTGCATATCAAAAAATAGAATGAGAAAGGAATCTAGGGTTAAAACCCTCAGTTCCTCACTATCCATCCAATTATCGAGACATTGTGTGTTGAATGGCGGAACCCAATGCCTACTTTGTCTGGTTACCAGAGTGAAGAAGTGAAAGCAATTCCCTCGATTAAGAATTGAATTTGTAGACAAACGCTGTAACGGCCCTTATAATTATAAAATGGTCACGTGTGTTAAGACACTCCGTTCCCCACTTGCCCACTGCCAAATTCTGAAGGCATTGCATGTTAAGTGGTAGAAGTCAAAGCCGCACTTTTGCCTCTATAAAATGTTGTAAATTAATATTTATTTAATGTACCTACATAACATTTAAATGGTTAATATGTATTTACAAGACCAAATCGTGGGCGGGTAAAAGAACAGTTCAATGCACAATTTGCAAAATTCCATATGCTAATTTATTCTGGAATTATTAAATAACGTTAAATTAGAAATGTATTTGAATTATTTATATTTAAATTCTTTTTTATGTATAAGCTGGCAGAGCAGTGGCACAAAGTATAAACGCGACATGTTGTAGATTCAATCTCCATCCGAGGCAATTAATTATTGTTTATTTATACTTTAATTTCTTCGCTCTGGGTAAAAGCTCGTTGTTGAATTCTCTCAATCAGCAATGCCTTGAAAAAATCGGCGGAAAGTGTCTTAACGTTCCCTCTACCTACCCTACTGTGTGCGGGATATAGCGTGAAGCTGATGATTATTATATTTTTTTTGTAGGATCGATTAAATTCCGTCATTGATTGGTAGTCTAGGAGATAGGATAGGATAAATTGTAGGTGACAAAAACATATTTGACAATGACAAAATATATTTTCATCAATCAATGCAACAGCTAGTATATAATATATTCTTTAAATGTTAAAAAAAGGATTAGTTTATAAAAACTGAAAATCTCGAAAGAAATCATTGACGAAATCTTGGTGCTCGTCATTACAAAATATCTAAGATAATATTTATTACAAGTATTTAATTAGTAATAAAATAATAGTGGCTTATAAAATAATAAGAAAAAAAATATATATTTGAAAAACCTTATAGTATATATATACACTGAAATAGGAACTAAAAAAAATAATAATAAATACATTCTTTACGGTCATTACCCATACAATCTGTACATCGACAAAGCCTACAAGCTGCTACTTTACGATCGAATGAACTAGTTAATATCGTATTTGTTTTCAACAAACAAGACTGTCACTAGACCTCGTCTCACAGCAGCAGGATGCTGGGCCCCGTAACCTGACACGGTAACCTCACAATATCATAAAAATCACCAATATTTTATTTGTTACCCTTATCCACTAAGAAATAGGGATAAAATTTGACAAAGCAACCTTTTTTAAAACGATTTAGTAAAATAGTTTATTGATAATAGGTACTTTGGTTGCCATCTGTCGCTAGAGCTGCTTGGTCACGATCACACGTTTTTCTCATATGTATACGTCGGAAGTTGACTATTTTTGTACCCGCAGGTGTACACTCCGTAGGGTACAATGTGCTTTAAAGTATGTTATTAAATTTTCATTGTTTAATTAAGCAACTCATTACTATTATATACCTATGTAATATATAATTTAGTTACCTATTTTTATTTAGGCATATTTATAAAAGTCTCGGCATATCTATAAAAGTATCAGTAAGTAGATATTCATTCAGTATTCAGGCTAGATAAGGGCCGTCACACACAGCACTAAGGCAACATGTAAAAGTATTAATTAAGATAACCTATATAAAATATACTCGTTTATATATGTATGTTCTTAATTTCTGGGCCTAGTTAAAATTTTAGATTCTATTATATAAGTAAATTTATTTTAAAACTTTTGGAAATTGGAAAATAGTATGTAGAATACGAAAAGCTTCATGCAAATGTGGAATTTTTATTGGTTACAGTATTTTCTACAAGGAATTTATTCATCTAAGAATGTGATTTGATAAAAGACCTTTTGATTTGTGATGCTATGGCAAATTCTATTCAGAGATGTTGTAAGAGGAAAACTTGTGTAAACATACTTAGGTCCAGACGATAGTAATACAGAAAATAATATATTTAATTTTCAACCGTTAAAACCAACTAAAGAAAAGTAAAAGAAATTTATATTAGAGACTTGAGATAGATCTGGATTGGATTTACAATATGGTTTCCGCCTGGGTGGCTCTTCTATTCTGATCTTCTGGTTTACCTGGTCTTTTTTTTTTGGTTTACCCCCCATTGGTCTGCGGCTAATGAAAACAATGGAGAGGACTTGGCAATTAGTTTGGACATGGGGAAAGCCTTTGATCGAGTACGGCACGGAGAAACTGCAGCAAAAAGCGCAAGCCCTGCTATATACAGTATACAACCTAAAACTATAAAAATAATCATAGATCATTAATAAAAAAGCTGACAATATATAATAACACGATTAAAATTAAAAGATATATACAATAATCATTTAAAAAAATATAATAAATAATTTACAAATTACTTGTTTATACATATGAAGGTATGTAGAAGGCAAATCAACTCAGTCCAGATGATGGAAGCTGTATGCAGTATAGTGTAGTGTATAGCGCGGTGCACCGTGCAGGCTGCGGTGATCACATCCGCCCCCCACTTCCGTCGCTATCAATCCTTTAGTTTTTAACTTTCGATGTTTTTTTTACTTCTTTCTTTTTCCCATGACCTACAGGATGTTTTTTTTTATAAAGATTGTTTAACCATAATGTGGTTAATATATTAAAAGGATATGTGATTTATGAAATTATATATTTTTTATGGCAATTTTCAATTTCCGTTCCGTTTAAATTATAATATATTAATTAATTTAATTTTCCTGAATTCCGCGCTTAAAGTTTGGAATTTATTTTATACGGTTATATTATGTACACACAATATACTTATATATTTAGTGATACTCATTTTAAGTGGCGGAACCAGAGCGAGTAATATAAATATTAAATATTTCATTGCCCAGAGTGGTAATCGAACTTACAACCCAACTGCGCCACGACTAGTTAGCGCATCTAGTTAAGCTAACAGCTTTAGCTAACAAGCTAAATTGGCATAAGGTATTATTATTATTTTTTATTTCAGAAGTAACAGTAAGACATATTTTCCTAATCTTTAGTGTTTCATTCAGCACCAGGTGAGTCACTTGGACTTAGACATGAAAATAATTTGAAAATTCATTATTTTTTTCATAAAAACTATATTCCATCGAACCAGTTCTAGGTATCCTAGTAATGACGGGTAAATCCTACTTAGTCACAGGTTTTCCCTATTCGATGCTCTACATACACTCCTACCACAACTTTTAAAACCTTGAAGTGAACACGTGACATGGTAATTTGGTTTGAAATAACGAAATATAATTACGAAAGGTTATAATATCTATTATTGTTTACATAAAACGAAACGGTATGTGGGATGGAAGAAATGATTTTTTATAATTAATAGTTCATTCCCCCTAGTGCGAATAGAACCCACGACCGTCGCGTTACAGTCATACGTTTGTGCCCCTGTGTAACGATGCCTCACTTTAATTTTAACTTTAGTATATTAAATTAAAAAATTGTACAGAATTACATTTGTCAAATACAAACACCCATACATTAATTAGCTATACGGTACCCACTCAGAGATATAATGAGGCTTTTTATATTTTAAAGTATTATTGACATACTTAGTACCTACCTATATTGAAAAACTCATTTTTATAGCTTTAATATATTTCGTTTGAAATTGAACAATATAATATTATTTACTTCTTCTGATCCTATTGATTATAAAACTCTTCTCGCTAGTTGTCATTGTTTCTTTGACTCTCGTGTTATCCACATTCCGTTTACCGGAGCGTGAAAAAAAATAATAAAATAATCTCTCGAGAGGGAATTGAACCCGCTACCATCGCTTCTATAGTCAGACGACAACCTCATATTAAAAAATAAGAAACACTATGTTAGAAAAATATTCAAATTATTAATAATTATGAATAAAAAAAACAATTATTATTAAAATACTGTTATTATTTGTTCACAAAAAGATTTTGATATGAATTGAAGACATAAGTTTATCTAGTAGATAGATATTTTATTACTTAGAAAGATACTTGGTAAATATCTCATAGATATAATAGTTAATTCTTTAAGATGTTTTCATATTATGATAATAACAATGCCTACATGGTGCTTTTACCCGACCGGAACTGACCTATAAGCTGGAAGCGATGAAATACAGGTTTAGTATGAATAAAACATCACTGGAAGGGCGAAATGTTTTGGTACCAATAATAATATGTGATGAGCGGATATTTGTGAATTTACCTCATATTTGATACAAGAAATATAAAAACTGGCCAAGTGCGAGTTGTTCTAAGGGAAGCAGGTTCTTATTTAGAAAAATGGCAAAAACTTCGCGTTTGTATATGGAGAACCCTGTTAAACATTTATTTGATTTTGATTTCTAGTAAGTTTTTGTTAATAAATTCATCATCTGTTAAAATTTCAACTAACTACTACAGTTTATGAGATATAGCCTGGTAACAGACGGACGGACAGCGGATTCTTAGTAATAGGATCCCGTTTGGGTACGGAACCCTAATAACAAAGATTTGTAATATTGAGAGAATAACGAAGTTATCTATCAATATAAAAGCAATATATTATGTAAATAATATTTTTTATAGGAAAACTTTAAGTTGTTAAAAAGCTCTCGTATTTCGCGGGGCATGAAAGAATTGAATAAACAAACACTACATATTCCACTTCCCATCTGAACAGCACAAGTTGAGTTGCGGAACTGAACACTGCAATAAAAAATTACTCCCTTATCTAAATATTTTACATCTGTTATTCAAGCTCTGTATATCTTTGTAACGTATTGTATTCGACTATAAATAGCAGCACGCGATCCGAAAATTACCACCACATTTTCCTTAGCCCCCACTACGTCCAGCTCGCGCCTCCTGTAGATAACTATTTATATAAAAATCTAATTCCATTTGAATATTTATGGAGTTAATTTTTGTAGGATAAATGCAGGTTCTATTCCATGTAAAGTTAATATTCGTATTAGCCTCACAGTGTGAGATACACAGGGTAGGAGTTAAGCACTCCGCTCTCATTAAGACCCCCCCCACTTTTTGACGACTTCTTCCCTATCTTTTTCCTTTTCCTATTGAAGGCTAAGGAAACTTAGTATTACGCTTTGAATGGCGGAACTCAACGCCCCGCTTTGCCTTGTTATTACGAGAGCGACGACATATAATTTATTGTTTCTTTCAAATCGAACCTACAACGGTCTAGTAAGCGATATGCTCTGCCACTGCGCCACGACGTCTTATACTCGGGAACCTATAGTTACTAGATGTATTCCCTTACTAAACAGCCAGTGGCAGCGAAAAGGTTAAACGTTAGACGCTCAAGGGCTCTAAACCGTTCTTATACATAGGCGTATAAAGTAAATATATAACGAACTTGTTTTGTGAATAAATCCTACAAGATCAGAAATAAATTGAAGTTTTATTAGCATTTTCTTTAATTTTATTCCTTTTTTTTTCTGCTTTACTTTATATTTCGCATATAACAGCGTAGGCGGAAGTAACTTTCCATTCCATTCCCCACTTTCAGCCTATTAAGTCGCACTTTGTCTTGTTACCAGAGTGAAGAAATTAATATATGAATAAATAATAATTAATTTCGTCAAGTAGGAATCGAATCCACATTGATCGCCTTTAAGTCACACGTTTGTGCACCTGGGTCACGACGGCCTCAAAAAAAATATGAATTATAAATATACATTTTCTTTAGAGCATACCTACATCGAACTATTCGAACTTATAAAATACAAAGGATTAATTCTAATACATGTTCCATTGCACCAATACATAAAACCACATATAAAATATGTAGGTAAAACATTTTGATTCAACAAATAGTAGAAAAATGTGTAGAATATATTTTTATTTTTTCCATTCTTACTATTTATGGCTAGCCTAGACCCTTAGTTACGCGATTTCGATTCCGTACTAGTACTACACTACTTTGAGGTTATCGAAAAATTTGATATTACTGGGGCTATATTCCTCTATCTCATCTTCTTCTTGGAAAATAAACTTCGTATTGCATGTAACGTGTTTTCGTAAAATATATGTAGACCTACTTGACTTGCTTGACGTAAATAATAATATACCGATGGTAATTGTTAAGCTTTAATTTAGAATTGCTTAGGAGTGAAGCCAGTTCAGCCGCAAGAACACGACTGTTTCTGGGTTCAATCTCCACTCGATTATCTCTATCTATATATATAAAAGGACTTGTCCTCACTGACTGAGGTAAGACGCACTCACAGGCGTAACCGCTGTGCGTAGAAACGTGAAATTTGGACAGATGTTTACTTTCGTAACCTGGACATCCACTAAGAAGAGATTTTGAAGAATTTTAACCCTAAAGGGGTGAAACAGGGGTTGAAAGTTTGTATGGATGTTTTTTTAAATCGCTACCGTATTATAAAATTTGAAATTCAGACTCTTAAATAGATTTCATTGAACACCTATTTCGTGGTTTTTTAGAATACACTTCCTAAGGGCGCAAATAAGGGGTTGAAAGTTTGTATGGAAAAATCTTAAAATCGCTGATTTTTATAAAATTTGAAATTGAGTCTCTTAAAAATATTTCAATGAACACGTGTTTCATGGTTTATAAGAATTCATACCTAAGGATGCAAATAAGCAGACGAATATTGAAATTTATATTTTCATTTCCTCGCTCTGGTGTCAAGGCAAACTTTCATCACTCAACATGCAATACCACGAGAAAACGACGGAAAGTGGGAAACGGAGTGTCTTAACACTAGGTTCCGTCTGCATACTCTGGTGTGTGACATAGCGTGAAGCTGGTTTTTTTTATTTAGGAGTAAATGTAGATAAGTAAATAATTTAATATCATATGCTCTCTCTTTCTATACGTAGTAAATGCATTTATAATCATCCATTCTCTCATTACATATTGTCACTAACTCGTACACTCATTCTCTAGTATAAACAGACAAACACAATCTCGTTCACATCACGTCATTAATATGAGAGCCAGTGGCGAGAGGAGATGTGTTTCTAATCTGTTCATGAGGACGAGTTGAGTACATATATTGCTTCTCAACTCAGTGTGACCGAAATTGGCTGAAAGTAGTATCTCTCTCTAGTTCATATATCATCTCTAGCTTAGCAGTTTGCATTATGGACGCAAAAAAAAGTTATAGCAATCTTTAAAAAAAATCTTTTAAGCCGTCTCGAAGTGAAGACTTCAACGTAGGCAGTACCTATAGGTAACAACGACTGAACTTACAGCCACACATTAAATATTAAAAATGGAAATTGGTCAGCTCATTTATAGATTAAATATTTGATCAGTGGTGCAAATACAGCACTCGCATTACATATAGAATATATGTAGGTAAATAATATGTAATTCCGATTCAATTTTCAAGAGTCAGGGCAGAAAAACGTTCCGCCATATGAAAGTAAGATTTTTTCACGCTGAAGCTTCATTTCTCGCTATATGCGGGAAGAGAGAACCTAGTGTTAAGAAACTCCGTTCCCTACTTTTGGCCATTTTTTTGAGGCATTCTATGTTTAGTGGCGGAACTCATCGCCGCGCAACAATATAATTTATCATCATTTTCATTTCTTTGCTCTAAAGCAAGTTTATGTTACGAAATGAACTAAAAGTAGATCAATCGATTTTTTAACGATATGTCATTACTATAGCAATGACATATCGTTAAAGTCTTAATAAATAAAACAAAGAAAATGTATAACTTATTACTTAACCTATTTGTTAGAGTATGCAGATTCTTTATTTCTTATTTAGCTCTTACATTACAAATTACAAATTATAATAATATATATAAAATACAAAAATTACAAATTATTTATAATAAATTTAACAGTTACTTTAGTTTTCGCTCTGGATTTAAAATTTTATCAATACGAGTGGTTTTTATGCACTATTTAGTAAATGAATTTTTCCATTTAATTTTAAATGAAATAATATATGAAACACGGCGGTGGTAGCAGGTACTACAGCACGGTAGGCGGAGCGCTATGACGCATGGTCGCACCCCGAATGCGCTTGCCGAGCCTTCGTTTGGATATACTAAGAGCTGGATGTGACGGACGGTTTAAGGAAATTTAATTAATTCTTATACTTAGATACCTTTAAATGTTTTTTTTTTGGGATTCCGTACCTCAAAAGTTGTACTTAGATACTGTTAACCTACAATCATGTAATTGGTAAAGAACCCTCTGACTAGTACTTATTCTGTTTTTATGATTGATATTATGTTTTTGCAGGGGCGCAAGCGTAAAAGCGACAGATTGTGGGTTCGATACTCAAAAAAAAGATTCTTCGTTTTCCGTCTGGATTTAAGACATTGCGTGTTGAGTGACTTAACTCAACGCCGTGCTTTTTGTAGCAGAGAGGGCAAATGAAAATAATTCGTTCCCCGAATGTGCAATGAACTCACTACCATCACGTTTACAACGAGATGAAGTCCCACTGCGCTGCGATGACTGAAAACTTATATTTTAAGGCAAAATATAAAAGAATATTTCTTTTGACAGTTCCAGCTAAAGTTTCCTGTGGTATTTTCAAATTAAGGCCTCACACACTGCTAATTACGTACACGATTGTTGATATCACTACATATTTACCTTCTTACTATTGTACTATATTACTACTATATTATTGTACGTTTGCCACTCTACAATAACAAAGCTTTGAGAGTGTTTCATCATTATGTTTATTTTTTTTGGGAATGTAATTTTTTAGTTATTTTTTTTAAATTAATGTGTAAGCAGAATCTGAATTCGTTGTGATCTGAATTCGTAAAAATAATATAATATTTAAAAATTACTGAAAACATATAGGCTTTGCTTAAAAATTATTAATAATAATCAAATAAAAACTCATGGCAGACATTTTGATATGTCTTTCTTTAGTTATAACAAGAATATCAATTATGTTTGAAATTCAGATAAAACATATGATCCTTTCCGAGAATACTTTTTAATATCATCATATATTTTACGTAATAGATACTTACATAGAATTGTATTATAATTATATTGTTATTTTTTAATATAAAGGTAATCTCTAATGTATTAAGACTACACGATCACGGTACATCTATTTTTTTTTCAGGTTCCCACTGTATGCCGCATGTAGCAGAGTAGGCAGAATTAAAGCACCCCTCCTACTCCCCGTCGATTTCTAGAGGCGAAGCGAAGAAAATTAAAATATGAATTATTTCATTTAGTCTAGGTAATTTTTTTAACCACCTAATTTATTGTTAACCATCTATATTCTATACATTATCCATATTGTAAGTTTAAAACGTGTGTGCGCAATTTTCTTAAAGTAATTAATCTTGTATACTCATACAAGCGATGATTGCAGGTTCAGACAGGTTTCAGTTGAAGGAGAAGAAGGTGTGATCTTAATTATTTTCTTTTTCCGCTCTGGCTACACAAAGTGCAGCAATTGAGTTTAACCAATTGTGTTGTAAATAAAAAAATATTGCAAATAAAAAAGATTCTAAATGTTTCGAGTAAATGTAGAAACTATTTCTTATTTGAAGACTGATATCGATTGGAAAAGGCGACTATACAAATAGTTTAATATTATGCCAGTCACCAAAATATTGCCAATAACAGTCTCCCTCTGGACTAATTAAATTATCAAATATAAGCCCAATATTGAGCGCCTTAAGGATCTGTTTGGCTCATTTATATGATTTATTTATAAGAAAATTTCCACCCCCTGTTTGAACACCGTAATCCTCTGAGAGTCTCTCTAGAGTCACGTAGAATCCCAAATTATTGTATTTGAACCACTCAACCTAATATTGTTATAATTGTGTTTCTTTTTGCTGAAATTTCATCTAAAGGTGCTTTTGTTTAAAAAAAGTACTCGCATTAATATATAAGTTTTCCATACCTAAATAATCAATCAGTCATTTCAATTGATACTAGATGACTGTAGCGTTATTGTGATTGATTTCGAGACAAAGCAATTAATGATTATACATCACCAGCCACACAAAGCCGGCTTGGACGATAATAACAAATAAACAATAGCTGCAGCGGCATGGCGCGGCGTTCCCCGCGCACGCACACATGCACACATCGTGCACACACGCAACCAATTCAACTTTCCCAATATGAAAATAGAGCGCACCCACACATAGACAAATCCCGGGGATTTACCCGCACAGGCGAAGGCGCCAGTACGGACTGAGCTGCAGGGTTTGCGAGTGTGCGTTACGTTTGTACGCGGTCAGTGTCGCGCTACGTCAGTAGTCAGTTCAAGTTGAGTGGTGGGGCGGGCGGGAAGTGCGGGGCAAGGCGGGCGGGGGCCTCACGCACACCAGGGCGGGCAGGTTCCCCGGGCGTAGTACTAGAGACACATTGATCCACAGCGTCTGGCGGCATCGATTGTGCAGTTTCCTGCAACGCTGGTTGCCGTGGCGACCGCCCACCTCTGCACCCGCCTTCCATTTAGAAACTTCAACGCGGAAAATTCTTGTTTTCGATCTCGCTCTGGGACTTTCTTTTTTCTAATTACTTTTAGAGTTTTTTATTCAAATAGATATTATATAACGGGGTATGTTCTGATGCTGTTTTTAAAAGTGGTTTTTGCAAGGTATTTTTTTCTCTTGCAAGTACACCGCATGTGCTGTAGACCTGTACCACGTAGCGTTGTTAATTGAAAATCAAGATTCTTTTTATATTAACTGACTCATTATAACAATTAATGATTACTTAAAATCTAATATTATATTATTTTAATACATTTATAACTAAATAGATTATATATTTTTTTAAGTCGTGCTAGTGCCACAAGCCCCGCATTGGCAAAGAGGCAAAAGACGGCAAAAGTTCCGTCGTATAAATTGGAAACGGAGTGTCTTAACACTAGGCTCCCAGACCCTCTACCCACTCTGCTATGTACGGGATAGAGCGTGAAACTTTAAAAAAAAGAAAAACAGATAAAATAATTATATTTTCCATTAACATCAGCACTAATCTGTCTGGGAACCCTTGTAGCATCAGCAAATCTCGAAAAGCCCCCTCGGCGCACTAATCCTTCGCAGTGGGGCCCCGCCGCGGCGGGCGCACTGCTAATTGTTACACTGCCTACTGTTTTCAGGTTCCGATTGACATCCACTGCGTTTTATGCACTTTGTTAGTATGATTTGATTTATTGTATTTATGATTTGATTTATATTTGCTAGGGATGTTTTACTTGTTTTTTTGTTTGTTCATTTTTTGTAATGAACAGTACATGTTTCCCTGGTTTGCTTACGCAGTATAATGTTGGATCCCATCACTATATAAATACGGTAATTTATTGCAGGGAACACTGCGTTCTCTTGGATCCTTATCTTACTACTGAAAGCATTGATCGACACGTGACTATCACATTTTCCATGTGAAATAATTAGTTATTGTATTTTTTTAGGAGACTGGAAACCTAGTGGTAAAAATATGGGTATTAAGAGAAAAAATATAATTATATTTAATGTAATATAACATTTTTACTTTTGTTATTACGAAAAATAAATACAAGATTTAAAATTAGGTTTTATATAATTATATGAATTGAGCAAAAAAAAAAAAAAACAATTTCACGCAGAGAAAGGTAATGTTAAGATATCCGTTTTCCATTATCCGATAAATTTTCGAGACATTACGTGTTGAGAGACGCAATTCATAACCGCGCTGCTAGAGCGGAGCAGTGAAAATAAATTAAATATAAATATTGGCCCCAGTGGCATTGAACCTAGAACCGTCTCGATCACCGTCAGACGCTATCGGACTTCACCAATGGCCTCAACGTACACGAGTACATACATCCATTTTCTTTAAAATAAACATATCGATATTGCATTTCATCCAAAATACATGGTTTTTTTTAAGCTTTCATAGCGCATCTCCACTGCAGTATGCAGAATTCAAAGTAAAGTGTTTCAGTACATACGTTCGTTACGCGCTGAAAACAAGACACGCCTTTATTTATCACCGTTTTGATGATGGGATATTCATTCTTTGTATAGGTTATTATCCTAGTTTCAGTTTAACTTTATGTAATTATGGGGCCAGCAGTGGGACAGCGTCTTACTGTAAATGCAGGTGTGGATTCGATTCTCACTGAGGAAATTAAATAATTAAAATTTTAACGGTCTATTAACAAGACAACCATATTTTTGTGAAAAGATTAAAAAAAATAATGGTAATTTAAAGTTTAAAGTAAAAAAAAAAATTGTGCTACGTTGGTGCTATTTGTCCTTTTGATTGCTTATAATATGACTTTATTAAGCTTATTTCATTCAATACAGTTAAGAATTATGACAAACAGCTCTACATCTATCTATACACAATAAAATCCTACTACTAAAAATATGACAATATTCGTCATTCAGTCACAATGATAAGGGATTTACCGCTATGAATTAGGTTAAAACAAATTTAATGCCACCACGCCCTACGTTTATATGCACGAAGCCGCGCCGCGCTGTTATAGAGAAAACTGCCCATAAACCTGAAATAGTATTTTTACTTGTTATATAGGAAACATTTGGAAATCAAAGAATTTTTGTTTGTTTTATTTTCAAAAAATATCCTCAAGGCTATCGAGGTGCAGTGGGCATATGTTTGAAGAGCGATGGTTGTGTGTTCGATTTCCAGTCACGTGAATTATCATTATAGCCTCACAAAATAAACAGTAAATTCATATATATACGTAATAAATCAATAATTCTTACATAATTTATATAAAGATTAAACATGATATTAATCTTTATAATTGTTCTTGTTAAATGAAACTTGAACCCTTCATTTACGTCATAGGGCTATCTTAGAAAAAAACCACCTACAACAGGGAACTTTAAATAGCACTATACTCGTAGGTACGGAGCCAGCTAGTTTAAAAAGCATGAATAATTTCCTTTTATGAAGTATAGCTTCACTGCGTACAAGAAATTTTTAATAAAAATTGTTTTTAAGTTATCTTTTTTGTTCTATTATGTATGTTTTATCTAATTTCCTTATGAGATTCTTATAATTCAAATACAAATGTTAAATATAATCGAAAATATTAATTAACTTCTTCATAATAAATTTGTTGGGTTATTATTTTTTATAACTTTCAACATATGTACGTATACACGTAATTTTTTATTACTATTATGGTAGTAATACTACTACCATAATAGTAATAAAAAATTGAACAAAACTGAGTTGGTGGTTTTGGTGGTTTTGGGATAATATAAATGAAAATATATTTCGTCTAAATTAATTTCTCTTTATTCCCTTTGAGTCGAATTAAAAATAATATATAAGTAATATATTGGTGGTATAAGATTATACCACCAATATTTTGCACCTGTCACCACAAAATTATAATGGGGCTTAAGTTAAAACAAAAGAGAAAATAAAACCACATATACTACAATAACTTTAGAGAATTTTCTTTCTAATATGCCGAAGTAGCGTAGTATTACACATGTAACCAAGCTGGAATGTTACCAAATTCTTAAGATAAAACACATTGAACTCTTGTTTCAGTGCATTGCTACCTTCTCTATTGTACGTGGACGTAGACGTCACTATCTGGCTGGCGTCCAGGAGACATAATACCGCACCACATACATCACTAGTCATTACTACCCTAGAGTCATTACTAGTACCCCAGAGTCATTACTCTAGGATGTGAAAACTGTAAAATAATGTAATATTTACTTTTTTGATTGAGGCCAGTCGGGACGCATAGGTCGTGGGTTCAATATCCAATCGAGGAAATGACATATGTAATGTTTTCATTTCTCTCTGTAATGGCAGCGCAGGCGGCGCGGCGTTGAGTTCCTCCTGTTTGATATTTACTTTATATCTTTCTTTTAGTAATTGTTGTTAATATTGTAATTTTGTCATGAAGGGTGAAAAACCGGACCATTCTGTTTTGAAACTGCTCAAAGTATAGTAAATTAAATATTTTTCACTTAAAAGTTGCGAGAGGCCTGAGATAAGTCGACTTCTACATGACATTACATTAGATATATTTTTTATACATAATTCAAGAGAAAATTGTATTCATCCTCATTTTCAATCCTCAAATAAATATATAAAGACATAGTTTGCCTTTTTTTACGAAAATTTATATTTAATATCAAACACAGCAGAAGTGAATTAGCTAGTATACAAACGCTAATGCTGAGGTAGCCTAATTTTAGTTCTACCTCTAGTACAGTTTGACCGATATTGAAGTTATTAACTCTCAGTAACAAATTTACTAAATTTGATTTAATATTTCATATTATTAATTTGAAGGGAAAAACGAAATTCTATTTCAAAACTTCCTATACTTACGCACTACATCCCAAAATCCATTTAATTATTTTTTTACTTTTAATCTGGGAACGCAGCAAACGACCGCGTTATATTTCACCACTCAACACGCAATGCCACCAGAATGCGGCGGAAAAGGTGGGCACGGAGTGTCCCAGGGTCCCGCTGCCACCCTGGTACATGCGGAATGCAGCGTAAAGCTATTTGATGTACTGAAGAGAGAGAGAGAGTGAGTAAATCATTTTTGCCGTGATTGATAAAATAGTCAAATTCAGAACTTTTTGAACTCAGTTAAAAATTCATATAATACCAAATATATTTTTGTATAGTGTAATAATATTTTTAGAAAAACCGTTTGAAAAGCATATTTCTGTTGATAACTAAGTTAGAAGGAACCTTCTACTGGTGTGAACTGATAGAATCTAAGTATAACAACGCCCGCAGCAGTTCACAATGCGGTGCTGGTACCTATCTCTTACCCTACCTACCTCTACGGTGTAGTAGGGAAACGTGGGTGCAGCAAAGAAAAATCAATGCAGTGGAAACGCGTTTTCTATACACAGGTTATATGTTAAGCCTGATTAATAGATTCTGGATGAAACCTTTACTAAAATTTGTAGAATCTATAAGGAAGTTTAGCTGAACACACGTATGTTTATATTCATTCACAGATTTGCATTGCAAATTTATCTCAGAATGTATCTTCTCCAAGTGGTAATCGAACTCACTACTATTGCGAAAAGCTATGCATTTTTTTATATATTCTTAGAATACACGTAAAACTTTTACTTTTAGCATATATAATATTTACCGAATATTATAGTAATAATGAAAGTTTTAGAAGTTACTGTTTTATAGATAAGTTCTAAAAAGTTCAATATATGTTACATTTTAATCAAAGTGGTATTCCATACTAGAGAAAGAAAAATGTTTTTAAAAAACGTATAATAAATATTTGAATGAAGCAGGATCCGAATGCTGGTCTGTTTCAAACAGTAAGCTTCAAATTTTTATACGTTTTCTAAAAATATTCTTCTACTCAATTTATTTGGTAGCTAGTAAGCTTTTAATTAATACGTTTTAAATTATTTTTATTTGTGACGATCAAACTGATAATATAAGTTTTACAGTCAAACGTTCCACTGTGCCATAATCTCTTCAATAAATATTTTACCTGCAAACTTTTAATCAAATACTTTAACTAAATGAATTATAACTAAATTAAACTCTTCAATTTCTAGCTCCCTTTTCGGTATTAACTATGGATTGAAAGTAGAATGTAAGTTAAATTGAAATACTCAATAGCGCGACGACTAGTGCTTATCATCTAACAAATATGCAGAGAAGTAAATTTTATTATTTATATCAAAAATCTATTTATATAATATTTTTTTTGTTTTTTACATTATTCTGTTAGGTTTTTTACAAAATAGAAAACTTACAAAAGTTGACGTATTTGCGCGACTAACTGAAGTTGCAACGATAATGAAGTGTCTAGACATTTTTTAAAAAAATTGTCAACACACAATTTTGTTAGCTTTAAAAACGTAGCTCAGACTTTTCAAGAAACAACGTAAGTAAATAATATAAATTTTAATTGTATATGTATATATATATATATATATATACATATATACACTACAATTGACACTATATTGAAGCTTTTGGGTTAAAAATCTCTATACAAAAGTGATAACAAGTGAAATTATAAGGTCTGGACAGCGTCTTTTTATGATTGTGGGTCCAAGTAAGGACATTCGGAGGAAAAATTATATTAAGATTATTTTAATTTCTCTGGTCTGGTCAATAAAGCACGGCGCTAAGTTCCGCCTCTTAACAAACATTTCATATATCTTTCGTCGTCGTGCGGAAAGTGGAGAACGGAATATCTTAAAGGAAACCCAGTCTCTTTGGCTTATTCTTTATATTTATTCATTCTTAAAAAAATCCATCGCGGTGTTAAATGTTTCACATCACCCAAGGCCTTGAAGCAACGTCATACTTACCTCTATGTCCCTTCTTCCTCTCTTGCTGCAAAAGTACACAAAGTATTTGAAAATATAATAATATTGACATTTAACTTTGCGAAATAACATATTTTTAAAATGTTTCCAGGTCGTGATACATATATATGTATATACGATATAATTTTCGTTCGCTTTTCTGAATGCAAAATCATCTGTTAGATATTTCAACATTGAAAGATAATGTTTTCTTCAATAAAAATATAAATAGAACTCATTAAAATTATGTTCAGTATGCACCCGTAAAAGTACAAAGGGGTCCAAATAGAAAAGGAAAATATGATTCGCCTTTGAAAAGTGCGATTTTTAATTTCCTTATTAAATCTGTACGGCTCAGCGTGCCGTCTCTCTCCTAGCGAAGCCTATTACCATACTTATTGGATTTTACGCTCTTCGATGCTTCGCTTTTTTCGTCCGTCAAAAATGTGACAGTGTCCGGACGGATGCGAAGCGTAAATGTTTTTTTTAATACGAATTATACTATGTTTTTTTGGGGTTAGCAGAAAGAATCTGCTGTTAAAACACTGGAATAATATCTTGTGAAGAATTAATTTAACATTCCGTTTTAAAGATATTACGGAATATCTCGAAAAGTGGGAAATGGAGTGTCTTACATTACATGTGTACTTATATGACACGGTGCAACTAATCCTTGTCGATCCCGACATCCGCTACCATATAAATACATTTAAATATATTTGCTTCATAATTTAGAATTCTGACATAAATTTAAAATGCAACGTACTTCTCGCTGAATATTTTAAGTAAACGCAGCGACTGCGGCGTATATTAAATTATTTTTTGCATACACTTTTAGCTTAAATAGTTTTAAAAATATATTTATTTAAATTTGTGGCTTCTAGAAATCATTTGGGTGATGTCAAATAATTAAATATATTAAAAATGTTAATATATGTCATAATATTTGTTTATAAAAAGCTAATGTAGTAGTACACTAAGTTTCAATTTTCGAGATATTTCATATTAAGTAGCGAGTTTCAACGTCATGCTGTATCTATTTACCAGAGCAAGAAAACGATATAATTTCTTCTGAATGGAAATCGAACCATCCATCGACATTTACAGTTAGACACTGTGCCATTGCGCCTATAGTCCATAGGTACTTTAATAACTGAATCTATATAGTATTTCGACAGTAAAGGAATGAAAATTAATAAGGTACTTCCAGTTTACCTAGAAATATGAAATTTCACAGTTAGCATCTGCAGGTTCTAGGTTCAGCTATTTTAAGCAAAAATCTGAAAACTATACATTTGTAGTTAAATCCTAAAATACAATAGCCTTAAAAGTGTGGCAAAATGTGCTATTAAAGCGAAAGTAATAAATTTTAGTTTAGCTTACGCTTTTAAGTCACACTTCGTAATCCTGGCCCACTACTGGTCTCACATAATTGCTTTATTTCCATTATTATACCCTCACACATAAGAGTATAAGCGACCTCACATTCCTATTATATTCTCTCAAGCCTCTCAAAATGCAATCTCACGAAGATGCAAAGGGAAGCATGGTTCCATTTCCATTGATTGCAACAGTGTTTAATTCGGTATGGTGGGATGCGATCGAACCAGCTCGGCTCTCGGCTCCAGGGCCAGACTCTTTGTGAATTGTATGTACAGTTTATTATCTAAATAGCCTATATACAGTACTAAAATACTCAAATATCAGTTTTAATTGTGGGTTTTAAAGTTAAGTTTTGAATGCTAGTGGAAATGCATTCGCGCCATCAAAGGAGCTTATGCAAAAGCCTGGTGTTGCAATTTAATCTTCAAGTATTCAGTTATAAATATCAGTTTTGTATGCAACCACACAATGCAGTACTATAACGTAGCTGGTGTCTGTAATGGGTGGTAAATATTCAAATATAAACCCTATCTATTGTTATTTAAGTTTAATTTCAATTGAGCGTCCAATTTTAGTTCCGCGTCTGAAGAGTTGTGTTTCTGAACAGCCAGCAAGTTGAAAATATAGGATTTTAATATTAACCAGCCACATTCTGGGCTTTGTGAGCGTTATTCCCTTTATTTTTTCATAAAAAGCGTCTTGTAATTATGTTTGCATTTAATTAGTGAATCTTTTAGAAAACCACTCGAGCCTGTTTGTAACAAATTTAAAGGATTTCATTTTAATTATTTCAGCATTGACTAGTCTTTAGCATAAAAGGTTTTGAATATTTATTTAAAATAAACGTCATTTTAGACTGATAACAGAACAAAAATTCGAAACAACACACAAAATTAAGTACTCTAAGCATAATAACGCACAACCCATTTACTAATATGTATGTCTGACTACTCCACCTGATTTGTTTTCTTTGGGGAGATATAATTCTACTGCATACTATTACCCGAAGCACTACCAAAAAAGCTAAAATATAAAAAATAAGACCACTGCGGTGTCGCTATGAAATATATCAACAAACATTTATTGTAAATCAGCAATGTATATCGATATAGTTTTTAGTCGGTATTGCAGTAGTGTTAAAGTAGCGGCAGTCTCGACGTTCCGGGAGTGCTCGACCTACCCCAACGTACAGTTCTTTGCCCCCCTGCAGGCTGCAGGCTGCAACGCTATAGAGAATGTCAAAGGTAGAGTACAGTAGGCAGTAGGTACGTAACTACGTACATTCAATGGTGGCCTAATGGATTATTCAATCAGTGGTTTTTTTGTTTTCGTTTTACGTTCAAAATGTTTTGAAGGGTAAAATGTCTCTTTTTGATTAATTATTACACGCTTTGAACAGGTTGATATTTGTATTTGCGTAATAAATTCAATTGAAGTACATTTCGTTGTATTTAAATTTATTCTTATTTATAATTAATAGTTAAAGTTCAGTCACAATAAACGTTGTTCATAGTTAATATTGATTATTAATAATAATTTGGGGTTTTCTTATTAAATAAAAATATTAAATGGCTTAAGAAAACATATCAGTGAGCGGAGAATATAGCATCTCAGTATTTTAACAGGTTCTCTCTGACTCCCCTCTGTAGGTTAAACCGTTAAATAAAAATAGGATTAATCAATTTTTGTAAAGATTATGGCAAAAGGAAAAAAAACATCAAATCAAATCATCAAAGTGATTTGGTTCTACACTCTCTAGAGATTGTACAACTCTCCATCTCCATCTCTCCATCTAAAACAATTAGATTTGTTTAATCTATTTGAATTTTTGTTTCATTTCAAATTTATTTAGTACAAACGCAAAGCTATTACGCGTCGCGTCGGACATATCGTAGCCCGCAGCGCGCTCGGCTGAGTCAATGTTGATTTTACCGATGAAACCATGTCCACGTTATATTCAAATAGCATGAGTTTTTTTTAGAAAGTAATTAATTATTATTTATTGATATTTAAACTATTGAAAACAATATTAAGGTCATTTGTGGCACAGAGGCATAGAGGTGACTGTGAATGCGACTGGTTGTGGGTTCCATTTCCACTCGAGGAAATAAATTCATTTCGCTCTGGTTTCGAAGTAAAGCACGGCGATGAGTTCTGCCACTCAACTTTCAGGATTTGACTGTAAATGGCGAACGGAGTGTCTTAACACTGGGTTCCCTCTGGATACCCTGCTGCTTGCGGGGATACAGCAGATCAATATGTTATGTCCGATGATATTGTGCCGTTAAATAGTTAATAGTTTTCCAAGCAATTAATTACAACTAGGCAAGCAAATAATAGTTGTAGTAATTATACCATTAGGTATCTACGCAATATCAAATTCTATATAATACTATACTATTTATTTTTTTATAAAATATACAGAGTTTCTAAACTGGGCTCATAGAGGTACTAAGAATTCTTCTTTTATATCCCAGGATAACTATATATTTTCAATATCTTAAGAGCATATATAATAGCACTCAAAAGTATTGTCCTTAAACGAACAAAGCCAGAATAATAACTTGTTTCACACCAACTGTAATTACTTAAACATGAAAATACAAAATAATAATTAAAGCAAGTAAAACATCACTTTGATTACAGCTCACGAATCCAGTCCCGTACATTATGCGAAACAATGTATTGGAATCCCACTGACCGCACTCGTATCGCCATATATTAAAAATTATTAATTTCCAAAAGAAATCATGTAAATTGAAAATGAGATCTTATATATTATGCCTAGATATTATATTTAGTGCAATTGCTATAACTATTTAATCCGTTATTTCATTTCCTACCTGACTGGACTCCACACGCAATGTTACGAAAATGTGCGAAAAGTCGGGGAAGGAGTATAGTAACGGTAAGTTCCCTCTGCCTACCCTGCTACATGCCAGGTTAACCTGGAGTAGATAGAGAGAGAGAGATAGAGAGATAGACTGACGAAATACAAATATTTACAAGAAATAATGAAGTGGCATTGCGCATTGACTTAACTCAACTCGTTACCAGAGCGAGGACGAGAAAATATTAAATATTTTATTTCCTCGAATAGGAATCGAACCCACAGCCTGTCGCGCTTCCAGTCGCACGCTTGTAAGTCTGTGCCACTACTAGCCTCAATCTACTAATTTTATTAATATTATTTTAAGGTTAAACAAGTGAACCTTGCAACCGTACTAACCTCTAAGCACATAAGCCCCCCAACTCATGAACTGTGGTTAAGCTTCACTGAGTTAACATTTGACATTTGGTTTTTCGTTACTAATTAAAAAGAATGTAGGTACAATTTTACCGAAAATAAACAAGAACATGATAAATAAAAATTCTTGCTTTATTATTTTTAGGTCTAAAGGTAAAAAATAATTAATGTAGTAAGTAGTTGGATAAAAGCTTCTGTTCTGATTATTCAATTCATCTTCCTTTTAAGAGTTCGTCTTGGCGCAGATGAAGAATTAAATGTTATTAACGTTATTTTTTTTAATATTATAAAATAAGAACAATGTTTAAATTTTACGAAACAATTTTTTTTATTTTTTAAACACTCCTACTTACTCCGTGGAGTGTCCCTGCGATTTTATACAGGCGACACAACAGTTTATTGATTATATTAACAACTATAATAGTAGTAATATTACTTAAAACATACATACGAAACAAATTGAACCCACAAATAGTGCCTCACCTAAACTTTCATGCATGCATGAAGTACTCATGCATATGTATATTACGATTTTTATATGCCATATTGTATAAAATGGGAACCTGCCCAAGACTCCCAACACTGATATCGATATAAAATAATATATTAAGCACTTAAATATCACATTATTCTTTTAAAACCTACAGATAACACGCGTACGAGGTTATAACTATCAATTGAAACGATCTCCACAAGGATGAACGCAGCGTGGTGCTTGTACTCTTTAAATGGACGAATAATGAAATATTACCGAAAGCTTCGTGAATACATAATATGTACTTGAAAATATCAAGATTAATACAGATAATATAAAAAATATTGAATTGTTTGCCATTAATATTTTGCTATGTTTATTTTTCTTTTGATTGGATTGTTTAATTGTTTTATTAAATTACTTGTGGATCTTGTTCAATAAATTGATTTATATTAAATCACTTGAATATGATGATATTTCATTAAATAAATAAATATTCTTACAAATGGTTTTGCTAACAAAATATTTCACGTTTTAATTTTTTCGCTATGGTGTAGGAAGCAAAGAGCGGCATTGAGTAGGTACCGCCCTCAACACGAAATGTTTTAAGAATTCGTTGGGAAGTGGGAAGCCGAGTGTCTTAACACTAGGCTCACTCTGCCAATCTTGTTCAAGGGGGATACACCATGAAACTGAAATTTTAGTAAAAGACACTTTTTTAGAAATATATGAAAATTAATTTAATAAAACGATAGTTAAATCTTAAACGAGCAAAAAAATGACACAATTACGTAACAACACAAACTATTACTGAACGAAATCCTAATAGAATATAAGCAGGTGTGTGTGTGTGTGTGTGTGTGTGAGCGCGGCGGTATCCATGACGACCGCCGGATGCGCCGCCATCGCTTGCACCCGGGGATAGGTTGACCAGATGTTTAGCTGGAAAATTATGAAAAATTAATATAGGAAAAACTAATATTAATAAATATTCTTTTATTTATTATTGAGAAATGGAAATTATACAAACTAAATTTGTTTTAAAAATTACAAGTGCCGCAGCTTCACGTGTATAATTGTACACAAGCTTGTGACTATATACGATATGTTGTGGGTCCAATTCTCACTCGAGGAAATAATAGATTTTAAAATGCGGCGTTGAGTTCCGCCATTCAACACGTAATACCTCCAGAATTTGCTGAAAAATAGGGATCGGAAGTGTCTCAATGGCAATGAAGTGTAGTAACACTCATATTATATTTTCTCTATTAGTGAATTGATAAAAAAATATATTCGATTTATGTTAAGCGTGTGTATGAAGCGGGGTTGTTAAGGTCTGCCACTTAATCTGCAATATCTTGAAAATTAGGTGGAAAGGGGCGAAAGAAATGGTAGAGGGATCCTAGTGTTAGGACACTTCTTAACGGTAAGTTTCCTCTGGCTACTCTACTATATGCGGAATACATGGTAAACTGTAACAAAAATTGCGTGATACGTTTATGAAATATTTATTTTAATTACTAAACGTTTGCAACATTAGTAAAGTTTTTTATCTTCACTCTGTATCCCGCACATAGCAATGTAGGCAGAGGAAACAAGGGAACCTAGTGTTAGGGAACTTTGTTCAGATTAAGACACTTAATAAAGTGCTCCCACAAAAAATATTACTAAATTGGTAACCCTAAAGTTGCATAGAATTCTCTATTAGTTAGTACCTGCGGGATCCTGCTTCCTAGCATTTTAGTCGATATCTGCGTTTTAATGGGTTTCGAACAAAAATCAATACGTTTACGGTTTTATTAATATTGATATATTATTTTAATAAAATGTAGATTATATCGTATTTAATGATTATCTTTGTCATTAATAAGTTTAGCATATTTTTTGAAAATTTCTCTGGTAATATAATAAGCACCCAATGTCTGGAGATATAGGTGGAGAATGGAAGATCTACTCTAGTCTTTGCAGGATAAAGCGAGAAAAAAATATTTTTAAAGTTTTATTCCATTGTTATAGTTAATTTTTGTGGTGTCACTATCTACAAAAGACATTCAAATCTTTTTAATTCTTAGAGAAAACTATGGAAGACGGAATAAAGAGTTTAGTCACTCATTTCCCCACGCATCGCTCAATTTTCGAGACATTGTGATTAGAGTGAGAATTTTTCTTATTACCAGAGCTACGAAAATAAAATAATCTGTATTTGTTATCGAACACTAAACTGTCCTGTTCACAGTATGAATTAATTCCTTATTATAACAAAATATAAAAGAACAATAGTGTAATATGTGCGCAAAAAGCCAATATTCAGTCCACGTTGCGAGAGTATTAGATGCAACCAGCTACAGAGTACAGTATAACAAAAGTTCGCGTTATTAAAAAGGCGAGCGTGCGGTAGACAGTCATCCTTTACAATTTTCAAAATTTAAGCGGACCCCTAAAAAGGGCAGTGAAATGGTTGATTTTTACCCGATCATGGGCTAGTATTCATTATGGGTTTACATAGGGGAGGCAGACTGTCTCGAATGCCATATATTCGACATATCGAAAAATGTATTGCACGTCTGAAGCACTGCTTCTCAATCTGTTTTGTTTCTTAAAACCGTTTGTTTCTATTTTATCAACGTAATGTTCTAAATTTTCTTAGTTTCAGCTTGTTTAGAAAGTCAAAGTATCTAAAATATAACAATGTTGAACTTAATAATATAAAAATAATTAATTAAACATATATTTAATGTTGTTATTTTTTTTTTATCTAGACAGATGTATTTTCTTCGTAATAGTTTATTATAACAAATTGCAGCCTTATTATATACTCTCGGTGGCTTTAGGAAAAATAATTTATATAAGATATTTATCAACAAAAAATTAAACAAAAACTATTTTAGAATTGTCTCTATAAAATATTTTCCACATTACTTTTTCAAGATTTTAAGTGAAAGCTCGTAGATAACATTAAAAGCTATTTAGAAATATCCTGGAGGCTAAGTAAATAGTCGCACCCACGTTGCTCTTATTCCCCGAGACTAAAACCTTTAATCTTACCTACCTTTATTAGCCTATTTTTATAGCATGGACATGGCAGTTGTCTGCCATGCCATTTTTCAGAAAGAAGTTATTTTTGTTAAATGTTCAATCCAAGAAGTCAAAGTCAATTAATTTTATTCAAAATAAAAAGGTGCATGCATTTTTTGAACGTCAAATAAATAATTTACTACCATTTCACTAAAGTTAATGCCTCATATCTGAGAAGAACCGGCGCAAGAAAGAACAAGTTCACTCTAAAAATCTTAGATTTTCACTCTCAATATTTAATATTTTTATATATTTGCTCGGTTAAAGAGACGAAACACTGCGTTAAGTTTCGCCACATAAAACACAAAGCCCAACCATAAGCAGGCATACAACATGAATCTGAAAAAAACAAAGAACAAACAAACACTATTTTTCTTTGTATTCCATATACAATATACACATATACAACCCCTAAAGTGTCAATTCAAATCACTGTTTTTAATAATATAAACAATAAAACCCGTTGATAATCAGTGGCCAGTATCGAAGCTGTCTGCACTCTCCCCTCTGTCGACTGCCAATTGTAATTAGCAAATTGCTTACTAAAATGTACGATACGAACTGATGCTGCGCCACTTTTAACTCTTTTTGCAACATTCGAATATGTAATGTCGTTCAAAAAACAAGGAATATTTTGTGTTCAAAAAGCAAGGATATTTTCAAATTTTTATTCTTTTATTTCATTTTATTTTACTTTAAGTCAATTTTCAGTTTGATTGTGAGTAATTTTTCAGTGCAGCATCATTACTTAAGTACATGGATCTGACTGTGTTTCGAAAATTGGGCGGAAAGTATGTGTGTGTGTGTGTGTGTGTGTGAAAATGGGAAAAGAGTGTCTTCCTGCCTTCTCAGCAGGCAAAAAAATAATAGAGGAGATAAAATCAAATCAGCTTCACGCTGTAAACCGCACACAGCAGGGCAGGCAGAAGGAATCTAGTGGTATTCCGTTCCCCACTTTCCGCCGAATTCAGGAGGCATTGCGAGTTGAGAGGCGGAACTCAACAAACTCAACGAAGATAACAAATATTAATATTAACATACAATTTAGTTTGAACTCCTTACAAATCATTATATCCTAGTACTCAGCCGGTCACGATGTGTGAGGTTTCCCCACGTGTACGATTCTACGTATGTGTGTCCCATTGCGCTACTATTACTTACTAGTTGCCGCCCGCAACTTCGCTAGCGTAAATTAAAGAACGTCCCGTTGATTATGTTCCGTAGGAATCTTGAGAAATCATCTGTCATCTGTACCAAGAAATGTACATGACAAATTTCAGTGTTCTACACCGCGTAGCTTTAGCTGTGTCTTCCTGTCAGTCACTTAGTAACAGGATCATCATAGGGAACCTAGGATACTATTATTAAGATACTCCGTTCTCATTAAGACACATTCGTTCCGCACTACCCACCTAATTGCTCTACTCAATGCCTAGCTTTGCCTCATGACTAGGGCGAGGAAAAGAAAGTATGAAATATTTAATTTCCTTGAATGGTAGTCGAACGTACAATCTTGCAGTACATTCACACGTTCGTGCTCTTGCGCCAAACATCTATAGATTTTAATAACATATTATTATGTTATATTTTATAGCTTTATATTATGTTAAGGTTACAAAAGTTAATAAAATTCAAAGTTCTTGTACTAGTTACATTGCATTTCCCCATCAGCTCCAGCCATGATTTATGCGTCGTCGCACTGCACCGTTTCACGCAAACTCATAGCTGTATTGAGTAATAGGGACCATTGCACGTTTTAACAGTATATATGACTTACAGACTATGTCGATGGTCAAACATTAAAATGAATAGTCACGAATACAGAACCTTCGAATTTTCGAGAAAGTAGTCGGTTGAAAGATATTTTTTTATCCTTGGAGGGAGATTCTAATATACTCTGTTTCTAAAGAAAATAATAGTGGTTGAAAATCGTTAGTACGTCTTTAATAAAAACATATGTTATAGAAAATTATGAATAAAATAAAAGACCTTCATGACGCAATAAGATCATCAGCTTCTGACTATAAACGCGACTGTTGTAGGTTCAATACCCAATCGGGGGAAATGATTATATTTTACTTATTTTATTTCACCGTTCTCGTAGACATAATGCGGTGATAAGTTCCGCCACTCAACATGCTCCACGCCACCTCGAAAGTTGGGCGGAGCGTAGAGAATAGAGAGCCTATAGAAGGCTCTGTCTACCCTGCCATGAAAAAAAGAGCATGAAGGTTTTTTCATAATTGATTTATATATAGGATTTGAACCGAAAGGCGCTTCTTGAACGCGCACCCATACTAACTGCACCGAAATGGTTTCAATGATTTCAAAAGGAGAAGAGGAGATATACTGTATAGTAAGACGTCGTTAGTGCTTTTTAAAGGCATGCCAATTACCCATTCCCTAGCTGCAAACTAAATAGTTTGCAAGAATCAATATAGACGAGTCAATATAAATTACATTGTATTAAATGAAATTCCGGCTTTTCCCTCACAGACACTCGAGTCCATTGCGCACTCAACAGCCCTCTAAAACAAAACTCTTTACGAGTGATCATTATGTTAGACAATTGAAACTTTTCTATATAAATATGTACAAAATACCTATAACTAAGTGCAAAAAGTCCAAACTAAAAATACAAGCAAGTTGAATAGCAGTGCAGATCCGGGGAGCTGTCAAAACTCCGGGCCTCGTCAGTTTCCGGCAAACGTCGGGTAACATCGACACCTAACGACCAATCAAAAATGAGCTTCACAATCTGCGGGATATATGGAGTTTAGTACAACTAGGAGGTAGGGTGGGGTTCTTGTTATTTCGGTCGCGTCTCGTCGTCCAAGTGTGAGTGCGTGAACTTTGGTAATGAACCACGGGGCGATTGGCCGGGAGCGACCCCCGGTGCAGCTTCCGCGCTATCGACTCACCTTCTAATGTCTCATGGTGTCCTGGTACTTGCTCCGGTTAATTATGCTCAGGTTGTTGCCCTCGCTCCCTGGTAATGCGGAGTGCGTGGTAATACAGGTAGCAACCTGTATTGTAAATAATAATTGTTTTTGTATGATGCACATTGAATGTATTGAATATTATTTATGTACTTATTATATTTACTTATATAGGATAAATTTAAAAAACTGTTTTTTTTTGTTCTATTCTCAATAATACTTTGAGATGCGGTCAATCTCTAATTATGGAGCTTCACGCGTTTCCTGCATAGCAGGGTAGGAGCCTAGTACACTCCATTCCCCACTTTTCACCGAGTTCTAACGGCATAGCTGTTGAGTGGCGGAACCCAACATTGCCTCAACACCATAGCGAAGAAATAAAAACATTTACAACAACACAGACTATTCACTTGCCTACACTCCAACCAATGCCCACGCAATATTAGAGAGTATGAAAATGATTTTAAATTCTTAATAGCGCCTTTGACTTCAAAGAATTAATCTCACGTCTCTCTCTAAATAATAAATAAGTTTATGAAATTAAATTATTTTATATGTCATTTCATCACATTACCTAATGTTTTTAATTATTTCAAAATGTCATTAACGAAAAATATTTGCAATATTTCCGGATTGTTCATAAAAATTACTATAAATATGAAGTAATAGATAAATAACAATGCATCAAAAACATATTTAACAGCAAAAAAGACGCTAAATTAGCACATATCATATTATCAGTTATTGCCTTTCAAAGCATTTTACTTTAAAAAAAAACTACTAGTTCAGATGCAATAAGTTTATTGTATAATTTTAATAATACAAAAAACTTATAATTAAAGGGGTAAACTGATTCAGGATCCGTGTAACTAAGCGTAAACTCCATTTCAGACTGCAGACAGATAGATAGATAACTATACAGCTCCTTTTGTCCAATTTCATAATTCCCTTCGTCGGAAAGCCCTCGAACTTTTCATCCACCCAGGCATCTACTACAACGCTATTAATTTGATTTTGTTATTATTTTGTCAGCTTCATACCGTATCCCGCAACTTGCAGCTTAGACAGAGGGAACCTAGTGTTAAGACACTCCGTTTCCAATGTACCGAGACCAATTTGCGAGACGTCTGGACTGTGGAGTGGTAGAACTCAACGTAAATTAAAATAAGTCGTTACTACTGGCTGTATTCGTAGTTTTTTTAAATAAAGAACTTAATGTTAAGTCACTGCGTTATTTACTTTCTCTTGAGGTTGTGAGTATGCTGGTCAGGAGAATCTAATATAGTATATAAATATAAATATCCATACAAATCGAACTTAATAATTAATTATTATTTAGTATTGCGGAAAAGAGTACTGCTGAATAAGTATACATCCCTTGCCAAGTGCTATTAAAGGATTTAATCACGTATCTAACTTATAGCCGTCCAACCTCCATGCACTCTTGACTGTGAGTATTCTTATCCTAAAGTACATAATATTTTCTCTTTCCACAAACGACAATTCATCATCATAATGGAATATACATATTAGTCATCTCCATCAACTCCCCACTTAGTGTCACTGTAAAACTGAAACAATTAGAGCTATCGAAATAGCCAAAACAAATTTGTCCAGCAAACATTGCCCTCGTGATTATATCCCAATATACGAGATCAAAGGGCGCCGTACACAGTACAAATCCAGTTAGGGGCTGCCATTCAATTAACAGCCTTACATTGAGGAAATAGGCTTGTCATAGCATTCCTAATACAGAGAGACTCTTAAAAATTAAATAACGCACACGCATAAGGGATAGGGTTGCAGAGGAGGGGTCCAGACAGAAAAATGCACTTGGCACCCCTCGTCTAGACTGCAGACTGTCTGCAGGGGAGCTGCTGGTCGGGGACGACGTCAAGGTCACCTGACTGTGGAAGATCGTGGTAGGTTAGATTTATTATCTTCGATTTTAATTGGTGGTTATGGGTGAGATTTGTATACATGCATATAAAGAGTGTAATGTTGCTTAAAAGATAGCAATATTTCTGAAAATGTTTCTTATATGTATGCTGTATCTCGAATGTAGCAGGGTAGGCAGAGGGAGCCTACTGTTAAGACATCCGCTGTCGGCTTTCCGAATTCTGTACACATTGCGTGGTGCCCCTGCGCCAAAATTGACATCCTCTTTCTTTCTAGTTTCTTAAAGTTAAATTAAATATTTCTTAGAGTTATATGTTATTTAAAACATTGTCATATTCAAGTTTTAACACGACCAATATTATAAAATGTGTAGTACAGTTTCATTTTATATTTATTTCAATTAAACACTGTGATCGAATAATCATTAGAATACAAAATTGCAAAAAATTAAAGCAATTGAGAAATTTTAAATAGACGACTGATTGCGAGTACCACCGTCTCGTTCGCAAAAAAGCCTTATTAACGCGAATATTATTCTTATAATAGTATGTATATAAGGTAATATTATATCACACAAAATTCGGTGGTTCTTAATCTATGAAACGTAAAAAAAATCATATAATTGATTTAAATAATTATTAAAATAATATTAATAGGTGATTCTATGCATTAGATTATTTATACAGGCGGGCCTCACGACATGTAGTTGGCAACCCCTGTCGTATAATTTAGTGCTTGTCTGGAGCTATACCTAGTGGGTACGTCGCGGCCGCGAGGGGTAGGTCAGTTCCGTTGGACAGACGGCTGCGTTTTTGTTCTTATTTGTTAAGCTTTTAGGGGATAGGGCTCTCCTTATTATAATTGATTGTGGGGGTAGATTGAGTATACGTATAGGTTTGTATTTAATATACATATGTACTCGTATATTTTAAGTAAGTTAGTTAAGAGTTGGATTTAAATTACTTAAATTTCTTTAAATATATTGGATACATTAGTTTTTTATTACAGTAGTTGTATTTTTTGTTCTTAAGAACAATTTTTTTACATAAAGATCATTTTGCCAATATTGCGGTAACTTAAGGCCAATTGTGGCGCAGGAGAACAAGCGTGTGATTGTAAACACGGCAGGATTCGATTCCCACTCTACGAAATGAAATATTACTATTTTCGGTTCCTCGCTCTGGTACCGATGCAAAGCGCGGCGTTGAAATCCGTCACTCAACACGCAAAGCCTTCAGAATTGGGCTGAAAAATCAAAAGAAGTATGAAAATGTATAATTATGATATTTTTCGAACATAATTAATTATGTTGTAGTATTGAAATAATAAAAAGAAAAATGAAAAAAGGGACTGGTGAGTGTGTTACGTAATGATATTTTATATCATTTTATTTCAAAATTAAATAAATTTATCTAAATTTTTTATATATCAAATAAATATTCCAAGGGATAATTAAAAATATACATTTGCAATATGCATTTTACAATTTCAAATAAAATATTAGAAGTAGACTGGTGCTATGATTTACTGTCCCTATCTCAAAGTATTAGATTGCAAACTAAACAGTGTCTCAGACAACACAGGGCGTGTCTAGACTGCGTGTAGAGGAATAGCGTATGGATTTATTCTTCACTTTAATGTTTCGTAAATTGGGATTTTTTGTAACGAAAATGTTATTAATATCTTCATAATTACATAATTACACAGTTGTTTATTCTTGTGTGAATTTATTTAGTTTCACGCTGTATCCCGCCAATGACATTGAAGACAAAAGAGAATCTAATGCTAATATCCTGCTAGGCACATTACAACCAATTTACAAAACATTGCAAGTTACGTTGCGGAACTCAACACCGAGCTTTGGTTTGTAAAACTTGGGGAACGGAGTGTCTTAATACTTACCCCCCCTCTCTCCCTTCTACCTCCCTCCCTCTACCTTCTGCACTATATCACATGATATAGGGAGGTAGTATATAGTGTAAAGCTGAAAAAAATATTGATATTTTTTACCTAAAAATCTACGTAACAGAATAATATCTATATAAAACGCGATGCAGTAATTTATTTTTTAAGTAGTAGATAGAACAAATTGAACATTATTCCTTTGTCTAATTAAAAAAATAAATTTTTGCGTTCCACATTACGTTCAAACCGCATTCATTGTTCGAGCCATCTCATATTTCAGTATTGCATGTTAATTGGATGACAATGACGTATGTATACTACAATAGACCGTAGTCAATAGCGAGTTGAGTTACTTTAATCGAATAGCTCATTAGTAAGCCCTATGGTCCTATCTAGTTCATTTTCCCCTTTTTATAGATATAATATTGAGGAATTTGTTATTTATTGTTTTGAACGTTTTTTTGTTTAAATATATGTTTTTAGGAAAAGTGTTTTTAATAAAATATATTACAGAAACTAAATTATTTAATATACTTATTTAATTATATGGTTATTACTCAGAATGGGTTTCAAGTCCGCAACCATTTAAGTGTGCAGTCACGTAACGCTACAGCGACATTGTAACTAATTTTAATTAGAAAAATAAACTTATAAAATATGCTTCACGCTGAATTTCACATAAAGCTGGCTACGAAGACACTCTGTTTCCCACTTTCCAATTTTGCAACTATAAAACTTCATGCTTTACCTTACACATAGACACTGCGGCCTTAAAGTATTCTCTTTTTTTTAAAGTCGAGAGTATAAGTGATAATTCATCTTATAGAATTATTAACCTGTAAATTAAAACCTGAATACCATATTACTAAAAAACATTATGTGTCAACACAATCAGCCATGAATAGAAGTATAAACATGAAAAGGTATTCTGCTTTTGTTCTTGCAATAAATAAAACAAGGTCGTCCCATGTAAATTTGAACACGATCTTGAACTTTGAGCAAATGTCATGGGAATCTTGATGGGAATTTACCTGATATTACAAGAAGTTATTATAAAAAATTTAAAAAATATTCTTTTATATTCTGTGCCATTTTTTTTTTTAATTTGTTTGTCTATATTTTTTATGTAATAAGTAACGTTTAATACAAATGTGTGAAATATACTTAAGTACAATGTAAAATAAATATTGTTTTATGTTACATGACCGTTCGAACTAGTAACTCTCATTTTAAAAAATACATAGTTTTAGTAACTAAGTTAATAATAATTTATTTATATGAAATTGCTAATTAGTTTAGTATAACCGTGAAAATATTCTTAAAAGTTTAATCTAAAAAGAAACAACACTAGAAGTACTTCTTGCAACACAAACACTTAATTCATTTCCAAGTGAAGGGACTTCCGGTCTCGTCTAATCTTGAAAACCTGCACTGAATGCGGATCCCGACAAAATCAATTTGAGTCATAAATATATGTAGTACAGTTATGTATAGACCGTAGACGCGTAGCCGTCTACGCCCGTAGCCATCACGTAGACACTGCTGCCTATAAAACGTGCTTTATTCTGTACCTACATGAAAAATTGAGGTTTTGTTATATTTATCTTTGTTTATCTTTGAGTATTTCATTGATTTTATAGGTTAGGTAAAGATAAGTAGATTCATCTAGCACATCACTCATTTTGATATTAAAATTGAATTAGGCGGAAAGTTGGGAACGGAATTGTTATATTGGGAACAAATTGTCTTAACACTAGGTTCTCCCTCTGTCTACCCTACTATATGCCGGATATATTGCGAAACTAAAAAAACAAACAAAATTGTATAGATGTAAATATTCCCCCTATTGGGATCCGAATTGATATCGATCCTGAAACTATCCTGTATTCAGAGAGTCTTATTTCGAATCTACACCCCATGGTGTCACATAAAGTACTATTATATTATAGGGAAAAAACTAGTAAAGTTTATTCCACTAATTACGTTTTACTAGTAACTAGTACTACTATTCATAGTAGGAGGCTCAATAGTAGTAAAAGCCACGTGCTCTCAATGCGTGTTCAATACGTACCTACCTACCTGCAAATAAAAGGAAAATCTCATTATTTTCTTACTTCTATAAAAATTTCAACTAGAATAATATAAAATATAAATAATACACAACTAAAATTTATAACTAAACAACATAAAAACTGAACTTCCTCAACATATAATATTAGAAAACTAACAAACATATACAAAAATAGTACTAAATATCCGCGTGTTCATAGCTAAACAAACATAAAAAAGTCAATTTTCCCGGGGCCGGGAGCCAGTACCAGGGTAACATGGGCCGGCGGCGGTGGGGCTGCGGCGAGCGCAATGCAGGCGGGTTAACGGCCGCGCATCGATCCACCCCCGCCCCCGCCCTGCGTCACCCTTATGTAACCGGTGACGTGGTCTCTTCCGGATTTCACGTTGCATACTTTTATATTTTATACATGTTTTACTTTTATTTGTTTAAGTTTTATATTATTGTATGTTTTATTAATAATTTCATGAAAATATTTCGAAATTACAAAAAGATATGGTTAAAAACTGCTGCAGTATATAATAATTATGTAATTTAGCAACGGGAAATGCTTTTAATTTGTTCATTTAACGATTTTAATTATTCCATTAAAACATAGTAGAAGTGAGAAAATAATTAGCAGTCTTTACAAGCTGTGCGAAATTTTTAGGGCCAACAAGGAGGATCAAATTATGTCATTGTTTACAGTTCGTTGACTTCGAGCTTCGAATGAATGTTAAAAATGTAGTGGAAGTTAAGAGTACAATTTTCACACCATGAAAAGGTTATAGAAAAATTTAACTAGATTTAATGTGCACTACAAAATATAAATGTTTTGGATATATTATTCTTGCTATTTACTATTTTAGCAAAAATATATTAAAAATCAATGTAGTATTAATGTAAATAAATCACCACCCTCATTCTATACGCAGGGTAGGCAGAGAGAACCTATTGTTAAGACACTCCGTTCTCCACTTTCCGCTGAATTTTTCGAGGCATTATGCGTTGAGTGGCAGAACTCAACGCCGGGCTTTTGCCTTTTGCCAGAACAAGTCCACCACGTCAGCCTCAACACGCTATAATAAATATATTAATAGATAATACTAAAGCTTACACAACTATGTACCAAATTAAAAAGGAGATCATACATAAATAATTGCTTCTGCAATTACTATCTGCATTGAATGGTTCAAACGCACCACCCACCACCCACCCACTCACCGCCCACTCACCGTCTACACCTGTTCTACACGCGCCATAGAAACGATCCCGTAACGCCGTAAACCAACAAGCGAACTGCATCCGCATTCATCAAGCGGGTTAAATTTACACCAGCCTCGTATTAAGCGGTGAAAACCCATCGTTAAATGCTGTCGTTGTAGCTTAGGATTTGTAGGCTGGTTTTTTTTTTGTTGAAAATAAATATTATATGGATTGCTAAAAGGGTTTTTTTTTATTTTATAATATATTTATTGCTCTATTATATTCTAAGCTAATTTTATTTACTGAATAATAAATATTTATTAACCATATTAAATATTTATCAATCCTAAACATAAAGGAAATAATATTATACCTACCATGTCATTCGACAATTTCCGACGTAAACATACTTTCTTTAAATAAATCTTTGGAATAATGATAGAAACACCATAACAGCTACGGCTGATAGTGAACTAGAAAAATCACTTCAAGCACTCTATATCTTAACTTTGCCATTTTACATGCCAAATTCAATTTTACTCCAACAACATAAGGTTTAGAATAATTTAAATGAATCGTTTCTTGACTATAGTTTCGATTTACAGAATTCAAGTCACTATTTTAGTTGAAAATAATGTTGATATTTCCATGAACAGTGATTTAGGACGTTAGCTTCTAGTGTCGTAGTTCGAGGCTCAGGAATAATGAATAAGGGTCGTCTGACGATGACTATGGGAATATTTATAAATTCCAAGCTTAGAACTGAGATTACATGGCGTTGCTGTTAAGTGTTTGGATGATCTGCTTGAAATTTTTAAACATTTATCAACATTCTAGTACAATTGGGGCATGGCTTACGGCGCCGTACTCCGTAGCGAGGTTTTACATACAGAGGAAACACACTCTACTGCCCCAACTTTAGACAAAAATACGTTGACGGTTGAGTTGAGTGGCGGAACCCAACACTGTACTTTATCTTCTTACTGGAACGTGGACACGTAAAATAATAATTCCTACGAGTTGAAATCAAATCCACTACTTTCACGTTCAAAATCATATCCGACTCTATACAACGTCGGTCTCAATTTTTTTTTAATAGCATTGCTCAGTAAAATTTCATACGAATGTAGCATAAAAAAAAAACAAAAAAACGCATTATAAAACTTTATAATGCAGCATTTGTTGGTAATGCGGCTAGAAATTACAGTAATAACTTCATTCATGCCCTAATGGGGGTCCCCATCTAGGTCCCGACTTTATAGAAAAATAAAAAAAAAACCTCAGCATAAATCCTATGCAATACAGAAGTACCTACGTCATTCTATCTCCACGCTGCACTGAACTCTGGAGAACACTCAAAATAATTAAAACTCAACTTAAAAACATTCTGATTTTATTCGAAATGCGAATAGTCGCTCTTATTTAAGGTAGAAGGATCTATAAAAATAATGTTTTACGATTATGATATATTAGTTTAGTAAATAATATTTATATCCTTATAAAAAATCTTTTAATATTATTTCCTTCTCGAAACAACTAATTAAATACAACGATTTATGCCTTATTATCATAAAATAATAAAACATATAATATAATAAATGTTCTCATAAAATTTATATAACCGCCATTTAATAATTAATTTATACAATACATATCAAATTCACAAACATAAAATCCAGATACAATATAAAATACATAAAATTTATTTGTCGAATAAAAGAATCTATATGCGCTGACCCAATAACTACGAACAATGCATATATGCTATGTTAAAACAAAAGGAAGCTACGAGCCGTAGCCCGTAGCTCCGTAGCGAGGTTACGCCGTAGCCCGGACGCGGTCGGCGACCCCTGGCCGTGAACGGGGGTGCGCCGGGCGAGCCCCGCGACGCGCGCATCGGCGTGTGCACTCACACAAGCACAATACACCCCTACCCGCTTTATATATGGTGCTACAAATGATATAATTTTTGATTCGTTTTTTGCATAGTACCTATCGTTAAACGATATATTTTAAAACATCTATATGTTTCTAAAGATTTTGATTATCTCTATAAAATTTTACATATTATTGAGATATTTTGTCGTGTTGTAATAAAATATTCTAATATTGTCTCAGTTATTTTATTTTAGAATTTCATATCTATATATTAGTCTTATGACTACAAAAATATCGCACAAATTATATAAAGCAATGTTTCTATTCAAAATTTATTAAAATAGAAATTAATATCAAACACTTATTCAATTTACCATTAACACAGGAGAAAACGTCAATCAATACAATTTTTCTAATGAAATAGAGCGAACACGCTGTATTTTCATTAGTCAACTCAGTCACGCACACTAACGAGTACAGACGCGCACACACACGCATCTCTCATATCCGTGAAAGCGTGTGAATACTCCGCCACACCCCCGTAACCGTGCCAACAAGGCGGCACCCACACTAGCAAAACGATCCTAGAAAATTTCCACATCTGTGTGCTTACAGACGTGTACAGATAGAAAACTGTTACAAATGTGTGAGTGAAAAATGTATGTTAATGTCGTACTTCCGCGTTCTGTATTCGTGTCATGCGCACACCAGCGCGCAGTAAGCTTGCGTGTGTGAGTGAGGTTATGGTGGTGTGCGCAGGGTGCATCGACTCTTCCGCTTCCGCCGGGTACAACGGCCCCGGGCTTGATTTATGTCCGCCCGTTTGAAGGTTTGCGTGTTATTGTGACGTTTCTACTGACTTCCACTAAAGTTTCTACTTATTTTACTGTATTATTGTAATGAGATGGTTATATTGCTGGGCGAGCCCAGTGCCGCCGCTCTTATTTATGAATCGAGGCATAAAACTAAAATGCTTCCTATTTAGGACATTCCGCGCAACGAATATTTTGGATAAATACATATTTTATATTTTAATAAAATAATATCAATAAACTAAAACGTAATTATAAATGAGGAATCCAAAGCAAATATAGCTTTCATTAGCACTGTTTATATTTGAAACACGTCTAACAATTCTGCTTCCATCTTCGAGAATGTTAACTGAAAACATCCACAAGCCTCTCCAAGCTTCATAACTGAATCCGCCATCAATCACTCACAGCTTACGATCGCGACACTAAGTTTTAAGAACACACAAAAGATATAATAGAAAATATTATTTAACAAGAATATTGCAATATCTCAACATGATTGAATAGTTATAAACAATACTAGCTTTTACTTGCGGCTTTGCTAGCGTTAACGTTTTTAAATAATTGTTTAAATGTTTTTCAATTGAATTAGTAAAATAATTAGTTTCTTATTAATTTCAATAGCTGAAGCTAAAGCCTTTTATATATATATATATATATATATATACTATATAGAATTATATGCCAACATATATAAAAGGAAACATTCACAGTAAAATTAACTACAAGCAAAAAGAAAACTTTAAACAGAAAGGATGGAGCTAAATTATAACTGTCCTGACGTTGCTTTTAGGTCTTATTACTTTTTTTCATATTTTACAGATCTTCGTTTTTCCTGTCTCTACTTTCGACACTAATTAGGCTCGTTATTAAGGAAAGCCGTGGATTTTTACCGTCATTTGAATATAAAAACTATTCTGGTCTTTTTTAGAGTTTTATTAATATTTTATTTCAAAATTTATTGATTTAATTATACGTATTAGATAGACCTTTTTTTTATTTTACACTCAGACACTGCTCACAACCTACGACGACCACATTTTGATAACAAAAAAATATTTCTTCAATAGACTAATAATCTTATATTAAACCATGCATTGTAATAAGTGGCGAGTTATATAAAACAAAACAAATATTTAAATAAAATAAATTAGTAGAAATAACAGAAACAATCGCAGTATAAAACAAAAACAAGCAAACTTCCCAACGGAACCACTGAACAATGGTATTCGCAGACGAAATCAATCCTAAAATCCAAATAAAGCGGCCTGGTGGGTTCAAGGGAGTGCATTAAAAAGTCTGGTCTAGCCCCAGAGTGGTATTAAATATTTAATTTGTCGCTTTCCCGTCTGTCCGTCGTCGGCGGAGGTATACAATGACTATCCGTATAGCGCCGTCTGTGTGGATGTGGCGAGGCGCGGTGCATTGCGGAAAATGCAGATTATAAAGAGCTGTCTGGTTACGGTAAGTTTTTTTGTCGTCATTTGTAAATTATATCTGCATACAGTAGGGTAGGTTAAAGGCTGCGCATTGCCTTGTTGCCAAAGCAAGGAAATAAAAATAGTTCATTCTCTCGGGATTCGAATCCACAATGGTTGCGTTTACAGTCATACCTGCATGCGTTACAGTTGTTTAACTTACTTTGATGATGCATTTTCGATATGATCTCTTAATTTAATTAGACAAAGTATGTAAAGTTGTGTGTGTTCAAGTATGTGTACCAAACAACTTACACGTACAACTTGTAAATGGTCAGAAATCAGAAATAGATATTTATTTTTATTATTATAATATATTTAAAAAAGTTAATCTCAAAAAAGGCGAAGCTAGAAAATTTATTATATACATTTATATTATATTCAAAGCTTGTTATCGCTTTCTCCAATTCATTTTAATTTAAATTCTAAAATTATTTTACTTCATCTTACGAGTATATTAAATTAGTTATTTTCACAGTCAATTTGTTGTTTATTTATAACATAAAACATTAAAAATCTCAATAATGATTGATAAAAACCCATATAACATACAAACGTACGTATCCACCATTCAATATGCATATACAAATCAATCGACATGCTCCATCGCGGGCTGCGAACGCTGTGCAGCGCCAGACACTGTATCAATATTGGATCTACTGCGATATACGCGCGGCGATAGCGCAGTGGGATGTCCAATTATAAACTGATGTAACTTTTATATCGTTGTTGAAACCGTCGTAGCGCAGTGGAATGTTACTGTAAACGCGATGGTAGTGGGTTGAATTTCAACTCGAATTAATGAATTATTATTTATTAATATTTTTATTTCTTCGCTGTGAGCGATAAGGCAAAAGCGTTAAGTTTCACCAATCAACACGCAATGCTACAGAAATCTGCTGTGTCGGGATACAGCGTGAAGTAGGACAAAAAAAGACTTCCTAATATCTATAATGACTTACTCTGGTACTGTCTGCTTATTTATAACTATGATTTAATTTCAATTTAAATCATTCAGCTACAAAACAAATTAATTATAAATACTGCAACAGTTCCTATCGGAACAGTATTTATAATTAAGCTGTACACAAACAAAAAAACATGCTTAACTATTTATCATATTTATTACATATCATCACAGTTTAACTTGTTATAAAATATTTAAATGTATTTAAAAATAACTTAATTTTTTCGCGTGACATTTCAATAACTCCACATGCTGCAGTCTGCTCGTAGGTAGTATTGTATTCTGTCAATGCTAGACTTGTCAATATTAAGGCCAAGCTATGCGAGAGCGACGTAATAATAGCAGTATTGGGCTACAATCAATATCTCAAAGGTGGATCCAATAAGACCAAATAATAATTTAATATGTTAGCTAGGTATTGTTTATATAAACAGTATGTAGATTCATGTTTTATCTCGAATAGCAGAGATATAGCAGAGAAGGCGGGGAGAAGAGAAATTATTTATGAGTTTATTTTTGTTTATTTAATCTTTTTGAAGTATCGTGTAACTTACAATTCTGCCTAAAAAATTTGATTAATAGCGTCTAGTTGGGTAGACAGAGGGAACCCATGGTTTTAAGATATTCTGTTCCTCACTTTCTCCCAAATTTTGAGGCATTTAGTATTGAGTGGCAGAAATCAACGTCGCGCTTTGCCTCATTAGCAAAACAAGAAAATTTAAATATTAAATACATCATCCCCTGAGTGGGAATCGAATCGAAATAATTAACTTACATACTCTTAAAATTTGAGTTATTAATATAGAAATCTAATGATATTTCTAAATAAACTGCATACATAACATTGTTTGTATAACTTCATATAAATAAAACAATTCTAATACTACGTATCAATGGGAAGCCGCCTCGAGTAACAATCGATGTTCAAAGCATCGTTTACTGTACAAACTTCGAAATACCGTCTCTTGGGAAAATAAATACTCCTCTCCACATCTGCTCTCCCAGCGCCCATGCTTTGTAGACAGGTATCTAGTTTGTTTCATATTTGTAATGTAGGTTTGATAGGTGTACCTTTGTTAACTTGTTTTATGTTAGATGTATATTATTTACAAAGTTTTAATTTACTTTTTTCTTGAGGCATTGTGTGTTGAATGTCGGAACTTAACGCCGTGCTTTGCCTCATTAAAATATATCACATAATTTTGTATTACAAACAACATCTCACAATAATAATAATAATAATAATATACAAAAAACTTCTATAAATTAAATAATTAATAACAAGTTATTCCATACATACATATGAAAAAAATCCATTTTTCAATTAGAACCCAGCGGGATTAGTATCCAACACCACTCGTGACGTACCAACGAGTATCTAAGCCGAGATTGATCAATAGTCATCAACGTAATGAACGCACACACGCGTACACAACGCCTCACGCACACGCACACACGCACGCTGCTGGGGTTCGTTGACCTACATAGAGTTGTTTATTTTCGTTGAGGGTGGAAATTAAAAATTTTACTTTTATGTGAAACCGCCTAAAGCGTTTTCAACTGTGAATGTATGAATCCTGCTTAATCATAACTTTTGTGGTGGTGTCTTTTTTTCATTATTACTATTAAATACTTGTCAGTTTTATTATGGAAGGTTCATATAATGAAAAATCTATTTTAAAGAATAAACAACAGCTTGCAAAGTTAGAATTTTCAATTTAATTTTAGCGAATAGGTTTTTATCTCTCAATATGTACCTATTGCAAACTTTAAGTAACTTCTCCGCTTTTCCATATTTTTATAAAATCAAAATTTACATGCTTTCTTTTTAAATGACGGTGAATATGGTTTTTTTTACGAGATATGTCAAGTAAAAGCTTAAATAATAATTTAATGATAACAAGGAGGTGGATGGCAGCGGATGCATTTGAGCTGCCCAAGACCAGGACTGGCCTGCCCTCGATGAGGACGTCCTACGTTCAGTAGTGAATGGTGTCAGGCTGAGGAAAAACAATAGTGAACAAACTTAAATTTATTTTAAAACATTTCTCTACGTTAAATTATGGTTTACTATTCCTTTATAACAAAAAAAAATAACTGTCTATAGTCATATACTTAGTATCAAAAATTTGTTTACTCCATATCCACAAAGGTACCTGACCTGGTAGACCTTTGGTAAACATTCATCCGTGTAGTAGTAATTGTCCAGCTATAATAAGAAGGGTTATTGGCCACACTAAATTTGAACTTCTAGGGCTTTAGGCTGAAGGTTCATGTATATTAACTGGAATAAGTGTAGTTTATCACTGAACTGGTGTGAACTTTCAACTTTTCCAGCGGTTATTAACTCCTCATGTTAATATATAGAAAATTTATTTATATGTCTTGTTTTGTGGTATTGCGTAAAATATAAACTATGAATTCTGGGTTTGAGTTTCGGATGATTCTTTTATTTCACGCTTTTTTTCGTTTCGAGTAGTTCTCCATTCTCCACCAGATATTGACTTATATAATTTCGCGATATTGATTGATTTGATATTGATTTATACATTTCCGCGATTTTACATTCAAAAAATACCTGAGGAATCCGATAGATGTTTTCTTATATTAAGATACACTTCGTGTACCTGGCAAAAATGCTTAAATAAAAAATGTGTTGGTAAATTTAATATAAAATAAAATATTTTTGTAAATAAATTGTGTAGGGTATTTCATTTTAAGCTGTGTATACTTATCTAGTCTTTAAAGTTCTTTTCTCTATATCTTGAATATTTTTATATTATTTATTACTTTTAAAAAAAAACCTCTTTTTATACGATTGGATCATAAAATTGAAATTTCATTTAATTTTCCTTCATATTACACCATATATGTGCGTCCACACCTCATTGGTTTTACTAACTAAATATTAAATATATGTATGAAGTAAATATACCGGAAAGACCTCGACCTCATTACCTCCCTAGACCCCAGTGACCCCATGCAAGTAGCAGGTCACCGTAGCCGTGCGAGTAATGCAATTAAACACCATCACAAATGATACAGCTCGTCGAACCGTCAAGTAAATATATAGGTGGATTTGCAATTATATATGTATAATACAATGTGTTAATTAAAGATGCATAGCAGTATAAAAAGGAGTATGAAAAAAAATTATAATATTTTTTCAACTTAACGCTTAAACAATATAATATGATATAGAGAAATTAGTGTCAATATACTCCGTTCTTCGTTTTAGAGCCCATTACTATCGTATTTTTAATCAGATGATTTCTACTCCACTGCTTTATAATGGCCTACATAAAATTTCCTGCAAAAAGTACCTTTACCCTTTTTGGCACAGCACAGAAAACAGAGGGAACCTAATGTTACGACACTCTGTTACCTTCCTTCTTGTGTCCTTAACTCCCGCCCAACTTACGAAACTCAACGCCGCTCTTTGCCTTTGCGGGGAAACAGCTTACTAATATTTTCATTTTTTCGCTCTGCTTGAATTTACAGTTTGCTGTCATTGTGGCGCTGCTCCATGACAGTTTATCCAAAAAGTGAAAGAAAATATGTGATACTTTTGAAAATGCTCTAGGTATTTCATTGTTACATTTACATAAATTTCATATTTTATCTATGGATATGAATTTGAGAACACTTTCAACATATTTATATTGAAAACATAATATACATAGTTATAATTTGGGCTGCGCGTTTTCTAGTTATCTCTCAGTAACAGAAAAGTTTTATATAGATTTAACTTATTGATTTTTCGAATACTAACTTAAATTTTCCAAGGTTATAGCAATTAAATTCAAGCGACAATTTTAAAACAATACTTTAACAACTAAATAAAGGGTGTAATATATAAATGTGCTACAATCGATACAGTCAACTTTCGAATGCGACGTGACGTGAACTACACAGTTCTACCCCCTTTTATTAACCACTGATCTATATAATAATTATAATTAATTGGAAATTGGCAACCACAATATACATATATGAATAAATATATATATTTGTGTAGAGAGTAAAGATATTATAGGTAATCAGGGATATTATAATAAATACAACACCGTTATAGCATCTTTGCCGCAATTTTCGTAAATATAAAGTAAACTTGGACCAACATTAATTTAAATATTAATTTATAGCAGATATCCACGATTCTATGTAAAAGTTTAAATGAAAATAAGTGAAGACAAATATACGTGTTCTATTTCGAGACAAAAAATAAAAAATACACGTAGGTAATTCAAACGGCGTATCCAACACGATAAAATCAAAAGCACCTCAAGGTCCTAAAGCCCTAGCGAGGGTGCGCTATGGGGGCTCATGACCTAGTTTCGTGGGGCTCCCAGGTTCCCCATCGATCCACGGCACACCACACATATGTATAGGGGCTACTTTATTTAAGGGGAAACCCATGTAACGGAATCTAATAAAAGATTTATTATTGTTTATAAGTTATAAAGATATAGGATTGAATGTTGTTTAAACATACTACTTTGTTTATAGATATTAAGGAAATTGAACTATTGGTTAAATGTTTAAAGAGTAAAGTATATAAAATTATTTCATAGCAATTGTTGAATTTTAAAACCACAGTAGAATGCATGTATTTCAAAAGAATAAAAGAAATTTACAAAAGAGAACAGAAATAACTGTGAATGCTCATTCTTTTTAAGTAAAATTAACACACACATAATTGGCTTCACTTTTATATTTCATATTTTTAAAAAAAGAGTATTCCATATTTAAGGTTTTCAAGTAAGTTTTCAAAATCAACTCAATTTCAATACAAAAACAGTTCAACTTGGGTCGGTCCCTCGTTCGGGACTGGCTGATCCAATTTACCCTTTGTCGTCGACACATGACGATACTGCAAAGCGAGTTATTATGCAGTATCAGTAGGCTCTAATTATAATACAGGTGGCTTCGACTCAAAACCCTGTACAATGTCGCAAAACTAGGTTGTTTATGGCAAAAGTAACAAAAGTTTATTGAATAAAATAAAATTTCGTAATGTACCTACCAACATTTCATATGCGGTATCATTTTAGTTAAATTGAAGACATATCAGCCAATAAAAAAAAATAAACTATCATTAGGATCTTCTTACCTAAAAGCATTGTTATCGTATCCCACCTGGCGTAGCCTTCCAATCTCAGACAGATGTCTCCTAGATATCTCAAGAAGCAAGTTCCAACGGACAACAAAGGTTTTGTAACAGGCGCGGGCGTCAGCTGTCGGCCATCTTGCGCCGTAAAAAATAGGCCAATAACTTTATAGCGAAAAAAAGTTAAAGAAATGCCAAAGATGGCGGCAGGTGCGCTGTCAGCTGCGCACGCACCTTTGTGTTAATTGCTTCGGGCTCGGGCCATGTTTTATATTATTTTGCCGTTCGAGTTAAAAACATCGACAGATACCATTACTTTGAGTTGAGCCAAGCACTTAAGTGATTATAATAATATTAATCTTGTTGCGGCTGTTACTGGTAACGTATTTGAAGTTTAACTAGGATTGTTAGAAAATATTTTAACAGAGAGTTGAGAACGAAAATTATGAATGAATAAAATTATAATAAACAGAAAAATATTAAATAATAAAAAACCTGAGAACTAATTGCCTAAGGCATATCTTAAAACAAATTATTAAATTCGTTAATTTTAACAATGTTTATCCTTATAGGAAAATACGAAACAACAAAGAATAATTATTCAAATGTAAAAAGATGAATATATTAATAATTTTCTATTCAATCCCTTTTTATGCCGAGGTCGAGCTGCAACAAAGTATGAAATAGAATCTAACGAATCAAAATTTAAAACTCTTTAATAATTATAACATCATCAAACTGGACATTTATACGTAGCTCAGGACAATACACGAGCACACAATACGAACTGGCAGGACGATGGAGTTAGGACCTGAATATTCCAACTCTTCAGAGGTTTCTAATAAACCATTCGAATTTAGGCTCATGCTAATTATAGCTCCGAGCACGTTCTGCTACACTTGTAGGTATAACTTGGTGTAGAAAAGCGTGCATTTTACATTTTTTTTAACTAATTTATTATGCATTAATAATAATATATATTTATATTATTATAAATTTTCTAATTTACCCAAAAACCACTTTCAAAATCAATTTTAACACCTTTTAAACACAAATTATGACATTTCCCTATATTATAATTTCTTATTACTCCAAATCATAATAAACATAATTTACTATCATCTACATATATCAAAGGCAATAAAACTATCACTAATCTATAGAATAGTAGTAATGTAACGGACAACGACTGCATCGGGTGGTGCCAAGTTACTGACCCACCCGACGCACGTGCCCGCGCACCTGCCTACCTGGAGCCACTGACCGACACTTTCTTAACTTGGCAAAAAGAAATATATACCATCTGCCAGCCCCAGGGCTAGGAATCTTGGAATTTACTAAAGGTTAGTTGAATGTTTTTCAAATAAAATGTTATTCTAAGCAAGGTGACTATGTTTTTATTTTTAGCTCCTCGCTGTTGTATCCCGGACATAACAGAGCAGATGGGCAGAGAAAGCAGAGGAATCCCAATATTAAGACACTCCGTTCCTATTAAGACACTTCCGTTCCCCACTTTCCGCCGAATTATGGAAGCATTGCGTGTCGCGGAAAAATGAAAATATTAAATATTTTACAAGTGGGAATCAAACCCACAGCCGTCGCGTTTACAGTTGCACCGTCGTACCCATAGGCCACGACGGCATACAAAAAAGAAATATGAAAAATTAAAATATTCAAAGGATAGAATAACAAAAGTACGACCTTTACATTAAATAGGCGTTTGTTGCTTGCTTTTCGCATTTGTTTATTAAAGGGGCAGAATTCAGAAGACACATCGCCAAAGGCTAGTAGTAGTTATTTATGTCCCCATACTCTGGACATCCAAACATCGAAAATATGTTTTAGAAGATCCGGTCGATGGCTAGACTTATAATTAATGTATGAACACACATATTGTCACACATAATCATTAGAAGATGAGTTAAGTTGCCTATAATATAAATACAAAATTGCTAAACTTCAGTACGAAATAATTTAATAAAGGAATAACAGAATAAGGTAACACAGATATGAAACGCATCGTTTAATTTTGAAAGTTTTAAATTTAATGCTATATACATTTTCCATATGTATATAAATTTTATACAATCTGTAAGACTGGTTGCAGTCATGTACACATTAGGTATATGACGCGTTAAATCCTAGCACTTCTCTTCATATATATTTCTTTGCCTCTAAGTTCATCATATTGTTACTCTATAAAAAATAATATATAAGACACACGTATTTGATACTTCATTTATTTCTTTTCAAAAACCAAAAAGGTTATGTCAAATGGAAAAGTTTTCATAAACAAATTATATTTCACCATATAATTTCAAGTAGAAATCTACTTATAGAGATTTAATTATTGTGTCAGTCGTATTAAAAAAAAAATGAAACGTACAAACTTTGTTTTAGACGCCATCTATTGAGCACCTTATACCTTGAAAACATTAACTAATATTTTCAAGGTATTAAAATATTATTTTCATAAAATAAGGGGAAAATGTATAAAAATCAAGAAGAAATTATACTTTAACATAATATGATATAGACAGCATGACTACCGTTAACATTACGGCATATATCTAACCGTGTGTCCTTATGCAAGTTTGGCGTATAAATACTTCGATATTCTTGCTCTACATGGTGATTTGGGCACTATGATCTCACGTTACATACATTATTAACTAAAGGACGCCATATTTTGCAATATTTATATTTTTATAATACCTAATATACAAAAAATCCAAAGAATTAAATATATGTACTAATAAATCTCGAATCTAACATACGTTTACTGTAAAATTGTAAAATAAAATAAAACAAAATCAGCTTCACGTTGTATCCCGCACACTGCAGGGTAGACAGAGGGAACTTGTGTTAAGACACTCCGGTCCCTACTTTCCGCCGAATTCTGGTGGCATTGCGTGTTGAGTGGCGAGACTCAACGCCACGCTTTGCCTTGACACCAGAGTAAAGAAATAAAAAAATATATCAATTTAAATATTTTTTTCCTTTCCTCGAGTGGGGATCGAACCAGTCGATTTTGCAGCACACATTGTGCCCCTGCGCCATGGCTGGCCTCATATTGTAAAATAATTATAAAATATGGAGATTTTCAGCGCCGTCTGTACAAAAACTACAAAATTATCAAAGGTGTAGCTAGAACAATAATTCTCCGGAAGATGGCACATTATACCATTTTGAAAAAAATTGATATTACTTTTTATCTGCGGCTTCGAATCCATGATAAAATTAATAAAACAATTAAGGAATACATAATAAATATCTATAGCCTCCTACGATAAATGAACAATCTAATAAAAAAAGTTTGAACAAGTAGTAGTTTCTAAGATTATGCATAAAATTACATTTTTAGTTATTAACCATTATTAATAAGTGTTTTAAAGACAGCTAACACAAATTATGCACAATATGGCGTCATTTATGCAATTTAGATATAAATATGTCACATCTAAGGAATGTCACTAAATATATCTACCGTTACCGAACAGGTACAATTGCTTTGTGTTCTAATAAAATACAATTTCAAATTTTACCTCTTTTGGTATATCAAAGCACTATGACATCAGTCTTTGGTGTCGTATATTCGTTAGATTTAAAATTTGAAATGCATAATAAAAATGCTCTACCAGCTAATGTCTTATTGATATAATAAATAAAAATAGTATGTGCTCGTTTTATTCACTATAAAAATATATATTAAATACACTGTGTATTTAGCAAAAAATTTACCACCATTCTTGGTCTATCATAAAAGAAGCAAATGAAAACATATTTTTGTTTGAAATCTAATAACGGCAAACAAAAATGTGAATTAATTTTTAGCTGATATATGTTAGTAGAAATGTGTAGGTATATTTTTACTAATATAACATCAATTAAAAACTAATTCACATCTCTGTGAGCAAAACATTCAACTAGTAGAGCATTTTGAACAAGTATTTTAATTTTTATTATAGGAACTATAATTAGAGCTAGTGTTCAGCAACATGTGAACGGTGTAGTTCATAGAACAACCGCATTTCAATATGTGAATAAATTAGTTAGAAAATATCATCTGTAATGGTGAAATGAACTGATTATATACACACAAATGTGATGTTAACGTAAATCTCGCATATAGCAGGTCAGGCAGAAACAAGTGTCAAACGAAGACACTTAATTCTCTAGATGATCTTAAGATGATTATATAATAACTTTTTGTGACTAAAACATTTTTCTGTGCAATGAATCTACTAATCATAAGAATTAATGTTGCAAATGAGTCAAATAATATGCTTTTTCATATGATTACAAAAAAAAATTCACTCCAAGTTCATTAATAAAATATTTTTATATTTGTTACTTGTTTCCCCCAACATAATCTCTGAATGTAATGAATATATAAATAATTTACGCTACACAGTTCCTATGTTTCTTATGTTTCGTGGCCGCTTTGAAGTCAGTGTTTTTGAACTTACCCCAGTGTAAATTTGAAAAGAAAATAATAAATAATTAGAAAAAGTCCTAAATTCGAATTTGTGTAGTCATCTACAACCAGCTTCAAGGTAGCCACGACTTCGACGACGTCGACGTCGACCATACATTGCTAATGAGGTTACTAAAAAAATAACATATGATTAGTTGATGAGCCATTATTACTTTTAATTATATATTTTGATGTAATATATCAATATATATATGTATTTTGATCAATAGTCAAATTTTATGGCTACTCTGAACTTAACTTTAATTTTTGTGCATTTGTATTCTACGTAATTATGCAAAATATCAACACACTAAGATACGTTTTTTTAGAAAATTAATAAGATCAGAGAACCAAATGAAAATGTTCTGTCATTTGCATTCGGTTCTCCGAGTTCTTTAATTTACTTCACCAACATACTGTTATATGGAGAACATACAAAGATTGTACAGTAAGTAAGAGATAAAGTTTTACAATAGGAGAATTAATATCAAAAGGAGATCCAATTAAAATATATAGGTTGTATTCATAATATTTCTCTTTAAAAAAAAACACTCCAAAATTTACTGTTTCCAATATAGAAGGTGCAATGACAATAGTAGTAGTAGTAGTAATCAGTCATATTTTATTTTTAAGAATTTTCAATATTTTGTGGTACTCCAATATATCACTTATCACTATCACTGATATATTAAAAGCTTCATTCAAAGCAACCATAAACTGACCAAGTGTCGTCGGTCGACGAGTTGTGGCCACCATAGAGTTAGCTGTAGATGGCTGCAATGCAAATTAGATTTTAAAATTTACCTTAACTTTTTGGTATATACAGTCTTTAGATAAACAATGCCGAAAACTTAAGACATTCGTTAGAATGCCCGTTAAGCCTGTTAAGGGCAGCCACAACTCGACAACCATACTGTATGATCAATTTATATAATTTGCAATCTACATTGCTTCTTATGCATCATATGAATTTTCTTCAAGCTACCAAACTTATAAATAATGATTTTTTTAATGGGCTGAAAAAATATTTTATATTTCTATGGAATATTTGTGTTTATGGAAGTAAGTATGGAAGTAAACTAGATTAAAAAATCTTTGCAACAGACAGTCATGACAGTATCACAGTCCATTTGAAACATATACATACTTTTATTCTTCATGCATCTTTTTTCTTGTAAAGAATCTGTCATACTGTCTTACTGTCTGTATGTATGTGTTCTATAATATATTTATATAAATGAATTGAGTAATTTATTTAGCTAACCAACTTTATATGCTGATAAAACTAAAAATTAAAAGTACATGAGTCATCAAAAAAATTTTAATATGTAAACAAAATCAGATACTTACAATATTTACATAATTTACACGAAATAAGTAGTAAAGCTATATAGAAGAATGGTTGTGTTATACTAAAGTAGCTGTTTGAGGTTTCAAAAGTGTTTAAATTGAAAATTATGCCTCATATTGGCATAACAGACAATATTTGAACTGTATTCATGAGAAATGATGATTTAAAACAACAAACATACAAAATCATCTATATTAAGTGAAAGATCGACGAAAGTTTTGTAGCATTTTTTTGCTACAAAATTTTTGGTCTAAATTCTTTTAAAACAAATATCTTTTAAAAGGTATTTACCACAATTTACTACATTTTTTGCTTTTGCTTTTGAAACAACTATCCTTTAAAAGAAATGAAAGGTATCACTAATCACTTTAATTCTATATATACACACAACAATATATCTGTATGGACTGAACAAACGGACAGACAGCCCTTGATAAGGATAATAAATTTATATCAAGAAACAGTTTTATATAAATTAACACTATTAAAACTTGCAGACAGACTTATAATGAATCTATACAATTTAAATTATAAATGACTTTTTAATTTTCAGTGTTGCAATATAAATAAAAGAAATACAAATTATTAAATATTCTATCATAATTAATATTTCTATCATAAGTAATTGTTTTTTAAAAAAAATAACAACTTAAGAAAAATTTGAATAGCAACTGTCACAAATGTTTCGAAGTTCCCATTACAGTGTTGCCAGCATCCTAAACACCACAACTAAATAAAAAAATTTATGATTGTCTCTCATTTGCTTTTACAAACAAAACAAGCCACTATAAATACACCAAAATAAGCACATCACTTTGGTAGCTGGCAACACTATTCACATCACAATTCACAAGACATCATTATCACAGACACTTAGTCGCAATCCATATCAGTGTTGTACTGTCGATCTCTATCGTTGTTGACAGAGGAGTTGGATCCAGTTGAACTGCCGGACCTGTTCTGTGGTGCCCATATTCCACCAGTAGTAATGGAGGAAGCTGGTGATGAGGATGTACTGGTGTCATTGAATGAGTCCCACTGGGTTTGGAACCTTCGGAACACACCGGGATGGCGTCCGGCTGCTCGTCGTATCACTACACGAGGTGCTGGTGGGATAAATAAGTATTAATAAAAAGGTTATTGTAGTGCAGCTGAGTTCGTTTCTTACTCAGGGAATTGACTTATTTTCATCTACTCACTCTAATAACCAGGTTAAGTTACCAGGCAATGTCCCGAAAATTGGATGAAAGCCAGGCTACCTTGGCTAATCCTCTGTTTGCCCGGCTAAATGCAATATACAGTGTAATTTTTTTTTGTTTTCCGTTTTAATATTAAGTTCTCTGTTGTATTCTTTTATATGCAGAACAAGGACAGGGCTCAAATAAATTGAGTAAATTACATAAAATGTATCTCCTTAAGAAAACATTAAAGTTCAAGCATAGATATGTATTTGCGCCATTTTCAAATCATCCCAATATGTTTTGTTGTTTATTTAAAGTATTTTTCTTTCCTAAATATAAAATTACAGTTTAAAAATAAAAAAAACTACATACATATCCTTATCTGCCCTTCACCAATAGTAGTAGTAGTGGGTGTGGCACTAGTAGTAGTACTGCTAGTAGTTGTAGTAGTAGTAGTTGCTGGTGTAGTGGTCGCTGTGGACACCTCCTCAGGGGGCAAGAGTGATCTACGACATATCGGACAGGTGGCGTGAAGCTGGAGCCAGGGTGTGATGCAAGTCTGGTGGTACACATGTTCACATTCCAAGCGGGATATTGTTTCACCTGCAAATAGATGTTTTTATGTTTATTATTGATTATACAGTATATTGAACGAGTCACACAGATTTGATTTTAGGATTTTTCTTAAGAAAATTTGCACAGCAGGGTAAGCACAGGGAACCTAGTGTTAAGACACTCCATTCCCCACTTTTCGAGGCATTGCGTGTGTTGGAACTCAACGCCGGGCTTGCTTGTGACTGGGTGCACAACAAATAAATGAAAATATAATCATCATCATCAATCAGGGCGGCCACGACTAGTCGACCTATACTATAAAGGATTTATAAAAAACGTGTTTGTTAAAATCATATATTATTTGTGTTGTAAGGGAGGGATCAACTAAAAAAGTTCAAGTCCTAGATAATGAAAAATGAATTGCACTTTATTGTTAAAATTAAACATATACAATATTTTGTCTTTAGCTCCTAAAAAGGTACTCAAGTCAAAATGAAGTTTGACAGTATAAAAAAACTCAAGTAGTAAGTAGTAGTAACGACGAAAGGGGTTGTTGCTTCGGTTCTCACTCGAAGGAATGGATTTATTTCATATTTTCATTTTTATTTCCTCCCTCTGATATCAAGACAAAGCATAGTTAGTAATAATTAAGTTCCGCCACACTGCACATAAGATCTTAAAAATTCGGCAGAAGGTCGGGTTGGGAATCTGAAGAACAATTTTAAAACTAGGTACCCTCAGTAGGGTGAATAGGGTGTAAAGCCAAAAAATGTAAGCCCAATTGCAAATTGAGTCCAGAAAGTTTTAATTTACCTAATTATTCTATTACAGTAAATAAATACAAACCTAATTGGAAGTTCTCCCAACAGACCGAACATGCTGTATTGGCATTGGCCTGTTCCTCTGTCACTTGTTCGGTTGGCAGGCTCGCCAACCGTTCTCGGGGTAGTGGAGGTGGTCCAGAGTGTTCTAATTGGCCGAGGAGCTGAGTCACTACTGCATCGAGGCCTGAAATGTCATTGTTAAATTGAGAATTTTATAGCTTTCTGATTATTAGTTTGTCTATTTAATAAAGTTTTTTATGCATCTGCACATAGGGTAGACAGAGGGAACCTGGGAAACTAGTGTTAAAACCCAACAACAAACAATTTTGAAGGCATTGTGTGTAGAGTGCCGGAACTCAAAAAGGCTTTGCCTCATGAAATTTTAAATATTTCATTTCTTCGAGAGGGAATTGAACCCACAACCTGTAGCGCTTACACTCACACGTTTGCGCCGCTGCGCCACTACTGGCCTTCAGTAAAGTTAATGTTTAAGTACCTAATAAAATTATTCTGTTTTACTTTGAAAATGGCTGACGATGGCTCTGATGAGTCGCGGCCGCCCTGAAGCTTGCCTGAATCTGTATTTAGGATTTTTGAAGAGCCTGAATTTGTATTTAGGATTTTTTCTTACTCTTGATTATTCTCGTCCCAATGTATAATCGGGAATACAATGTGTAAAAATTTAGAAGCGTCAACATTATTTGCCTCTTCAATGTGGTCACAACATGGCTGGTATGTACATGGCTACTGTACCAAAAACCACAATGTAGTGTGGCCAGACACATCCTAACAATGCGATAATGATATGCGCGATAATAAGTATTAGTTTCATCGTCTTCGAAATATACAATTATTAATATTGCATGCATTGCATGTGAGGATGGATGGATGTTTATTCCACTTTTACTGATAAACTACGAAACTTTACAGTAATAGTTTTTTTTACATTAACATATATGTTAATGTTTAATTTGCGCGGGCGAAGCCGCGTGTAGGTCGATATTTTAATCAAATATATATGGTATTAAACCGTCTCCTCCAAACAGTTATAGCCTCCCATGTGACAAAGACAAGTGCCTCTCCTTAATGTGAATGTAGCTTTACAGACTTGGCCTCATTTACCTCATTTGGCCTCATTTGCTTTTTTTTATCTGCCACTTTTTGAACCAAAGAGATACATAGTAAAAATCTTTATTTATATGAAAATATGCTTATTATAAAACTAGTATGTGGCATTATACCATCTCCTCCAAACACATAGTCTCCCGGGGTGCCGACCAGTACAAAGGGTGCTCCAGCCGTCATGGCACCAGCTGAAGGCCGGCCACCACCTATCATCCATACAAGCTCCTCCATGAGGGTGGGCCTCCTCGTTGCGCCCGTGTTAGGCGTGTTACTCGTTGACGATCCATTGGCTGTGGTGGGATTTGTACCACTAAGAAAAATAAGTGCAATAAACATGTTATATATATCTAATGATTGTTGTCTTATCGAAACTAAAAATAGACTTATTTATTTATAGTTTATATTCATTTAAAAAATTGATGTGTAATGAAAAACTTACCGTAAACGACCACCGGACATTAAAAATGCTAAATCATTCAACATTGGAGGTGTACTCTGAAAATTACAAATCATTATTTATATTAATTACAAATTCTTGCACATTTGTTTATCTTCAAATTATTGTAATACACTGTATTTTTTCTATATACCACACTTAGGCTCAAATAGTGGCACAACTTGAAAATTTGGAAATCTCTTTGATTCACTCTGTCTACCTTGCTATGTCCGGGCAACTGTTTGAAGTGTAAAAATATTATAATACATAACTAATATTATAGGAAATGAAATTGTTTCCTTATCTTTACATTTACATGATAATAGATGCAGATAAGGATCTCAAGATTTTATTAAAAGATTTCTTAACATATTTATGTAATTTTATGTTTATTCATCTTACAGTAAATAATTAATATTTAAAATGTACAAAATATTGCAATTTTTAATTAATATTTTAAAGATTGCTCCTACCTAGAACTATTTACATTTAAATGTACAATGTTATACTTCACAGGTGGCATTAGCTTTAAAATATTTCAAATTTAGTATTGTTAGAGTGCAGCTCTGCATGTAATAATAATTGTGTAATATTTCCATTCAATATATGATCAATCTGTTTACAATGTACTGTATATAGTGTCAAAATCAATTGTTTGGCTGTTTTTTAGGTCAGTATCAGTATTGTTATTGCTATATAGACTTTAAGCTATAATTTAAACATAAAAATCAATATTTACCCTAAGTCTTTGGATTTCATCTGAATCATCTAAGTTACTCATATCATCAATATTGCTCATATCTTCAATGTTACTCATATCAGCATCGCTATAGTCATCACTGGATATAGCCATAGTTTCCGCTGCTTCATCCAGCTGTTCGATAAATCCACCTTCACAGTATGGGCATGTATAATTCTGAAAAATATGAATATACATTTTATTTTATAATTTTTTTCCTGTATCCTACATATAGCACACAGACAGAGCGAAAGTAGTGTAAACACTCCATTTCCCCATGCACAATCCAAAACGTCAAGATGTTGCTTGTTGAGTGCCTTAAGACTGTGGGGTTATTTTTTGTCTTGTCTTGTTACCAGAGATTAAATAAAAATAATTAATTACAAAGAATGGGAATCTCCCACAGTCATCATGTTTACAGAGATGTATTGTTGAGCTATGATTTCTAAATATAGAAATAAGATTACTTTTACACATGTCTTATTTCAAATATATTTTTTTCTTTTGCAATAATATATTTATAAAATTTAATAAGAATTAAATTAAGGAATTTATATTTAATAACACATTTTATGTTTGAATTTACAAGGATATATATTTAACGTATATGATACTTTTTCCTATTTTTCAATAACTGAAACGCAATTAAAGCTTACAATTTTCCAAATGCCTAAAATTTTAAAAATTACCAGTGATTTATAAATATTTTTTTAAATAGCGGTTATTATTTAAATGTATAACAATAATACTATGATGTAACTATGTGTAATTCCGCAAAATATTGTCGTAGTACGTAATAAGTATTTTATTATTACTGTTGACTATCACGAGTTAAGTGCGTATCATAATTTCACACCGGTTGCACCAATAGAAATTGATAAAATTTAATTATACAAAAGGTTCCACTAGGATGCAATAATTTTAAAGCGTAACCTTGACATACTGTAGCGGATGATCAATATAATTAAAAATTCCAGTATAAATGTATTGGATTTATAGTCCTAAAATACTATTGATTTTTACCTGCAGAACATCTTCAAATTCAACAAGACACCTGTGGCAGAAAAAACGAGTAGCTGGCCTACGCTCTACCAACGCATCAGCCATTGTCACTATTTAATTAGAATTACACCAATAAATACAAAATAAAATAAATTATACTACAGAACTGTGCTTTTAATCAATGAACAAAAATTTATCGTTCGCCATTTTTTAAGACATGCACACAGTCATAACTTTTTAAACTACAGATTGTATTAAAATTGCACAGACTATAAAAATCACAAATAATGTAGTGCTTGTATGGTTTTTTATTTGTATTATTAAACCGCTTTATAAAAATGTAATTTGGTAACAAGGTAAAATTTGTATAAATTAATAGAAGATAATATTATAAAGCAAAAATGATATATCTTGGGAGCACAAGTGAATTTCATAATTATATAGCAACATAAAGTAAATAAAAATTAAGTTGAAGTAAAATGTAAAAGGCAACACTGAAATATCTGTCGTTGCGTCGAAATATCATGATACTATCGATAAACATATAATTTTGTGTAATATTTTATTTTCGTGTAAAGAATATTGAAATGACTTTCATCGAATATTTTTAAACGCGTAGTTTAATTTACTTGCCAACAGTTTAAAAATGAATAAAAAAATATTTCATTAGTTCGTAATCTGTGCGTGTAATGTTTGTGAGGATGATTGTTATCAAATCTGAGTGAAATAAATCCTAATCATGTGGATATCTCCTAAACGTACTACTTACCAACATTTATATTACCTAGTGTAAAATATAATACTATATTTAATCGGATAATTAACTTAGTAAAAGGTAAAGTGGGTCAACAGTGGGTATTATAATAAAACCATATTGATTACAATGAATGAGAAAAAGTTAGTGCACAATTTCACGAGCTACATAACACCTAAGGTATGTAATATTATAAATTTGAGAAATTAAACATTTTATAGTAATTTTTTTAAAAATATACTATGTATTATAATGATTGCATAAATTACTATATTTCCATTTTTATGACAAAGTAAATAAAAAATATATTATTTGATTTTAGCCTGCTGAGAAAAATGGTTCAGTCCAGGAATTGAAACCAAAGCTTCTAAATGGTAAGCTATTACTTGTACTCTTAAATTGTTATTTAAAGAATCTTTCTAATAAGAAATCAGTCAATTCAAACAAGTGGTTGTGGTATGTTAATAATATTGTAATGTTTTAATGTCTCTTATAACTTTCACACAGGTGGGTGGAGTTAGCTGGTATGAGAATGAAGATTTAAATATAAACAAATTAGACTTGAATTCCTTCCCTCCTTCTTGACAATGCTTTGTGATTAATTTCTAGTAATCATTGCATGCATTGCATGCAAATTTTGATGTCTTCTAAAAATATTTTTCCTTAAGAGTGGAATAACACTTTAAAAATGTTAAAAATATTTAATATTCCAAGGTACTTCAGTTAAAGTACCATGTATATCAAGGAAGCCTTACATTAATTACATTGGGTTTGTTTAATTATAATTAATTCAATCATTTATGGATGATTGAATTTCATTGTTTGCCACCTGCTATTTATGTGTAAAATTTCTTGGTAATAGCAAATACTTTTTAATTATAATTTATGAATTGTTTCAATGTTATCAGGCACAATGAATGACCAGACACTAATTCCTTACTAAATTATTAACATTTGCGAGGAGGGCTATAGGATTGCTTATAGCCTTCCTGGACTATATTACTTAACATTTATGCGGTCAGAATTATCTCAGCTGCTAACTATTTGTGTTGCATACATGATATGCAACTCTATGATCTGCATTAGTAACCACTCTCAACTTTGAGATCAATCTTGAGATGCCATTTTCATTCATGGATTATAATTTATGAATGAAAAGGCCATCTTAAAATCAATCTCAGACTTGACAGCGGTTTATAGCCTTAGTTATTTATCTATTTGATCATGAGGGTAGGAGCTGCAGCTAAAAACTGGTAGTAAAATAGGATCTGACATCTTAAGCAAACTAAATTATCCTCTTAATTTCAAATACAGGTAATATATAAAACATAGTATAGGTAATATCAATAAGTTACCACATTTCAGTGATGATGTAAATGACAATAATAACTCAATTACGTATGCGTTGCGTGCGGCTAACTGTATCGCCGTATATGAAGAGATCCGTACATAAATATTGCTATGGAATTATAGACTTTATGCTCATATTAACATATGATCGATAATTGATTGTTGTTTATTAGCACCATATTTGTTTTAACGCTAGAAAAATTAACGAAGGGTCTCTCATTCGCGAGTTGATAGCGTTATGTTGTTTGCGTTTTGTGATATGGGTGCTTTGAGGCCAGGTGCGTTTTTTTTAAGTTATGGTTTTTTTTTTTATTTTAAGTTATAAATGATATAGTGGCAAAGTAACGACTACGGTGTGTGAGAAATATTTTATCAATAGTATCAGAAAATAAAATCAGTTTTACGCAGTTTTAGGCAGAGGGAACCTAGAATTAGGACACTTCCCTTCCCCACTTTCTGCCGAAATTTTGGGAATATGATTTTGGGAAATTAAGTACATAAACCATTAAATTATATTAAGTAATTTAATACTTTATTTGATTACGTTAGAAATATTCAAAAAAATATACGTTTAAATAATTATGTGAACTACACACTTCATTATGAAGGATTGTATACGAGTATATGGTCAAACTAAACATTGAAAACCCAATTAGCCGTGTTTGCTTAATAACCTTTTAGGTTATTCACATTAAGTCACCCGCTACTAAAAATAGTTTCAATAAGAATTCCCCGAATCTTTGTTTCATTATATATANTATAAATATATATATATATATATATATATGGTATTTATTATCCTTATGTAGATTCTTACGCATCTGCTCTGAACCCAGGACTTGGGGAATTACTTTACCTCATCGCGAAAATATTTCGGTCGTTGTTCTCTTAGAATTTTAAATTTAAAAAGTTGTTAGTTAAGCAATTTTATAAACAGCGTTTAATTATTTTACGGATGTTTATAAATTTTAATTAAAAATATTTTTTTTTATATTATGAGTCCTAAACCATTTAATTATTTTGACTTTCAACTGTACTAAGACAAAGCGCGGAGCTTAACTCCCTCAATTCAAGTGGAAAACAGAGAACGAAGTGTCTTAACAGTGTATCCTATCTATCTGCTATGTGGAAAAAAACCTTTTTATATACTTAGGTACATTAGATACGAGTTATTACATAACAATGATAACTTTCTTGTATATCCGATGTACGGATACCTAAGTAAGGTATCGGGTATCAGTGTAAATAAACTTATATCCTATTGCTTATACTCACCTACTTCAAAACTCAGTGTGAAAAGACAGGTCCTTCACTGTTATGTTACATATATACATGTTATATGTATACAGCTATTTTGAATAAATATAATAAGAACTAGTGGTGATGAAAGCCATTGTGGACATTGGAAAAATGTATTTGACTTAACATAATAGTGGGTTCGAATTCCACTCGAATGTTTACTATCTTAATACAAATCTTTCTTAGGTCCAGTTAAGCAAAGTACATCAGTACACTTCCTCTCTCTTATCCCCATGTTGTACTGGCGCTAGGTTTATGTTAATAAAAGAATTATGCACTCCATTTTGTAATTAAATCAACATTTGCTTTAATATAAATAAACATACTATATATATACCTGATAGGTATATGATAAGAGAGCAATGATCCATCTGCATTTTATTACCAGCCACCAGATGACTAATAACAACAGTCGTCAGCTACACCTGTCGCTGAATTACTTGCATACTTATACCTTGTGCACCGCTAAATGAGTAACTGCTACGTTGAAAAGCTATAAAGAAACCAGTCGTCGTGACTGTAAATGCGACAAAGTTTTGGGTTCATCTCCCGCTCGAGGAAATGAAATATTTATATTTCATATGCACAAAAGGAACGCGAGGCATTGAATTTCGCCACTCAGCACGCAATACCTCCAGAATTTGGCGGAACTTGGGGAACGGAAGTGTCATAACGCTAAGTTCCCAGGTCTTGCTATGTGCGGGATACAGCATGAAGCTAAAAAAAAAATAAAGTAAACTACGATTTGGAAATAATTGACAGATAATACCCCTTGTCGAATCGCTCCGAAATAACCTTTTCTGTCCGAATTCCGAAAGCTGGAAAATGAATATAATTCAATTCCCCGAGTTGCTACTGATGGAATTCATCAATTAAGAAGTACAAGGAAGGATAAAAAGTAGGTAAAATAATTAAATTACGAAAACAAGTTATTTCGTTAATCTTAACGGTTAGGTTAGTTCATAATATACGCATGAATGCTTAATGTATTAAAAAATAACTAACAATGTGATATATTGAACATAATACAATTAAAATAGAACAATTTGATTATAAAACCACCAACAACAATACTAAAATAATCAATAAAATATTTGTTATTCTTCATAAAGTATAGGTTAGATTATAGGGTTATATTCAGCCCAGGCATCGACCGACTTATGAACATTCTTTGCGAACTGACAAAATAAAACTAGGATGTGTTTAATACAGCTTCTGTCTGGTCTTTTTTCTGCTTGGCAAAGGTAGGCAGAGGGAACCTAATGTTAAGACACTCTGTCCCCCAAGCACTGCCCAATTTTCGATATTGCGTGATTATTTATCAAATTTTTCATTTCGTCGCTCTGGCACCAAGTCAAAAAGCCCGGCGTCGAGTTCCGCCGCTCAATACGGAATGCCTCGGTGGAAAGTGGGGAACGGAATGTTTTAACACTACGTTCCCTCGGCTTTCCCTGCTGTGTACGAGATACAGCGTGATTTATTATAAGAGAAACAGAATATGTGTTAGATTATTTATGTGTAAATTTACAGAACATACCACGTTATTGCATGACTCACTTATCGCAAGATTATTTTTCACAACAGACGTGAGTTATGCGAGACTATTTATATATATATATATAATCCGGTACAGATATCTCTAAATCTGGTATAGATAGGTAATAGTAGATATTACATACTGACGCTATCGAGGCCAGTTAGCAAATATAAATAATTAATAAGTATAATATTATATTGCTAGCTCTGGCCTACGGCTCCGCTTGGTCTAACGGTCTCCTGTCCACCACCGTATCAACTCCAAAATAACACGTGCCAACTCCAGAAATCTTACTACCAAAAAATGTTAACAAAAAGTAAAAAAAGTTAACTAAAAGTAAAAGTAAAAAAAAACCTTTACTCGAATGTGATCAAAGCCTTTTATTAGCCCCTATATAGGGAGTGTCTCCCCAAAACTTTAGCTTCGGTTAGTTATAGGTTCTTTCCTAACTTTACGTCAAATAGTCTACGCAGACAAATTGTGGACGACGACGACAAGTCTATAAATAAAAAATAATTTGATGCCAATCAGTATTTGACTTTTACATTCGACACTGCTTAGGTTCCCTTTGCATTTTTTATATAAACGAGTGAAAAGTTAATTTTTAATCTATTTTATAACTTATATATGTTTTATTTACATACAATAACAAAAGATTAACAATAACGATGTTCTAAAAATATTATGTTATCGCTTGCACTTGACATTTTTATTTATTGTCCACTATGAGTCATTAATAATTATAACTATACGTACATATTTAGAATAGTTTTTCATATTATTTTTTGGTATATTTTATATTGTAAACTAGTCGTTGCCCCGCAGCTTTCGTACACTTAATACATAAAATGGAAAATCCTATTTTCTCCTTTTCCCGTATGAATCTCGTAAAACCCTTTCTACGTTAGCGTTTTTTTTGTTATGACGCTCCGTTAATATAATATTCCAGTAATTATTTCCGGAAATTGAACCCACAACCTATCGTGTTTACATTCGCACGCTCGTGTTCCCCTCTTCAGTAGTTTCGACTGTGCGTTATCTTTCAGTCACTCAGTAACTTATTTGAAAAAGATTACTTAAAAAGTAGCAAATTTTATACTTTTTATTTGTATAAGCCATGATTAATAGTTAAAATTAACCGGTAAATGAGTTTCACGTAATTATTCTGTTACTTACATAAATATAAACAATGCCTAAATATATAACATCTTAGAATAATGTCTAAATATTTAACGCTCTGGAGTACGGTGACTCAAAGCCTAACTTCACGGTCACTGCTGTTTACGCCAATTACAGGCTTGTTTAAAAATATATATCTAGTTCAATGTTAATTTTCAAGGTCGACCAAGTTTCTAAACAAATACTAATATGCCTATTGAAGTTAATGTATAAAAGACAAAATTATCGTAATGTAAAATTAGCGCGGCGTTGAGTTCCGCCACTCTACATACAATGCATCAAAAATTCGGCGGAAAGTGGGGAACGGAATGTCTTAACACTAGGTTCCCTCTATCTACTCTGCTATATGTCGCTATAGCTATTACAGACTGTTAAATTGTAACATTTTGGCAGGTGAAATGATCGTGGGCCCCGCGCACAATGTGATGATGCTGGCGCCCCTCAGCGAGCGCAAGTCCGGCAGGTTTGGTTCGCTCTTCGTCACCAACTATAAGCTGTCCTTCGTTCCTCTTGATGTAACAGGCAATGACGTAAGTTTACAATAAATAATCAATTCAACTAGTATGAAGACTACTAGACTACTAAAATTATATTATATATATAAAAGGACTTGTCCTCACTGACTGAGGTAAGACGCACGCACAGCCGTAACCGCTGTGTGTGCGTAGAAACGTGAAATTTAGATAAATGTTTACTTTCGTAATCTGGACATCTACTAAGAAGGGATTTTGAAAAATTTTAACCCTAAAGGAGTGAAACAGGGGTTGAAAGTTTGTATGGAAAAAAATTAAATCGGCACCGATTTTTATAAAATTTGAAATTTAGATTTTTAAAAGTATTTAATTGAACACATGTTTCATCGTTCTCTAGAATTCTCCCCGTAAAGGTTCAACACATGTTTCGTGGTTTATTAGAATTCACCCCTAAATAAGCAAGCGAAGCTGAGCGCGTCCGCTAGTATACTATATTTCACTTAGTAGTGAAAATTATACTTATTAAAGTTAAGCAAAGGCCGTCGTGGCGCAGTGACACAGTGTCTTCGATTTATATTTGGTAAGTTTTTGTTTCCATTTTCCCGCTCTGGTAACAAGCCAGAGCACAACGCCACTCAACACGCAATGTCTTGGGAAGACGGAGTGTGTATCATTAGTTTTCCTCTGCCTATCCTGCTATAAACGGGAAACAGCATGATGAAAAACGTCCACTTAACTTCTCTCTTCAGTTAAAGGAACTCAACGCCTCTCTTTATATAATCAAAAATATTTTAGTAAAAAAAAATAAGGAACAAAAGTTATATTAATATTATAGGAGTGTGGCCAAAAAAATCATTTGGTAGGCGTGTTCGACGTGCCACTGACGGGTGTTGGAGCACTCTGGCAGACCGACGGGACGCCCGCGCGGCGACGGCGTCTCCTGCCGCGCTCCGACGTGCCCGTCAAGTGTAAGGGACTACAGATTGTTTGTAAGGTGAATGTTGTATATATTTTTTTCTCTTTCTTAAGTATCTCTATCTATTTCTTTATTATCTAGATATTTATTATTCAGTACACTCGTTTCAATTCCATTTCCCTTTCCATCCCTGTTTGGGGGAAAGATTTTATTTAATTTATTGTCATTTCCTGGTTCAAATAAAACGAAGCGCTTTAATTATACTGCTCAAAAATTGGTGGAATGTCGTGAAATCTTATATGAATTTCTCCCAAAATCGTATCGTTATTTTCTGTATGCGAGAAACTGAGAAAAGCAAATAACTGAATAAATAATTTTACTTTATTAGCTATTTTACTGTTAGGCATGTGCTATTTGGGTATTATGTTGAAACGTAGTACAGACGGTGTTATAATATGACGCCTGTTTTACAGTCTCCTGTTACATGTTGTGCAATGCTCTATAAAATTGCAGAACATAAATTACGTAGGGTAAACAAAATCCCGCTGTATCACGCACACGGCAGGATAAGCAGAGGGAACATAGTGTTCAGATACTCCGTTTTCCACTTGCCGCCGAATTCTAGAGACATTGCGTGTTGAGTTGAGAATTCAATGACTCAATAAGAGATATTTTTAAAAGATTCGTATATAACTGTCAAATTCGAAATTCTCATTGGCACTTACAATATTACTTATATTTATATGGAAGTCAATAGAAAAACGCTTTTTTACCTATAACTGTTAGAAAAATGTTTTCGACATTTTCTTATTTTTCTTTCTTTGTTCGAGGCGTTGAATATCGCCACTCAACACACAATGCCTCCAGAATTCGGAGGTACCTAAATGGGAAGCGAAGTATCTTAACACAAGGTTCCCAGGTTCTCTCTGTCTGCCCTGCTATGTGCGGAATACACTGTAAACCTAAAAAATGACTTATCTTGATAAAAGATTGTATATAACAAAGAAATAAGAAAACTTTGAATCTCATTTTTTCATTAATATCTATTACAGAATATGAAAGTGCTGACATTCAGTTTCATGCACTCCGCCATAGGCAGCGCAAGACAAGTTGCCATAGCTCTCCTCCACCACGCTTTCCCCAAAAGACACGATCTCTTATTCGCCTTCGAATGCAAAGAACCATATTACCCCACTCTACCTTCAGACCTGAACATGTTTCAAAGACCTGGCGACTGGAAAAGAGAGTTAGAACGATGTGATTGTCCACATTGGAGAATTACTTGTATTAATGGGACGTCAGATGCCTTCATGCTCAGTGCTGGTGAAACCCTGATAGTACCGAGTTCGGTTCTCGATTGTAATTTGATAGAAACGGCGAGGCATTTCAGGTCGGGTAGAGTGCCCATATGGGTGTGGGGTAGTAGTAAAGGTGCGGCTCTGTTGAGAAGTGGTGAATTACTGCCTACGGAGCAGTCGGCGACTGCTGAAAGTGTTTTGTTGGAACAGGTATTTCTTTTTTCTTTTCTTGTAATATTTTGTTTAGGTTTTAAATGCCTTTTTTAGAGTAAAAGTTTGTTTGGTAAATAATGTTATTAGTTTCGCTTCGCTTATGTTATGATATGGTTTATGTTATAATTATATTCTTATTAATTCCAGGTGCGTCGCTCCCATCCAAAACTTACGCCTCCCTATGTGATATATTTATGTGGAAACAGTTTTAATAACAGCGGATCGACTTTCACCTTACCGCCATTGGCCACGTTGAACATGTCCTTCAAGAAGTTGGCCGATTTGTGTACGCCTACTACGCTGCCGGGATTTTGGGTATGTTGATATTTTTATTATTTTATCTATAAGGAGTTTGTTTGGTTGAACACGCTTATCTCAGGAATTTCTGCTTTGAATTGAAATAATATTTTTGTATGGGATAATCCATCTATTAAGGCTTTATATTTATATCTACATTATATTAATCGTTCCGATGGAAACAACTGTAAGTGCGGTCAGAATTACCTCAGCCATTGAGAATGTTATAATATAAAATATTATTTTAAATTATAGTTATTATGGAGGCCAGTCGTGGCGCAAGGGCACAAAGTGTTGTTGTAAACGCGACTGTATGTGTGTTCGATCCCCACTCAAGGAAATGAAATATTTATTTAAACTTATATTAATGAATGGCGTTGAATTACGCCACTAAACACGCAATGACTCCAGAATTCAGCGGAAAGTGGACAACGGAATGTGCTAATACTAGGCCTACCCTGCTGTGTGCGGCTGATTCCATTACGAAGTTTTCCTCATAGAAGTCTAATATGTATATTATATAGTACCAAATTGTCCCAGATGCAAGACTCCCAGTATTACTCGATTTTGGAGTCGAGCCGGTGGCTGCGCTACGTGGCGTCGTGCCTCGCCTTCGCGGACGACGCGGCTGAACATCTGTGCGACAATGCTACCGTAGTTTTACAGGAAGGTTAGTAGGCTTGGTTTGTATCTTTAGTTTTATACATTTAGCGGGATGGGCACAGGCAACAGACTGGAATAATGTCAGGTTCCTTTGGGAGAATTATCCATTCTTTAATACGAAGTTTTGTATGTTTAAAGGCTAACATGAAAATGTGATTTGTATACATTAATGTTGTTTTTTTTATTTATACATATATTTTTCATTTATTTTAGATAATTTTTATTTATATTCTTATATTTTTGCTTTGTGAGCACTCAAATTTTTTTTTATTATTAAATCGTAAAAAATATTTATAAGTGTGTTTATTTAAGACATTCTGTTTTATTAAGATACATGCTTTTTACTTTTCCAGGTGACGGGATAGATTATTGTGCAGTGGTGTCGTGTCTCACTCAACTCCTGCTAGATGAACATTTTAGAACTATATCTGGATTTCAATCGCTCATACAAAAAGAATGGGTCGCTCTCGGACATCCATTTTGTGACAGGTTAGAATTGTAACTCTAACTGTGTAACTTTAGGGTTTGTAGTGCAAGTAAATCATATTAGTAGTATCTTTTGTATTATTTGTAGATTCTTATATTTAAAGTATAGTGGTTTTCTACTTTTATGATTGTTATACTTACTATGTTATTGATATTATTACTTGTTAGTAATATGAGCTATTACTAAAAATATTTTTTAAAGATACCTTTTGACTTTATATAAAACATCTAAAAATACGCATATATAATTAAAATCTGAGAGTATTTTTTTATTCTTACAAAAAATAAATTTTATTTATATAACAAGATTTACAATTTCAGATTTGGCCTACCCCGTCCGGGAACCTCAAAAGAAGAAACAGAAAGGGAACCTCAAGCTCAGACCGCACCAGTTTTCCTACTGTTCCTAGATTGTGTATGGCAGTTACAGAGACAGTTCCCCGCGAGTTTCCAGTTCACGGAGACTTATCTCACTACGCTGTGGGACTGTGCCCATAATCACTTGTTTGATACTTTCCTCTTTAATTGTCCGAGAGATAGAGAACTGGCTGTCTCTAAGGTAATTTCCTTTTAATATATGTTGAAAAGTATGCTTGCGTGTGTGCGTAGGTGTGTGGATGCCATATTGTGTGTCCGTGTTTCCATTTTAATTCTGGAAACATTTTAAGTCATTTATTTACATTTTATACAAAAAAAATGTAGTAATATTGAATAATTGAGCTGCAATTTAAAAATATAAGTTGAAGGACGTGTATCTAACCTAATTTTAGAAACTTATTAAATTATATTTATTTTAGTCTATAATATAATTTTTATTTTATATATTATTCGTAATAGATTTTATATTCATTAATATTCAAAATATTCATTAATAATTTCCGTATTTTAATAATTTTAAATATTTATTTTTAGAACTTCGTTCAAAGACCGCTCTGGGACTGGGAAGAACAATTTTCCGAACAAGATATCGCACTGTTCTACAATCCATTGTATTCAGGACCTATTAAAACGCCACCAACGCAGAGGCATTGTAAGTCATTTAGTATTTTTTTAGCTTTACCCTTTTTTTAGCAGGTTAGGTAGTGTACGAGCAAGCGCGTACATGTAGCACTTAGCTTGCATTTATTTTATATGACCTGAATTACTCAATATCAATATTTTAATTGAAATAAGTCAGTTCATCGCTTTCGGTCATTAAGAGTACCGCGCGTGGCTCAATTCATTTATGCATTTAATTCATTATACTTTTAGATGCATTAATATTATATATTTGTCATAGAAAACTGTTTTATTTATAAACACTCGTACGGCATCCCGTACATATTGGTCCTTCGAGCTTACCGAAAAACGGAACCCTTGTACATCCGCGTGTGTGCGGTTCCGTATACCGGTGTACCTGTAGAGACACAGTGCAAAAACTATAAGTGACTTTCGTGTACTACGTGTACCTACTGTTTGATCAAGAAGAATAGTGAGTAGTATTCGACCCTTACTGTGACATTAAGAGTTCCAGTGAGAATCGCTTGAACACTAAGGATTCAGGCGCGCAGATTCCAAGTAAGATCTGTCCATTTATTTTATATTATTTCTCTCAACGATGTCTTCAGTGGCTGATATTTTGGCTAACCAAAAGCAACTGGCATCGGCCATAGAAAGCGTATATACAAATTTTAAGAAAGACGGCGCAAGTAGAAGGACTCCCGAATACATAAAGAAGAAGTTGGACCTTCTAGAAAGCTATTGGTTCGAGTATGAGACTAACTTTACGAGACTATCGAATAAGGAGTTAGAGATTCACACTCGTGATGCTATTGCTAAGGATCTAGAGAGGATGAAAGAGAGGTATGATATTATTAAGATTCATATCCAGAGCTGTGATATTACAACTGGAGAGAAACCACAATCTCCCCTCGGTAAACCTCCCACGTTCCCACTGAAAACACAAGAGTCTAATCCACAGCCGGGCAGCAGTAGGGCTGCTCTACAACACTCACATACGGATAGCAAAACCGTGGACATGCTGAGAAAGCAACAAAGCAACTTCAAGGCCTTCCATCGGACAGTGGAAGGTATGACTTTAGATTTAATAAGCGAGAGATGGGAGTTAGAAGATCTGCTTCGCACGATCCAGTCCCGCTGGTCCGTTATCGACACCCTGCACTGGGAGCTAGATGGCGAGCTGAACGGATCGAACGAGGAGTACGAGAGTACATTCTTAGCGTATGAAAATAAGTACCAGGCCGTCAAAAAGGCCATTAATAAAAAGATATGGTCCGTAGCCCATATTGTAAAATCCACCCCTCAGTTGGAAATTCCTACGTTTAGCGGAAACTATAATAACTGGGTTTCATTCAAGGACTTGTTCAGTGAGAGTATCCATAAAAATAATGTCATGTCTGACGCACAGAAGATGCAGTATCTCAAGTCCAAAGTAAGAGGAGAAGCTGAAAGACTCATCCAACATTTAAATATAACCACAGATAATTATATAGTTTGCTGGGAGATATTAAATCAGAGATACAATAACAAAAGACTTATTTTTCAATCTTATTTGAACACGCTTATGAGCATGCCTATAATGCAACAACAGTCAGTCGCTCAAATTAAAAAAATGCATGACACAACACAAGAATGTCTCAATGCAATAAAAAATTTAGGGGTGGACATTAGTTCCTGGGACCCTATAATTGTATATTTATTGACTCAAAAATTAGATACCGCATCTTATACAGATTATATGCAAACGGTAAATAACCCCCGCGAATTGCCATCCCTAAAAGAATATTTGCAGTATTTAGAAGCTAAATTTATTTCATTAGAGTCGTCGCATAGGAAACAAGACAACGCTATGCAAAAAAATATCGTCATTAATAAAAATCAATATCCTAGTACTCAGCTTAACAAATCGTATTATCATAAAACGTCCTTAAATAATAGT